>MNCI01020158.1:342425-412134 GCA_015680685.1 Gnetum montanum | reverse complement strand
TGATGAAGTAATCTCGATCTTTATTGCCGGTCATGTGCGTGTCCCAGTATAGCACACTCGAATAAAGACACCGTACAATCACATTCACCACACTGTGGGCAGACACGGGAAAATTCTAACTCTGGAGGGATCAAACTGCCAGAGCTTCGCTACCTAAAACTGGGATTGGAAAATGAAGGGAGTGCCGCCTCTTATTTATAGATATGGCGGCGGGACGCGATATCGCGTACGCGATATCGCAGGAGAAGACGCGATATCGTGGCCTAGTGCAAGTCGCGTCTCATCAGTAGGCTATTTGAGGAAAAGAGAAAGTGCAAAGGAGTATAATAGAGATCCTTCCCTCTAAAAGAAGGAAATTAGATTTTGCAAAGATGAAGAAGAGTCACCACTTGAAAAGATGGTGGATACAAAGACTTTGCCCATTTAAAAATTTTCATTAGAAGTATTGGCAAAGGTGGATCAAATGTGAAACTCCCTATATGATAAATTTAAAACCATTTTAAAAATAGTAGGGGAGTCTAAAGAACAAAGTAGTGACCAAGAGAGAAGGAAAAAGAAAGAAGCTGAGTGTGCACGTAACAGGGGTAAGGGCAAAGTTGTCATCATTGAAGAGGTTGTGGATTTAGACATAGACAATGATAGTAGATGTGAGATATGCCAATATGACCATCCTAAAGTATGTTGCTTAGTAGTGTCACATCTGCACGACTCTGGGATATATGCACTAAATCCACAATTAAACAAACAACAAACACCCAGAAGGTTATCTTATCCTCAAGGTAACCCAAGGAAATTCTACCAACCCTTGATATATTATCTGAGTGGAGCCCAACCACAAGTGAATGAATAGTATCAATAGTTTCCATACCCACAATCATGGGGAATCATGGGGAATGCCACTACCATGTCAACAATACATTTATTGTGAAATTGACCCATACGGGTATTACGTTCAGCAGTCGATCTCTCCATGTGGCTCTACTAGTCATGTTACTCCTTAGCCTCACTACCAGATCCACAAGTACTATATAACTCCTTCTCCTAAGAGTGATGTTCCACATACGTACTATTCTTCTCATCCAACTGCACCTCTTCCACCCTTAGCACCATTACCACTTGTTCTGACTATGTAGGGTGAGCTTCTTTCCTAGCCATAGCAACATAATGCTACAAGGGTTGTCAATCCTCAACCTATTGTTGGTTTATACAACCAATAATAGAAAAGATATTTCTTTAGAACCAACAATCCAACCAAGTCCTTACAACCACAAGTAACTAATTCTCCAAATGCCTCACCACCATTTGAATCTTTAGAGCTTCCTTTGAACCAAAAAATGCACTCAACACACACTATCATGTTAACTCACATCATCATCGATTGGATTAAAGCTAGCCATCTTCCTAGGAAACTCTCTAATCTTAGAAGTCCTCTTATATATTTACAGATCACTGGGAATGAGCCTTACAAAGCTCTTTTGGATTTAGTTTCTAATATTAACTTAATCTCTCAAGAAATGTATAAAGCTTGGAACCTGCCTCCACTAAGAAGGAGTAACATTCATTTAGAGTTGGTCAACTAGTCCATCCTTGTCCCATTACGACTAGTGGAGGACATTGTCACAATTATTTTTGGATGGTCATATCCAGCCAATTTCGTAGTGATCCAAGTCAAAAATTGTAAGTGGGACTTCCCAATCATAATGGGAAGAGCATGGATAAGTACGATTGATGCATGCCTAGGAATACATGATCTTTTTCTAGAGATATCAAAAGAAAATATGTTTGGGAAGATCAATAAGAAGAAATTTCCATGCATTACATATAGTGACACAGGGTGTAACTACGTGCAGAAGTCCTGGTTTGTACAACACTTAACATTACCTACATGAAACCAGTGTGCACAAATAACTAACATACAAAGATGCCTATATGCAGTAGCCATAAGACAAGAAGGTACCCAATGGCTAACAGCTGACCTAGGGAGCAATTTGAATTTATGCATGGAACTAACTGAAAGCTTGACTTATGCCTATATTGATAGCATAGATACATTAGAGCAAGTTCATTGTCAACTTCCAAGTCCTGAAATCAAAAATGTCAACTAGGGGAAGCTGGAAATCCTTGACAAGTTTAAGTAAGATCCCCTTGAGTTAAAATCATTGCCCACCGGTATGGAGTACACATTTATCAAAAATGGAAAGATGGTAATCATTAATGCTAAGCTTGCTCCTCAACAAAAAGAAAGACTGCTGAAGATGGTAAAAAAATGGTTGAAAGCCTTTGCTTGGTCATATCCTGAATTAATTGGAATAGATCCTAGGATATGCCAACATAGAATTGACCCCTCTATGAAACCTGGATGAAAATTGTAAAGATGACTAAACCCAAAACTTAAGCAAGTAGTTAAAGAAGAAATTGAACAACTTCTAAAAGTTGGGTTCATCTACCTCATTTATAACAATGAATGGATGAGTCCATTAATCATTGTGCCTAAG
This sequence comes from Gnetum montanum, assembly GCA_015680685.1. Lineage (NCBI taxonomy): Eukaryota > Viridiplantae > Streptophyta > Gnetopsida > Gnetales > Gnetaceae > Gnetum > Gnetum montanum. The sequence goes on along the minus strand of MNCI01020158.1, from coordinate 409,639 downwards.
AAAGGAGGTAAATGGAGGGTATGTATAGACTTTAGGCTACCAAACATGGCAACATTTAAAGATCATTTCTCATTACCATTCATTAACTAAGTCTTAGATACCATTATGGGGCATTGCTATTATAGTTTTTTTGATGGTTACAGTGGGTACAATCAAATTCAAATAGCACCAGAAGTCCAAGCCAAGACAACATTCACAAGTCCTTGGGGAACATTTGCATATAGGTAAATGTCATCTAGCTTGTGTAATTCTCTAGCAACATTTCAATGTTTGGTTCTAAGTATATTTTAGTAGCAGATAGGGAGTGATGTGGAGGTTTTTATGGACGATTTTTCCACCTACGGAGTGGACTTTGAACAAGCATTGGACCAATAAGAGCAAGTGCTGAAACCAACCTAAGGCTCAATTGGCAAAAAAACCACTTAATGATCTAAGAGGGCATTTTATTAGGGCATAAAATTTTACAAACAGGGATAAAGGTAGATCCTAAAAAAATTAGAGTCATCCGAGAAATCACTCATCAACCTGAAACTATAAAATATGTCCAATCATTCCTTGGACATACTAGCTATTATAGATGCTTTATAGAGACCTTTTCAAAGATTGCAAAACCATTGGTGGAATTAACAAAAAAGGACGTACCTTTTGAATGGACCAGGGAATGTGAGTTATCTTTTCAAACCTTGAAGCAGAAACTCTTAGAAACACCCATTCTACAAGCTCCTAATAAGTCCAAACCATTCTACATAATGACTGATGCATCCAATTTTACTTTAGAATCCATACTTACATAGTTAGACGACCAAAAACGTCCCTATTACATTCACTATGCATTTGTGCTAGCTATTGTCTTGGGTACTTGGGTGTTTTTCATAGGCTTTTTGCCATTTTTCTATTTACCAATATCAGGAAGTTGACTAAATCAAATAAGTCTTTGCATGGTGTGGTTCTCACTCAAAAAAAATATTGGTGAGAATTCAAATCATACCCCTTAGACATAATAAAGGAACATGGGCTATAAGCATTGGTTATGACATGTTACCCATGCCTAAAGGTTCCCTCTAACCAAGGCCCTTTCTCGCTTCTTACTTCTCTATTCTCCTCTTGTTGGAATGGTGATCACTCTGTGGAAGCATCCTTGCTACTTCAAAAGGATGGGTTGGTCAATTATGTTGATGCAAGGTCACTAGATGTGGTTATTTTTAATCTAGATTTGGGCTGAATTCTATTAAGTCACCTAAAACACATAATACACAAGGGACTTTACACAACCTTGATTTTGGGATTCCATTCCATTCTCTCTTCTATTTTCATATTACTTCCCATATTATACCTCATTTCCAATTTTATAATCAATCTATATCTTGGTCAATGCATTGTTATTCTTGGGAAAATTCTTAATAATTGTGTCCATATGTCATCCCAAGAGCCTATGGACTCTTTGATTTGTGGGTTTGTCAGGGCATAAAGGGCATGAGCTTGCTTTGGGGATGACCCACTAGCATTCCTTTCTGGTGCAATTGTTAAGTTCTTTCCCTTAACCATTTCTTACAATCAACTATTTCTCATTTCACCTCATCCATGACATCCATTTTTGTTTTTCATTTGTTGGCTTCACTGTTTTTATTCCTCTTATCTTCCTTTTTCTTTCATTTTCCATCCTATTGCTATTGAAGGTTCACTCTTAGTTATGGGGGCCTATCACAAATTTTTCCATTTCATTACTTATCTCGCCCCTACACCTTAGGTAGTTATCAGTTACAAACCTCTAACCTAGTACCTACCATACCCACAACCTAATGAATGTGCTTCATATCAAGGAAAGGTATCAATTACAATATATCTTATCTATCCTTGCTAATTCATTGACTATGTTGTATGTGTAGATAATGATCACATGGACAATGGACTAGGATAGGAGGATGCACTCAGGATGGACTAGAGCTAGAGCATTTAAGTAAGGAACACGCTTAATCATGTGGCCATGGATGAACAATGGTGTGCACAATTTTGACATTGGCAACAATACGCCTTATTTTCTTTTCTCTCTTTCTCTCTTCAAGCTATCAAATGAGAGTTTGGATGTCACCTATGTACAGTGTTCACCACAATGGTTATGAGCACCAATGCTATAATATGTTTGATGCTCTGTTCACCAGGCATTTTGAGTATGTCATTCCATGTCACCATCAGTCGTCATTTAGTTAATAATCCCATACCATTCCAATATTTTGTAAGGAACTCAAGGACAAGTTTTTATTTAGTCATGGGGATATGATGAGTCCCAATATCGCAGCCTCGATATCGAATCCACGATATCAGACCCTCGATATCGGATACACGATATCAGAGCTTCCAAAGCGATATCATACATTCGATGTCAGAACCTATCTCATTGCCTATAAATAGGAGATAGGGGTACCTGGTTTGGTAGTTAGTTCTTAGTCCCTTAGCTAAACTCTTTTAGTTTTTTTCCTTCTAGAGTTAGAATTATTTCTGAGTTCCCGTAGTAGGAGGCATAATGTGAATAGATCTTTATTCGAGCATTGTGTACCTAAGCACACCTTGCAACATTAAAAATAAAGATGAACTTTATGATAAACCTTGTAAAATTAAAAATAGCTTAATTATTTCATTTCATGTTATTTACTGTTATTTGATGCTTTCAATAGTTAATCAATGTTATTCCCATTGAATTGTTAATTATCAATGAGTTAGCACACTCAGCATGGCCACTTCGAGCATACATGGAACACTTGGTAACCTAGTAATGATTAGCATTTGGTAATCCCAGTAGTGTTACATTGGTTTAGGATGTATCTAAAGAGTGGAAACGGATGCTGGTGTTAGGATTTGATTCACATTAGGGTTATACAAACCCATTAGTTAATTATATCTTTTCATTGCATACACTTAGGAAACTAAGATATAAAACATAAAAAGCATAAAAATAATATACCTAAGTTTACTTAACCATACAATTGTGCCTTACAAGTAAGCTTGGGAAGACAATGATCAAGCACATAAGTATTTAATCCTTGAATTTTAACTAGATCACGCGTGAACACTCATATTCATATGATTAGGCGTAGGGATACCTCGTCGCTCACTAGACATGAAAACCTTAGAATTCCTAATGAATTATGTATATCCTCATTTGATTAAGTTGATTCATTGACCATGTTGTGTGTGTAGATGATGATCATATGGAAAATGAACTAGGATAGGAGGATACACTTAGGATGGACTGAAGCTGGAGCATTTATGCAAGGAACACACTTAATCATGTGGCCATGGATGAACAACAATGTGCGTAATTTTGACATTGGTAGCAACGTGCCTTATTTTCTTTTCTCTCTCTCTCTCTCTTCAAGTTGTCAAATGAGAGTCTATATGTCACATATGTACAGTGTTCACCACAATGGTTATGAATACAAATGTTGTAATATGTTTGACAATCCATTCACCAGGCATTTTGAGTCTGTCATTCCATGTCACCATCAATCGTCATTTAGTTAATAATCTCATACCTTCCCAATATTCTGTAAGGAACTTGAGGACAATTTATTATTCAATTGTGGGGATATAATGAGTCCCAATATTGCACCCTCAATATCGAACCCACGATATTAGGCCCTCGATATCGAATACGCAATATCGGAGCTACCGAAGTGATATCAGACATGTGATGTCAAAACCTGTCTTATCACTTATAAATATGAGATAGGGGTACTTGGTTTCGTAGTTAGTTCTTAGTCCCTTAGCCAAAATCTTGTAGTTTTTTCCCTTCTAAATTTAGAATTATTTCTGAGTGCCCGCAGTAGGATTCATAGAGTGAACAAATTTTTTTTTCAAGCATTGTGTACCTGAGAACACCTTGTGACTTGAAATAAAGATGAACTTTATGATAAACCTTGCAACATTCAAAATAGCTTAATTATTGCATTTAATGCTATTTACTATTATTTGATGCTTTTAATAGTTAATCAATGTTATTTCCATTGAATTGTTAATTATCAATGAGTTAGCACACTCTGCTGTTGGCACATTTGGCCATTTCATGGAACAGTAAGACTCATTTTAAATATTATTGTAAGAATGGGGGAGTGTAAGTGTGCTATTTCATACCATTGGTATGGGATCTAGGGGAGACCATAATATTATTGGTGGAAATAATGATGCACATATGAAAAACAAGGAATAAAGATTGCAAGAGATAATATGTCAATAATGAATGAATTAACAAGCAAGGAATTCTTCATTGTCAGAAATATATTTAGGAATTGATCATTTGGGTACTGGCAAAGAATGAAAGAAGGAAACTGGAATTGAAAATTAAAAAATTAAAATCAATAGAGTGTATGAATAATAAAATGGGAGAATATTGGTGGATGTTTGCTAAAATCATGTTTCAAAATTTTCCCACAAATTTTAAAGGCCTATTCTAGAATGGGCAGAAATTTCGTCATCCATAATCCACATTTAAATTTATTTCACAAAAAAAAAATGGAAGAAGACTCTGGCAAGCAAACAGAACTGTAGCAACAACAATCTTCTAAGTAGTGTAGTCTAAAAGGGACAGAAGCTCCTGCACCACGACAACTGTTCACGAACGTAGACACTACGCAGACAAAATTCGGGCAAAGTTATGAAGGCATTTTTTTGCAAAAAAAAATTCCGAAAATCTCATCAAAATCATGGTCTGCAGCGCCACGCCTCTTCTATTTTTTTTGAAGAATCAGCACAGATTCTAAAATTGCGCAGGGCTCAGGGTTTTAACGCAGCACGCAGGTTCACAATTTCATCGTGGCGCGGATTCTGACACAGCACGATGGCCCAAACCCTTGCCGGAAAGCATGAATGTGGTCTTGAGGTTTCTGTAATGGTTCGCACAAACAACAAGAAAATTCATGGGCAGGAGGGCTATAAGGAAAGCAACGACAACGATGGTAGAAATAAAGTTCCAGGCCTGAAATTGTTTCCATTCCAGAGACTAGTGCATAAAATCGTGCAGGGTTCTAAGAATAGATCTGTGTTTCAGCCCACCGCCGTGACTTCCGATATTTTGTTGCAAGTGTTTCCCAGCTGTGACCTCACCAAACAAGCCTTTTTTTTCTCAACGAACACATTTCAAATTTTTAGGCGGTGAAAAAAAACTGGCAATTGCAAATGTCATTCGCCCTGGAACCTATAATCTGAAATAGTAGACATGCCTGACGACGATGCATCCGATATCGCATACCAATCCACCGAATGTGACAACAAAGACAGAAGGGCATACCAAAACAAATGTATAACTGAATCCGCAGAGCAAGAGATATTTTAACTGATGCTGGAGTTGCAGTTTAATCTATCACCGAAACTTACCATTAATTTAATTATTCCAAGTGCCCGGCTGAAGACTTACCTTTAATTTAATTTAATTATTCCAAGTCTTAAAACATTATTAAAACATTATTTTTCCAACATTATTATATATAAGTTACTACTCATAAAATATTTGCAATATTAATGTTAAAATATTTATAAAATATTAATGTTAAAATATTTGTAATATTTGTAATGTTACATTACATAAAATATTTATAATATTTACAAATATTAATATTAGCATAAATTCCTCCTAACTTTATGTATAACTTCCTAACTACATAACTTCCTCCTAACTAAATGGGTAAGTTGTAACCTCCTTCTTCGGGAGAAAAATTAGCTAGGATATAACTACCTTATGAACCTTATAAAAAGGCTTTAGGGGAGGAAGGGGAGGATCATCACACTTTTGGGAAAAAGACATCATACTTTTGGAAGAAGACATTGATACTACACTTTGGAAGGCTACTAGCTAGCACTTGGGCTCTCACTTGGAGACACACTTTGGATTCTGGGAAGAGCTTATAAGAAGAAATTGTGAATGATTGCTTGATGGCTTGTTAAATAAAGGATTTCAGCCTCTTTGTCATGGTCCTATGAGTTATGTTTTATTTTTATTTTGTTTAAATTGTTTAGCTAGTGGTTTAGATAGTATCATCCTTGGCAAGTAATTTTGGGATTTTTAGATTGCTCTTATCGTTCTTGTTGCTCGATATGAAATTTTTGTTAAAATTTTGCCATAGAAGCGCTTGTGTTTAAAAGCCTTAAGAGCATTTTAGTAGTAAATTTTATTATTGTGTAATGTATAGGAACTGCTATTGAGATCGTTGTAAGACAGCCTCTGTTTGTAGTCATGCCATTGAACGATTCAGTAGTCAAGAGGGTTCAGAAAATATTTGGTATTTTGATGGGACCAGAATAGCTTCTTTTTATCTTTAAACTGAATCTCCGTGGTATTTCAATTAGAAATTGTCAAGTCTTTTGAAGGTTCTGTTGAATGCAATTGTTGACGTCCATTATCTAGCCAAAATGGAGTCTCGTACATGATAGTTTACGCAGTAATTTTTTGGTAGCATAGTAGGATTTTCTTTAATAAATTGCTTATTTGAGCCTTGGAAGTTTGAACAATTCATAGATATTGAATTTGGAATAGCTTTATTGTGAAGTGTTTGCTCGTGTCATTTTACCTTATTTAAATATTTGAGGTCTACACAAATCTGTTTTCATTTCTGTCTATTTCCATCGAATCTTGCTCTATTTCTAGTTTTCTTGTGGAACTATCTCTTTCTCTGGGAAAAATTAGAAGTAGATTTGCAGAGTTGTGCTCAAATTTATTTGCAAAATTTTATTTGTTACAACTAGGTATTATAAGGACCGCGTAGACTAGGCAATTGAACAAAATAGGAACTCTCCACAACTCACAGTACTTGGCAAAGTTGGCTAGACCTCTTTAAGATAAGTCATTTGTAGCTTACACACAATATAATCGTTTCATTTTTTCACAACCACACGCCGCAAAAGCACACACACATACTCACATTAACTTCTAAGTTTATTTGGAGGTATCTGGGCCTTGGTGTTGCTAGAGACCAGCAAGCACCTAAATCCTATTCGAGGACACTTGTTGGTGGTCGCATCCCAAACGGTCGCCAACAGTTCTTTTGGCGCTAAAAGGAGGGCTGAAAATTTAGCCTCTAGGTTTATAAGCCTTATCAGTTTATCACATCAACAATTCTTTGTTACTATAAAGGCTTAAGATATTAGATACTATTTTCAGTTCATGACCAAGAAGATTGAAAGTTTCAAAGTTTCAAAAGATATTCTAAATTCTAAAACTGATTCTTCATCAAAAGAAGAACAAAAGAAAGTTTTTGAATTGAGAACAAGTAGTGGAGTGAAAACTAGAAGATCACCCATTATATCTAGTTTATAGATTTATAAGAGAAGATCTAGAAAGTATAAGAGTTCAATTATCCAAAGGAATAGGATGACAAATCCTTGGCAAGGAGTTACACCATTAGGATTTCAGAATTATAATGATATTTCTAAGGTAGTTTACAAATATTTTCCTGAGCCTTTCATTCTTGGAAAAGCTTATTTAGCTGAAGAATATATTCACATGTTTGAGTTAGCTTTATCTCATGCAAATATTCAACATCAAGATCAAGCTTGTAGGTTGTTTGTATCAAATTTAAAGGATATGGCTCAGATTTGGTATTTGAATTTACCAAGTAATAGTATTACAAGTTGGGATGACATGAAGAATCTTTTCTTGGCCCAGTTTGGTAATCAATTAGATCAACAACAACTATACTATGGGCTGATACAAGCTAAGCAAGGAGTTAAAGAGTCAATTAGAGATTTTAACATCAAGTTTCAATGAATTTGTGGACTCTTTCAAAGACAATATAGGCCATCAAAAGAAATGCTTAAAGAAACTTATCTTAAGGCTGTCAACCCCAACATTTCAATTTGGTTAAGGAGAACTCCAAACTTAACTACACTAAATGACTACTTTAGTGAAGCTATACAGTTAGAAAAATAGTTGAATCCTGAAGAAAATATTGCAATTCAAAAAAGAGAAGAAAGAGTTATGATTCCTATGCAAGATTTTGCTCAATTTAAAGCTTTACCAGGTCCATCTCATGTTAAGATAGAGCAAGAACATGAAAGAGTAGGATCTGAAAAAGGACAATTAATGAGAGATATGTCTAACAAAATAGTGAAGCTTGAAAAAGCTTTGGCAAGAGTTAATATCAAGGAAGAAAGGAAAAATAGAAAGCATAAACATCAAGACACTAAGTTAGTAGAAGATGAGGATGAAAGTGATCTTATTATGTCCAACTTTCTTGATATTGAATCTGATAATGAGTTATCTAGTGTTCATTATGCAAGTAAATCTTCTAGCAATGGATCTAGTGATACTTCTTCTCTATCAAGTTCTGAAGAAGATATGTCTTCAGATGAAGAATGTAATAACAATGAGGAAAATGGATATAGTCTTCGATCTAAGGAAAGACTAACTACTTCTAGACCCCCAAATGTTATTACTGATCCATCTACTAAGAGAAAAGCTTTTGAGCCAAGTAGAAGGGATAAGAATAAAGGTAAAGACAATCAAGTGGAGCAAAGCACTCCAAATCAGTCTTTTAATAAATGGATAAAGAGATCAAGCTTCATTGGTGATGGAGAATATGATTTGATAGAAGACCTTAAACATGTCAAAGCCAATATTAGCCTCTATCAGTTGCTTCAAATAGGAGATCAGCAAAGAAAGGCTTTAGAATTCATTAAAGGTAAAAGGAGAGCTAGAGAATCAGAGTTAAGTTATGTGTCTAACAATGATGAGAAATTAAAGACTTCATATGATAAGGAAGCTCCTCCTTTCCTTTTGACAATGAAATTAAAGGATAAATTCTTACACAATTGTTTGGTTGATTCTGGAGCTACGTCTACTATAATGCCATTGTCTATATGTAAGAAACTTGGTTTGATTTCTAAAAAATCAAATAAAAAGATTGTTCAAGTGGATAAAAGTAGAGTGAAGATTGTGAGTCAATTACCAAATGTTCTATTGGAAATTGCTTCTGAACCCTACATCAGAAGTAGAGTAACTATTCAAGTGGCAGATATACCAGATTCGCATAGTCTCTTATTGAGTAGAAGTTGGAGTAAGAATTTCTCGGGTTACATATCAATAGATTATTCTCACATGTGGTTACCTTGGAAAGGAGAACCAAATTAGATATACATCTATAGCAAACCTTTGATGATTGATAATATTACTTCAAATGGAAAAAGTAAAATGGTTGAAAAAGGAAGTGTTGAAAATAAAATTTGTACACTCCAAGAAAATTATGATTCTAAAAAGGGACAATCAAAGAAAGAGGATAAATGGGAGCTATACTTTGATGGTTCATGTAATTCAAAAGGTGAAGGAGTCGGTATAGTTATATTAAAGAATGATTCACCTAAAATTCTCAAAGCAATTCATCTATCTTTCCCTTGTACTAACAACAAGGTTGAGTATGAATCTTTATGTATTAGTGTGAGAATAGCTCTAGACAAAAAGATCAAAGAAATCACTATAAAGGGAGACTCAAGATTAGTCTATGAACAGGTAAAAGGTAACTGTGTCGTAAAAAGCTCATTCTTAAGACCTTATAAGCAACTTACTTGTAAGATGTTAGATGAGTTTCAACATTGCCAAATAGAGCATATAAGCATTGCAGAGAATCTTATAGCAGATAATTTGGCAAAGGCAGCTTCAACATTGGATATGAAAATATTAGAAAGTTACAAAGATGTCATGATTGAAGAAGAACATCAGCCATTAGTACCAGATAATATAAGACATTTACAAGTATTTGAAGATGACGATCAAGTACTAAGATTTATGAAGAAAAAACAAGAATTTGAGGATCAAGTGATACTTGAAACATTATCAAATTCCAAAGCTAATTTCATTCCAAAAAGGATGATTGATTTCAAAAATGAGTTTAACAAAAATTTACTTACTGGAAAAGATTTACAAGACTCATATAGTCAAGCTTTCGAAGTAGTGAATTTTGGATTAGACAAGAAGCCAAAGATGTTAAATGTTACAAAGGAAAGAGATTCAAGTTTCAAGCAAGACTTGTTATCATGTCTAAGAGATAATTTGGACAATTTTGCTTGGTCCTATGATGATCTTAAAGCTTTTAAGCAAGATGTGATGACACACAAGATTCCTCTAATAGAAGGTTGCAAAATAGTCAAGCAAAAACAAAGGAAATTTAATCCATTGTTTGAACCAGCTATGGAAGCCGAAATCAAAAAGTTTTTACAAGCATGAATCATATATCCAGTATGATATTTGACATGGCTTGCTAACCTTATTCCAGTGAGAAAGAAAAATGGTGATATAAGGCTTTGTGTAGACTTTAGAAATCTGAATGATGCCTCAAAAAAGGATAAGTATCCACTTCCAAGAATTGATAAGATGCTGATTAAAGTCTCAAGTTGTCAAGTATACTCTTTCTTAGATGGTTTTTCAGGATATAACCAAATTATGGTAGATAAGAATGATAGATACAAAACATCATTTATCACCAAATGGGGAACTTTCGCTTACAAAAGAATGCCATTTGGATTGTCAAATGCTGGAGCTCCGTTTCAAAGAGCAATGGATTTAGCATTCAAAGATTTATTAGGCAAATTTGTGGTGGTTTATTTGGATGATATTACAATATTCTCAAAGAGAAAAGAAGATCATATTGATCATCTTTAGCAAGTTTTTGATAGATGTCATGAGTTTGGTATTTCATTGAATCCTAAGAAGTGTATCTTCGGGGTTAAATCTGGAAGCCTATTAGGCCATGTGATATGTCAAGAAGGAATTTCCATAGACAGTTCCTGAATCCAAGCAATACAGAATATTGAGCATCCCACAAGTAAGAAATCTCTTAGATCTTTCTTTGGAAAGATTAATTTCGTGAAAAATTTCATCCCCGGGTTTACTGAAATTACCAAGCCTTTGATGCATATGCTAAAAAAGGATGTCCAAGTAGAGAAAACACCAGAGTCAGAGAGAGCTTTATTAGAGATCAAAAAGGCTATACAAGAGGCTCCATATTTAGTAAAGACTAGGCTTAAAGAAGATTTTTGGTTATATTCTTTTGCTTCGAATGATTCTATCGCTACTATTTTAACACAAAAAGATGATGAAAGTCAACATGAATCAATTGGATTTTTTGGGTATCAGTTGAAAATTTCAGATTTAAATTATTTGGACTTAGAGAAACAAGCTTTCACAGTCATCAAAGCACTTCAGCATTTTAAATATTATTTGGAAAGTTCATTAGTTCATATTATGCTAATTGAACCTGCAGTCAAGCTATTCATAGCCCAAAATGAGATTGGATTAAAAAGAGGAAAATGGCTTATAAAGTTGCAAAGTTTCAGATTTTTGTTAGAAATATGCAAAACAATTAAGGGAATGGGATTAGCCAAGTTAATGGCCAGAGAAAATGATGTATGTACACTTGACACCCATGAAGAGAATTTGTATGATGAAATTCTTGAATTTTTTAATACAAGGAAAATCCCAAATAATTTAACTACAAGTCAAAAGAGAGCTTTCTTCAAAAGAGCATGAAGTTTCATTATTAAAGATGGTATATTATACAGAAAGGATTTTCGGGGAGTTTTATTGGAATGTGTTCATAATGATCAAATTAGTTTCATCTTGAAACAATTTCATGATCATTTGAATTTATTTTATGATCCCCTAAGTCAACTATGCAACATATACTTTGATATAGATATTACTAGCCTTCCATGTATCAAGACATTAGTTCAAAGATTCAAAAATGCTATAAATGTCAAATTCATGGGCCCAAGCTTAGAAGGGCTAGAGCACCTTTAAAGCCAGTAGTTGCAGATAGACCATTTCAGCAATGGGGTTTCGATTTTATTGGTACAATTACTCCTTCAAGAACTGGACACAAGTTTATCCTGACAACTACTGATTATTTCACTAAATGGTCTAAAGCAAAGGCTCTAAGAGGAAGTTCAACATCAGATGTGATTAAGTTCCTAGAAGATCACATTCTAAGTAGATTTGGTCTACTCGAAGTGTTAGTGTCAGACAATGGACTGACCTTTAAATCTGAAGAATTTATCAGATGGGCATCTAAAAAATCCATTTTCTTATTTTCCTCATCAAATTATTATCTTCAAGGAAATGGCATAGCAAAATCCACCAATAAAAAGCTTATCACTTATATCAAGAAATCGATGGATGGAAATCCAGGAAATTGGATCAATTATTTACAATCCGCATTATGGTTAGATCGAATCAGATTCAAGAAAGCTATTGGTGTAGCGATGAAAAACGTCGGCAGCTGGAAATACCGACCGAGGTTCCGGCGTATACAGTTTTAGCCACAGATCAGCGCGAGGGCTATGCTGGAAAAACGAATCCGCGGTGCCCTGAACGGTCTTGTCGATCAGACAGGGACTTACAAGTCAGTAAAACAATGAAAATTAGGTAAAAAGAAAGCGATCTGGTTCAAGGAGTCATAAAACGAGGGGAAAAATGATGTAGATGGATTGCAACAGCGATAATGCTAAACACGATAAAAGGAGGCTGACATAAGAGAAGCACGTAGCTTCAAGATCTGCGCTTTGACTTGAAAAAATNAGCAATGGGGTTTCGATTTTATTGGTACAATTACTCCTTCAAGAGCTGGACACAAGTTTATCCTGACAACTACTGATTATTTCACTAAATGGTCTAAAGCAAAGGCTCTAAGAGGAAGTTCAACATCAGATGTGATTAAGTTCCTAGAAGATCACATTCTAAGTAGATTTGGTCTACTCGAAGTGTTAGTGTCAGACAATGGACTGACCTTTAAATCTGAAGAATTTATCAGATGGGCATCTAAAAAATCCATTTTCTTATTTTCCTCATCAAATTATTATCTTCAAGGAAATGGCATAGCAAAATCCACCAATAAAAAGCTTATCACTTATATCAAGAAATCGATGGATGGAAATCCAGGAAATTGGATCAATTATTTACAATCCGCATTATGGTTAGATCGAATCAGATTCAAGAAAGCTATTGGTGTAGCGATGAAAAACGTCGGCAGCTGGAAATACCGACCGAGGTTCCGGCGTATACAGTTTTAGCCACAGATCAGCGCGAGGGCTATGCTGGAAAAACGAATCCGCGGTGCCCTGAACGGTCTTGTCGATCAGACAGGGACTTACAAGTCAGTAAAACAATGAAAATTAGGTAAAAAGAAAGCGATCTGGTTCAAGGAGTCATAAAACGAGGGGAAAAATGATGTAGATGGATTGCAACAGCGATAATGCTAAACACGATAAAAGGAGGCTGACATAAGAGAAGCACGTAGCTTCAAGATCTGCGCTTTGACTTGAAAAAATGTGTATATTGTATGAGAAATTACACTAGGGAGTCCCCAATTACAGGATGTGAAACAAGCACAAAACAACAAGCAAAACGGTCTAAACAGAAGTTCGATCTACCTCGTGGGCTAAAGCTGAGATGCAAGGCAGGCCAAGCTTTGACGTCTATCGATCAATTGTTTCTGATTGATAGAGTCTTTTCAGTAGAATGATTACTCCTGTCACCGGTTCTTAAAGTGAACTGTACTCTACTTCGACTGTAAGGTGATAATGCCAACGATTGCCAAAGCGCTGTTCTCTGTATCTTTGCTCCAAAGTGCTAAGTACTCTGGTGCTCAGAAATATGCTTCTACTTCTCTAATTTGCCAACCCTTGTATCTTTGCCAACTAAGGTATTTATAGGCCGCGACGCTTCGTGGAAAAGGTGCAACCCTGATGACGTGGGGCCCTGATGTTTCGGGTCTTTTTGGCATGACCATTTTAAGTCAGACTGTGACTACGCACAACATGCTCGTTTACGTGTTGTGCATGTGAAGAGCAGGTACATGCTGAGCGCGCTTTAATTGCTTTCTGGCTGTATTACACTCATTCACGTTGTATTTCATGTATGAGCGTAATCCGATGTGAAAAACAATAAGCTTAGAGTTATTTTACGCTCACTACACAGCTGCGCGTAACAAAGCGTAAACAATGTGCAACTTACGCTCACTACGCAGCTGCGCGTGATGAAGCGTAAATGATGTGTAACTTACGCTCACCACGCAGCTGCGCGTGACGAAGCATAAACAATGCTTAACTTACGCTCACCACGCAGCTACGCGTGATGAAGCGTAAACAATGTGTAACTTACGCTCACCACGCAACTGCGCATGCTGAAGCGTAAACAATGCCTAGCTTTAATGATGACATACGCAATGGTACGCACCGCTGCGTAACGAGCGTAAAGACAAGTTATTCATGCACCGCGAGAAAAAGTGTCGAACTGTTGTGCTTCTTCGGCCTTTGACTATTTTGGAGCTTATTACACTCATTACGCTGCCGTGCGTAATTAGAGCGTAAACTTATCCTTGAACAAAACTGATGTGCGCTCCCACTTGAATTGTGAATCTTTGCCTAAGGCCGACTCGTAATTTTCACGGTGTTTCAATTGGGACATCACCATATAACTTAATCTATGGTTTTCCAACAAGAATTACAAACAAGATTGTAAGCTCAGCTTCTGAATTTGTACAAAGATATAGTGAAAAAACTGATAAAGATAGAAGTTTTATGACTTTACTTATCAAAAGAGAAGTTGAAGTAGATAAAGCAAGGGATAATTTTTTACAGAATACCTCTTAAGTTAAAAGATGGTTTGATAGGAAAGCTCTGAAAAGGACCTTCAAAATAGGGGACCTTGTCCTATTATGGAATATGAAGAAACCAAATAAGTTTACTCCAACATGGATTGGTCCCTTTCAAATTACAACGCAATTGTCAGAGGACACTTACAAATTATCAACTTTGGATGGCATGGAATTGCAATTGTCATATAATTTTTTGCATATAAAACATTATTTGGGACAATTGCATACAACTTAAAGATGTCCTTGCACAAAATAATATATGTATATACTATTAGGTAAATATTACTAGGAATATAGTATCAATTAATATGTTTAATTATGCTTTATTTAGATTAGAAAATAATTTTCCTTCAAGTAAGGCAAGTGGAAGCCTACAAGTTAAAAAAGTGGAATTCTACAAGTTTGACAAGTGGAAAAGGTGACTCATCTACCACTTAGTGAGAATTGTGAAAAATGGTTGAAATGCCTAAAATGAAGGAAGCTTGGTTGAAGACTCTTGGGGGAAATTTCAACACTTATAAAAGAGGGTTAAGTTGCTTAGGATTTCTTCATCTTTCAATTCAAGTTGAGTAGTGAAAGTTACAGAGAGCCAATGGAGTTTGAGAGAGCAATGAAAAAGCCTTTTATTCCATATGTGATGAGATGTTGCCCTGAGCATGTATTGAAAGCTTATCTAAAGGTTAGATCTTGTGGAGCTCGAAAAGGATGTCCTTTTATGGCTTGGTTGTCTAATGAATTTTCTTTTCTCACTAGAGATTTGGATATAGAATCCAAATTTTGGGGGCGATATCAAGATTGCTCCAAAGAAGAGGAAAAAGAAGAAGACCAACCAACCTATGAAGAGTCATCATGGGGATAGGGAGAAGCTTTTGTCTCCTGACAGAAAAATGAAGGACCTAATGGAGAAGAACAAAAGAGCTCATCTGGAAAGGAAAATGAGAAAAGTGCTAAAGAGAAAGATCTAGTAGATCAAGGTGAGAGCTCTACCAAGCCAGAGAGCAACAGGACCACCTTCAATAAATCAGAAATTTCCTATGAAATGGTGAGAGAGATGAGGATTCCCACTAGGGTAACCCTCACAATTTAGTTTCCATCCCAAGAATAGTCTATGAAGGACTTGATGATGTATAGTTTGTTATTTTCCTTAGAAATGAGGTTTTTGTCCCATCACACTTTATGTTAAATGAGAATTTTCCTTAAAAAATATTTCTTTTTGAATGTAAAAATTCAATGAAAATTTCAGGATATTTTAGTTTTAAAGTGAGGCTGCATAAGTTCCTCTAAGCTTTTTTGGGGGCAGAAATGTTGGCACATTTGGCCATTTCATGGAACAGTAAGACTCATTTTAAATATTATTGTAAGAATGGGGGAGTGTAAGTGTGTTATTTCATACCATTGGTATGGGATCTAGGGGAGACCATAATATTATTGGTGGAAATAATGATGCACATATGAAAAACAAGGAATAAATATTGTAAGAGATAATGTGCTAATAATGAATGAATTAACAAGCAAGGAATTCTTCATTGTCAGAAATATGTTCAGGAATTGATCATTTGGGTACTGAAAAGAATGAAAGAAGGAAACTGGAATTGAAAATTAAAAAATTAAAATCAATAGAGTGTATGAATAATAAAATGGGAGAATATCGGTGGATGTTTGCTAAAATCATGTTTCAAAATTTGCCCACAAATTTTAAAGGCCTGTTCTAGAATGGGCAGGAATTCCATCATCCATAATCCACATTTAAATTTATTTGACAAAAAAAATGGAAGAAGACTCTGGCAGGCAAACAGAACTGCGGCAGCAACAATCTTCTAAGTAGTGCAGTCCGAAAGGGACAGAAGCTCCTGCACCACGACAATTGTTCACGAACGCAGACACTATGCAGACAAAATTTAGGCAAAGTTATGAAGGCATTTTTTCGCAAAAAAATAATTTTGAAAATCCCATCAAAACCATGGTCAGCAGCACCACACCTCTTCAATTCTTTTTGAAGAATCAGCGCAGATTCTGAAATCGCGCAGGGCTCAGAGTTTGAACGCAGTACGCAGGTTCACAATTCCATCACAGCACAGATTCTGACACAGCTTGATGGCCCAAACCCTTGCCGGAAAGCATGAACGTGGTCTTGAGGTTTCTGTAATGGTTCACGCAGACAACAAGAAAATTCATGGGCAGGAGGGCCGCAAGGAAAGCAACGACAACGATGGTAGAAATAAAGTCTCAAGCCTGAAACTGTTTCCATTCCAGAGACCAGTGCATAAAATCGCACAGGGTTCTAAGAACAGATCTGTGTTTCAGCCCACCACCGTGACTTCTGATATTTTGTTGCAGGTGTTTCCCAGCTGTGACCTCGCCAAACAAGCCTTTTTTTTCTCAATGAATGCATTTCAAATTTTTAGGCGGTGAAAAAAATGGCAATCACAAATGTCATTGGCCCTGGAACCTATAATCTGAAATAGTAGCCATGCTCGACGACGATGCATTCGATATCGCATACCAGTCCACCGAATGCAACAACAAAGTCACAAGGGCATACCAAAACAAATGTATAACTGAATCCGCAGAGCAAGAGATATTTTAACTGATGCTGGAGTTGCAGTTTAATCTATCACCGAAACTTACCATTAATTTAATTATTCCAAGTGCCTGGCTGAAGACTTACCTTTAATTTAATTTAATTATTCCAAGTCTTAAAACATTCTTAAAACATTATTTTTCCAACATTATTATATATAAGTTACTACTCATAAAATATTTGCAATATTAATGTTAAAATATTTATAAAATATTAATGTTAAAATATTTGTAATATTTGTAATGTTACATTACATAAAATATTTATAATATTATATAAAATTTATAATATTTACAAATATTAATATTAGCATAAATTCCTCCTAACNTTAGCTAGGATATAACTACCTTATGAACCTTATAAAAAGGCTTTAGGGGAGGAAGGGGAGGATCATCACACTTTTGGGAAAAAGACATCATACTTTTGGAAGAAGACATTGATACTACACTTTGGAAGGCTACTAGCTAGCACTTGGGCTCTCACTTGGAGACACACTTTGGATTCTGGGAAGACCTTGTAAGAAGAAATTGTGAACGATTGCTTGATGGATTGCTAAATAAAGGATTTCAGCCTCTTTGTCATGGTCCTATGAGTTATGTTTTATTTTTATTTTGTTTAAATTGTTTAGCTAGTGGTTTAGATAATATCATCCTTAGCAAGTAATTTTGGGATTTTTAGATTGCTCTTATCGTTCTTGTTGCCCGATATGAAATTTCTGTTAAAATTTTGCCATAGAAGCACTTGTGTTTAAAATCCTTAAGAGCATTTTAGTAGTAAATTTTATTATTGTGCAACGTATAGGAAGTGCTATTGAGATCGTTGTAAGACAGCCTCTGTTTGTAGTCATGTCGTTGAATGATTCAGTAGTCAAGAGGGTTCAGAAAATCTTTGGTATTTTGATGGGACCAGAATAGCTTCTTTTTATCTTTAAAGTGAATCTCCATGGTATTTCAATCAGAAATCGTCAAGTCTTTCGAAGGTTCTGTTGAATGCAATTGTTGACGTCAATTATCTAGCCAAAATGGAGTCTCGTACGTGATAGTTTACGCAGCAATTTTTTGGTAGCATAGTAGGATTGTCTTTAAGAAATTGCTTATTTGAGCCTTGGAAGTTTGAACAATTCGTAGATATTGAATTTGGGATAGCTTTATTGCGAAGTGTTTACTTGTGTCATTTTACCTTGTTTAAATATTTGAGGTCTACACAAATCTGTTTTCTTTTTTGTCTATTTCCATCGAATCTTGCTCTATTTCTAGTTTTCTTGTGGAACTATCTCTTTCTCTGGGCAAAATTAGAAGTAGATTCACAGATTTTTGCTCAAATGTTTTTGCAAAATTTTATTTGTTACAAGTAGGTATTATAAGGACCGTGTAGACTAGGCAATTGGACAAAATAGGAACTCTCAACAACTCACAGTACTTGGCAAAGTTGGCTGAACCTCTTTAAGATAAGTCATTTGTAGTTTACACACAACATAATTGTTTCATTTTTTCACAACCACACGCCACAACAACACACACACATACTCACATTAACTACTGAGTTTATTTGGAGGTATCTGGACCTTGGTGTTGCCAGAGACCAGCAAGCACCTAAATCCTGTTCGAGGACACTCGTTGGCGATCACGTCCCAAATGGTTGCCAACATCAACATGACCACTTCGAGCATACATGGAACACTTGGTAACCCAGTAATGATTAGCATTTGGTAATCCCAGTAGTGTTGCATTGGTTTAGGTTATGTCTAAAGACTGGGGATGGATGTTGGTGTTAGGATTTGATTCACATTAGGATTATACAAACCCATTAGTTAATTAAATCTTTGCATTGCACATACTTAGGAGATTAAGATATAAAACATAAAAAGCATAAAAATCATATACCTCAAGTTTACTTAACCATACAATTGTGCCTTACAAGTAAGCTTGGGAAGACAATGATCACATAACCCTTCCTTATTCTATGTAATTTCATAAGCACTTAATCCTTGGAGTTTCATCGGATCGCACGTGAACACTCATATTCGTATGGTTGGGTGTAGGGATACCTTGCCACTCATCAGATATGAAAACCTTAGAATTCCTAATGAATTATGTATATCCTCATTTGATTAAGTTGATTTTTGGCATTTTTCCATCAAGGATTTATCAGTATGTCATCAATGAGATAAGAGGAAAGTTTCATGGAGTTGTTTTTCTTCATGCTTGCTATACACAAATCCTCATAGCAAGATTTGAAGAAAAAGCTTTCAAATTTCCTAGGTTCATAGCTTCGTACTTGGCCGCATTAGAAGGGGATATTTAATGAAAGGAGCAACTCAATAATTTAGAATTAAGGAGAAATAAGATAGAATCATACTAAGCCAAAAGCTTCCCACTAAGCCTAAAACAAAAGTTAATGTCATTCTCCAATATAAGGAAGATAACCCATAAAAAGGAAAGCAAAAGATTGCAATGTCACATGGAGAGATGTTAGACACGATAGCTACCCTAATTAAATATTTGGGATAAATAGTAGATAGTCATATAGCTAAATTACAAGAATTTTTATTAAATAATAAGTAAGAAACATCCAAGCTACAAGAAGAAATAAAGAGATTAAAGGAGAAAACTGAATAGCTCAAAGCAATGATAATCATTAAGGAATCATTGCTAGAAAATAAAGAACATGAAGTAGAAAAAATGGAGGAAAGATTAGCTATCACCTACTCTAAATTAGAAAAGCTAAAAAGGGAAGAGATCTAGATTATTCATACCTAGCTTAATCAAATTTCAAAGATATAATTATGGAGGTTAATTATAGTAAAGAATGGATGAGAGAAATAAGGGAAGAGATTTTAAAGATGAGAAAGAAATAAGCTATGTTTGTTCAAATGGAGAGAAAATCTCAAGAGTTGTATGATTTGGCTAGAGCTAAAAGATCACAGCTACCCCAATATAAACAAAGTTTTCTTATTTCACTGATGATGTAGATTACCATAATCATGCATGAAACTACTATAAAGAAGCTGAAATTTGAACAAGTTTGTTTAGGTGTAAAGGTAGCTTTAGCTGAAATAAGCAACGAAATAATAGAATCAAACTTAGGGGAGAGTAGCACTATTACACCCCACCCACCCAGAGCTAGTAAGTATGGTCATACGCTTATGATTTAGACATTACATGTGGAGTCCCAGTGGGTTTTCAGGGATGAGTTAATGCATTTTGTATGTTATGAAGTGTCATTTTAATGTTATGATTATGATGTCTTTACATACTTAACTAACATAATTATGTACACTAGCCCTATGTGATGTGTTAGATAGGTGATGTTGCTGGCAAGAGTGTTAGATTGGGGTACAAGAGCACCTATCTATATGTTTTTATGCTTTATGTGTGATTTTGGTATGTAGGCATTTGTACTATAGCACTATACTGTGTGATGTTCTAGTGTGGTTTTGGCATGTAAATGTGTGGAGCATATGATAAGGATCTCATAGGTTTAAACAAATTTTGATTTGGATCCCTAGTGTGTCTATTATTTAGGTTTAAATTTTATGGTATTAGTTACAGAGACAAAAAATAAAAATAACTTATGAAAATCATTTCTTAATAAAACTTATAAATAATTCACATATAAAAGTAAAAAATTGGATGTTGCACATGACATGAAAAAAGGAAATGACTTGCACATATTTTGTTTTTTTTTTTCTTAATCAAAACAAGCATATATGCAAAAAGCGTATGATGGAAAAAATTATAGTTTGTAATGTTGGCCACCATTTTTTTTTCTATTGTTGCCACCCAAAACCATAAAGTAACATGGCCTAAACCTTTTTGTTTTCTTACTTTTATTTTGTTGCATTGTGGTATTGTTTTCATGGAATGACTATAACTATTAGGGGTGGATATGTGTAGTTATGTTGTTTGAGTATGTTGTGCTTATGACCTTTGTTGGCTTAAGCTAGCTGGATTGTGTATATGTTTTCACAATGATGCATATGACAGGCATTGGTGGGTGGTGCTAGTATGAGGGTGTGGACTAGTTGGTGATGAGGCACCTTAGAGGTAGTATGGATTGACCCTTACTATGATGTAGCAGTGAGGCTCCTATCTTTGGCCTCATCTTAAGAGTGGAAGAGTGTAGGTATGTTCGTCCCTATAGCTAGTTCGTGGCATAGGTATATTTGTCCCTATCAATAGTCCTCCAGAAGGCTAGTGGTTGTGGGTCATAGGTTAATGGACCCTAGCAGTGGTTGGATAAATAAAATATCTATAGGTAATGGTTGTTTTGAGTACTCATGGCAATTTTTCACATGCTACATTGAGTGTGGATATGCTAGCAACCATGTGAGCTATGTATGTAATAGTATTGTTTTGTAAGTCATATCATTGAGCATAGGTGTTTTGTTTAGATTATGATTGTGTGGATCATGGACTATTTATGATATATCATGGGTCTGATAACATGGGCATGATAGATGATGTCAGACCATGGCTTTGTTTGTGCTTGTATGATAGTATATTAACTTTATGGATGATATGGTATGTGTTATTTTAAGCATGCATGAGACTAATAGTGTTGCAGGTTGCCTTGTATCCCACTCTTCTCCTCTAGTGCAGCACTTGTCGACCATTTAGCAAGGGAAGTGTAAATGCTTTCCACTTAGTTATGTACTAACTTTATGTACTTATAGGTGAAAGGCACATGAGCCTAGACGAGCATGGAGAGGAAGGGTAGAGGAGGGGAAAATATTTTGTGCTTGGTTGTTGTATATTTTAATGTACATTAGTGTGGACTAGATACCCTTATATTGAACTCTCTATATTCTTCTATATACAATCATGAGGTTTATGTATTTTTTTATTTTTTTATTTTTTGTATTTTTGTAGAGCAATGTATAGTTTGCTTTATGTAGAGACGTGCATTTTTATAACATGATATGTTTGTTTAGTTTCTGGTATGGTAGGAAAGTTTTGTACTATTTGACTTTGCTTATTATCATGTATTTTGCACATTATTGGTTTTAGTTATTATGTTTCTATGCTATGATTACTTGATCCTAGGCATCACCCTACCCTAAGCCAGGGTGGGGTGTTACAAGCACTAAGAAAGTCCTTAAGAAGCTTGATAACTCTAAGCTAGATGTAATAAATTAGGCTATTAAGGTTCCTATTAATCACGGGAGGTTATCCCAATAGCTGGCAATAGAAGGACTCCAAGTTCAAAGAATGGAGAAGATCTATCAAGAAGCTAAGTAGTTAGTTAACGGATTGTAGTTTTATGAAGAAAATGTGAGGAAGTTGTAGCCATAAATCTAGCAACTATTATGACCACTTGAGGCTACTATATAAAGCCCAAGGTAGATTCATTTAAGGAGGGGGGAAATTGGACCCTTTTGGGAAGAAGAAAAGAAAGCCTATAGAGACTAATTTATAATGGCATTTTAAATAGGTTCTACTTATCTCTTTTAGCTTTTATTTCTTAGCTAGCTTTCCTAATTGAGTAGTTTTTCCTATAATGTCTAGCTTAAGTATTGAATTACTACAGATGAATGATTGCTAGTTTTAGAATAGGCTATTTTCTCTGCAAGCTAAGGTTTAGCTTGTTTTGGTTATTTCGATTAAATAAGGTAGCTTTAGTAAGTTCCTGTTCTTAATCAATTTAGCATAGAAATATTATCATGTTAATACAATTCTAGGCTTTATGAATAAATTTATTTTCCTTAGTTTTTGGCTCTATTTAGCAAAGCCTTTGTGATCTTACTTGAGGAAGTTAGCTAGGAAATAGTTCAAGATTAAAGATTGACATTTTCTATAAAATCCTTTTCATTCATTATATGTGTGGTGTGCAAGATCTAAGGCTAGATTAATATGAGAGCTATTTAATTTCTCTAGTTTTGCTAAGAGATGGTCAAAAATTATACTCAAGACAACTGTACTTTAAATATATTACATACATTAGATTTACTTAATTAGATCATTGTTAATAAAGCTTTGTCACTATCAAATATACTCAACTACATTAGCTTATTTTTAGCAGCAAATGTTATTTGAGGGTATCTGTGCCTTGGTGGTACCAAAGATCAACAACCACCTAACATGAGTTTAACTAAAAGCTATTCCTTGTAGTTGAATTATTCTTGATTCTACCACAAGAGTTCTTAAATGATGCTAGAATGATATTTTAATTAAGAAAGATATAATGCTTTAATTATGATTATGAAAACTTCATATTACATTTCTAGGCTTAAAATTTATAATAAAATATTTTTTTAATTCATTTGTGTCCATATTAATATACATCTCTCCATCCAATACTTCTATTTTTTATTTTTTATAAAATGCATATCTGGCCTTATAGCCTATGACCTTTCATATTTTTACTTAGTTTTTCATAAAAATTAAAATTTTGCAAGGATTCAACCTATAATATATCTATTTCTAATGTATATATGAGCATTTATATTTTTCAACTTTCTTATTAAGTACATGTTTAATCTTCTAAATGTGTATCCACAATACGGTCACTTAATAGAATAATAATGTGATGATTTTAAATGTATACTATTTCTAATAGTAATCATACACATCATGTAAATAGCATAGTACCCAATTTTCATAGAACCAAAGAAGCAAGACAAGTTATTATCAAAATAATACAGTGTCCTCTTAGAAAACAATATGATTGCTACCTTGTGTTAATTGGAGACTACTTAATCAAGTATTGAAAAAATACACAAAACATATTCCATAATTAATAGTAAAGGAAAATGGTATAAGTAAATTATAACAAGTGATAATATTCTCATGAAAAAAGAAATTAAGAAAAATCTTATTTTCTATAGATAAAAAACTCACTAGATAAACATTGCTTTAATTAAATTCAAAACCCAAAGAATTTACATAGGCCTTTATACATATGTTTATAAAAAAATTGAATCAATAATCACCATGAAACATAATGAATCAGTATGAATAAATAAGTAGTAATAGAAGTTATAACAAAGTGCATACTAACATTGCAATGAAATTAATTAATAGTTCAAAAGTTGTGTGCATAGAACAACATATACTACAAATACAACTAGAGGAAATGTAAGATACCATAAGGCATGATAGGATACATTCCAATAAAGAAATACATATACATTGCTCACTACATTGCAAAGTTAATAGAGGAATTTCTCTATGTAAAATCTAAGTCTAGCCCTATGATAACTAATTTCTAAGATGAACATCCTTTGGTACATACAATTAACCAGCCATATTGGCATGAGCTATAAATATATATAGAATTTTTGAGATAATTTCTTCAATAGTAAAACATCCTATGCAATTACCTAGCATAAATAGTAGAACAAGGAACATGGACTTGGCTAAACCATTTTTAAGTAGGTTCAACATCTTACATAAGCATGTTAACCATACAATTTTTTTCAAACATAAATAATCACTATTATTAAATATTAAGAAATGTCAACCACTTTCCTATCCATCTAAGCACATAATAATTAACATGTCATATGTAAAATTAAAGGCTTACATTCTATACTATGTATGCAAGTTACTATTGATTAGATGTATACACAAGGTCCCTATGTTTACCATTTTCTTCTATCTTATTTTTCATTCTACCTATATATCTTTTAATTATGATAAATAATATATTAATGGTAGTAACTAGTTGATCCATGCATCCATCCTTGAACTTCTAATCCAAAGATTCAAAGAACTAATAGGTCTAAGCCTTATCCTTTTACTCCTTCGATTAGGACTTGATGAAAGCACCTAGTTTAAAATTACTTAAAGGGAGAATCAAGTTGGTATCAAGGATGATGAGTCAACTAGCCACATATCTTCCTTATGCTAGCTTCCAATCATCTAAATCAATTAATATCTAGGATACAAGTTTCATAACACTTTAATATACAACAAATAGAAAAATTTATGCACTTTAATGGGAAAGGATGGTTTTATAACATCTTGCAAAAATAAAATAACTTTAAATATTTATAACTCATGACTACAAAATCGAATCAATAAATCATTTATGTAAAGAGTTAGTATGCTTCAAAGCTTTCTAACAAGATATAGAATGTAATATTTTCCTATGTATAATTATCATGGACACTATTATGACTTGCAACATAAGTCACAATAATAGTTATGATCCATGTTGTTCATTACACTTTGAGGTTGCAAAAAAATTTTATGCAATTTTTGAAAAATGAAAAAAATATGATTATGTTTTGCAAATAAATAATCATCTAGATTTTCATAGTAACAAATGACAAAAGAGATCTTATGTATTTGACTCTATTTTATTAGGACACAGCTAGGATGATGATGATGTCCATGCATTATTAACTTTTTTACTAGACTTAAATGTATGACATATGAATCAACCTCTTTAAATACCCAACAAGTAATTCAAAAAATTTAGTTTTTACAAGGGGTAGGGAAGGGAGGGTGTCAAACCCAATATATGTATATCTATATATATATAATCCAAAGTACAAAAGTAGAGAAGTACTATAGAGAAGAAAAAATTTAAATCAATAAAAAGAAAAGACCTAACTATTTTGGGGGTGTCTTTTAGATTTTCATCCTTATAACAAATATTAAAAAACCTTCCTTCTTTGGTAGGAAATTGGACATCCCATGAAAAGATTAACATTGGATGAAGGTGGAGGAAGCCCTCGCCTTGTCAATAGAATCAACATTATCAAAAGATATTTTCTCCATATCTTGACCAATAGTTGCAAATGAATTATTAACAATTAAAATATTTTGAACATGTTATTCATTCTAAAGATTTGGAATGTAACCACCAATAGATAAACTTCCTCAACCTTTTTTTATTATGAAGAAGTAGTTAAAGACTATTTGAATCAACAATAGGATTTTATGAAATTGGAAGAACATTTTGTTTCCCCTTAGTCATTGAGGAATTTCGTGAAACTAATTTCATTGAAACCTTCCTTGAAGATACATTCCATAAAATAGCAGTTAAAAAGTTAGTTTTAGATTTTATTCTTAGTTAAACTATTGTGATTTTATTTTGTACTATGTAGTGAGTTAAAAAGTATCCACAAACTGTATCTATAGAGCGATGAATAAAGTCTTATTTTGGTGATTATTCCTAGATGTGATCATTTTTACCAATAACATTAAGATTGCTTACCTACATATTAAAACACTTTGATTCTTATACTTTTACATTAACATTTTAATATTTTTTACATAATTTCATAATCAGTATTACTTAATAATATTTATTGAATAATTTTATAGAATAAGTATATTGAGAACTTAAGTGCTATAACACTTATGTTAGTAAGGTTAGTAGCTAAAGTGTAATCTAAGAGCACAATGAAAGGTTGAAAAAATAACCAATCATGTAGGGTTTTATTAATCTTAATATTTGTGAGAGAGAATATTTTCATTATATTCATTATCTATTTTTCATTCATTCTAGTTCATTTATTTGTTATTCTAAAAATTTAATAATACATTAAATCATATACTTTTACTATACTTAAGCATATCATAATCATTATCTTAGATTTATACTAATTAAATGAGGTTGACTACATGAAATTTCTTTCATCATTTTCTTCTATGAAGAGCTAATTCTTTATTTATTTGCAAAATACTTAAGCATATGCTATGTTAAATACTTGTGATACTAAGTAAGACAACAACTTAATTGTATTACATAAAAATTAATCCTAGTATTTTACAAAATTGATTGAGTCTATCACATATGCTCATAAATTTTTATGGTTGATGATGAAGTGTATTTTATCTAGTTCCAATATTGAATATTCAATATTAGAGCCTTGATATTGGATAGCTGATATCAAGGACCTAGAAGTGATGTTGGATATCCAATGTCATAGGATGTGTGCTGACCTATAAAGATAACACTTGGGTGCATAGTTTTGAAGTCATATTAGTCATAATGTAGTAGAGCTCTTGTAGTTTTTCTTTCCTAGAGTTAGAATATTTTCCCCAAGTGTCCATAGTAGGAGTTATTAAGTGTATGAATTTTTACTTAAGCACTATTGTACCTAAGCATAGTAGTATGTGCAGCAATAAAGATGAGCTTTCTAATAAACCTTGCAGTACTTTAGCTAGATTAAATATTTCCTTTACGCATTCAATGTTTTCAGCAGTTTTATTTAATGCTTTAAGTAATTAAACTAAATTAAGCTAAATTAAGGTACATTAAATAATAATTAATTAAGCACATAATTACGACCTCTTCAAGCATGTGCATGATGCTTGGTAATCCCAATAACACTTAACATTTGGTAATCCAGTAGCATTATACATGTTCGGGATGTGTGTAGAAAGTGGAACTAGATGCTTATGTTAAGATTAGTTAGAAATTGGTTAGTTAGTTAGATTAAATTAGTAATTAAATTACTTCATTCCTTTCATCCTTTATTTTAAGCAGCCAAAACATAAAACATAAAAATAATAAAAATCATACCCCTTGATTACACTTAACCATACCCCTACTTATCACAAATGTAATTGGAAAGACTACGAATGATTGTTAGGGCAAGTTCACTTCCTAGAGGCTAGTGGACTAGAAGACATAGAGTTCATAGAATTCAACTAGATTGCATGTGAATGCTTAGTGATTCGTATGGTTGAGCATAGGGGTATTCATCACTCATCATTGGTGTCATTACTGGGGACTCTTTTTGTTTAAAATGTGTGCTATCTAGGCATAGTACAAATCATTAACATCATTGGATGAACCCTAAGGTCAAAATCATTCTCAAAATAGATATAATAATTTAAGTACATTAATATCTTATTTTAATTGCAAAATTTCTTCTTCTCACAAGCGTGATGATACTAAATTGCCAGTACCTTAAGAATGTAGGGTGGTATATACTCATTTAGATGAGTATGTACCTAACTTCACCTTCATCCTACATCAAGATGAACAAATATGATGGCAAGATATGGAGGGCAACATTGTAATGTCTCCTACTTGATTTTGCTACTCAAAACTCTTAGAAGGTTGGGCATCCAGGATCTTCAAGAAGAGTATGTTGTGCATAACCATGACTACTGGGACTACTGTTCCACTAAAACATAACATAGGAGAGATTGACACTAGGATAAGCACCGTGAGGCTATGAAGGAGAAGTGATTCACCAATACCTTTTTCATGCTTAACCAAAATGAAAATGAGGATCCTTCCTCTAGGTGTTCTCAACATGAAGATTCTCCACCCCTTGATATTGGTGATGGGGTTGTGAACCTAAATCTGCAATCCACTATCAACAATCTAAGTTTAGGAAAAAGTGGGAGTAGGGCCTTAGGTAAGCATCAAGATGACAATAAAGGTGACAAATGTGGCTATGAAAAGTGTAGTAAAGGTGGTAGATACCATGGTGGTGGTAGTCCTCCTTCCTCTTCATCCTCTTTGCCTACATTTTCCTCTTCCTCTTTTGATTTTAACACATGCTACAAAAAGAGGAACCACGATGAAGGTGAATAGCAAGAGAGACCATCATGAATGAAGGGGTAGCAGAGGACATCATAGGCATCATTGAAATAATGATTATGATTAGCCTTTGTTTACCACTCAAAGCATGCTAAACATTGTAGAGGCCATAAAAATTCCAACCATGCATGTGAAAGATAGTCGGATCAAGAAACTTGACATGAACTATATCCCTAGATTTGATGGGGGATATAACTCTAATCTATAAATAGATCTTCAAACCTTTCATAATGCATGTGCCTTACAGAATATTGAAAATTATTAGTAGAAATTAAAGTTATTTCCCAAGACACCCATCAAGGAAGCAAAAAGTTGCTATCGGTCCTTGGAAATGGAACCCCTTTGTAGGTGGAGTACAATGCTAGAGCTATTCAATGATAAATATCAAACTTACTCTTAAGTGTCTAATCTAAGAAGGCAGATCCAAGGATGGAACCAAGGAACACATGAACCCTTAGACATTGTCATGAGTAGATGCTATTCTCTCATACATCAATGACTTGACCATGGTTATTCTTAATGGGAACAACTTGCCATATCATAGATGGACTCAGATTAGAAATAAGAAGAACTCTTGGGCTCTATGCCCAAGGGAGATTATCAAAATTAAGAGCCCATTAAATACAAAGGTTGATAGAGCATGTAGAAAAAAAAAGAAGGAGAGCTAAGGAAATAAGAAAGTGTAAAAGAATATAATAGGGATCCTTCCATCGGAAAGAGAGAGGTCTACTTTTGTGACAATGACAAGGAGTCATCTCTTGATGAGGTGGTGCAATGAAAAACCTTGCCAATCCAAAAATCCATGCCTGAAATTTTGGCCAAGGTAGATAAAATGTGGTATTCATTGCATGAAAAACTCCAAACTACTCAAAAAATGGTAGAAGAATCAAGAGAGTAGAGCAGTGATCATGACCATAGGAGGTGGAGAGAAGTTGAACGTGCCTACCAAAGGGTTAAGGGTAAAGATGCTATAGTAGAAGAACTTGTGGAGATAGAATCAAATGATGATGGTGGGTATGACATCTGTCAATAAAAACATCATAAAGGATGCTACTCTATCATGTCACACTTACAAGAGTTTGGGGTGTACATGCTAAATCCTAAACTAGCAAGAAGGTAAGCACCTAGAAGATTGTCTTATTCTTAAAGCAATCCAAGGCAATTTCACCAGTAACAACAAGCTTATTATCCAAGTGGAGCTTTACCACAACTGTATGAGTAACACTAGTAGTGGTAGTATCCACAACCATGGTGGATGCCACCACCAAGGCAACAGTATCCTTACCAGCAACCAAATCCATATGGATCCTATGTTCAGCAATCCATTTCTCCACATGACTCTTCTGGTCATGCCATCTTCCAACATTACTACTACTCTCTAGAGTATTATAGAACTCATTCTCCATCTACCAGAGGGGAAATTCCATATCCCTATCACCCTTCTCATCCTTTTTCATATGTCCTTCCACCCTCAACCTAATTATTACTTGCTCCATCAATGCAAGGAGAAATTCTATCTCAACTGCA
Source organism: Gnetum montanum (assembly GCA_015680685.1). Lineage (NCBI taxonomy): Eukaryota > Viridiplantae > Streptophyta > Gnetopsida > Gnetales > Gnetaceae > Gnetum > Gnetum montanum. Next base: position 379,390 of record MNCI01020158.1, on the reverse strand, counting down.
ACAATGCAATGCAACAAGGGTTGTTAATTTACAATCAACACCTTAGCCAAGTGGCTTGAAAACTAGATCACTAAAAATACTTTTCTTTTGAACCAATAGTTCAAATAAACCTTCACATACACCTATAGCTGGCAATCCTACTTTTCCATCTTCCTTTCAATCTAATCTATTTGAGTCCCTTTTAAACCAAACACCTCCCAAAGTGCATACCGTCATGTTAAATCATGCAGTAACCAATTGGATAAAAGTTGGTTCCCTTCCCAGAAAACTATCTGATCCTAGAAGTCCCCTTATTTACCTTCAAATCATTGGGAATGAGCTTTACAAGGTTTCTAGATTCAGGTTCTAGTGTTAATATGATTTTCCATGAGTTGTATAAAGTGTGAAACCTACCTCCACTCAAGAAGAGCAACATCCATCTCAAGTTGGCTAATCAGTCCTCACCATTTCTTTGGAACTAATGAAGGACATTGTGACCACCATTTATGAGAGATCCTACCCTATTGGGTTTTTCGTGATATGAGTGGGCAATTATAAGGGGGACTTCCCAATCATCATTAAAAGGGCTTGGTTGAGAACTACTAATGCACAATTGGGGATTCAAGATCTTTCCCTTAAAATCTCTAAATAAAATGCATTCAGAAAGATCAAGAGGAAGAAAGTTTCATGCATCGCATACAGTGATATAGGGTGCAACTGTGTTTAGAAACTATGGGCTATTAATAGTGTATTTATTAGAACATGCAATCATTATGTTGATATATCTAAAATTCAAAGGTGCTTATACGCAACAGCTACAAAGTAAGAGGGAACCTAGTGGGTGAAAACTGACCCTTAGAGTAGCTCAACACTTTGCATGAAACCTATTGAGAGCCTAACATATGCCTACATAGAAGGCATGGATGAATTAGAGCAAGTTCATCACTAGCTCTCTAATGATGCAAATGATGATACCTATTGGGAAGAGTTGGAAATCCCTAAAAATTTTAAACAAGAGCCCTTAGAGTTGAAAACTCTACCTACTAGCATGGAGTATGCATTTTTTAAAAATGGCAAGCCAATAATCATTACTACCAATCTTACTCCTAAAAAGAAATAAATGCTTTTGAAGGTGATCAATAAGTGGCCAATAGCCTTTACTTGGTCATATCCTAAACTCAAAGGGATTGATCCTAGGATATGCTAGCATCATATCTACACTAATCTAGCCATGAAGCCAAAGAGGCAATTGTAGTGGTCATTGACCCCAAATTAAAGTATATTGTTAAAGAGGAAATCGAACAACTCCTTAAGATGAGGTTTATCTATCCCATTGTGGATAGTGAGTGGGTTAGCCTACTTGTTATTCTCCCAAGGAAAGGTGATAAGTGATAGCTTTACATCAACTTCCAGCTATTGAATATGGCAACATTCAAAGATCACTTTCCATTACCATTGGTTGATCAAGTGTTGGACACTATATCTAGGCATTGCTATTATAGTTTTCTAGATGATTATAGTGGCTATAACCAAACCCAGATTATGCTAGAGGATCAGGAAAAAACAACATTCACAAGTCCCTAGGAGACTTTTTCATATCAAAAGATGCCATTTGTCCCATGCAATGCCCCTATCACATTCCAACGCTTAATATTGAGCATTTTTCAGTAGTAGATCAGTAGTAGGGTGGAAGTCTTCATGGATGACTTCTCCACCTATGATGTTACATTTGAGCAAGCCATGGATTATCTTGAGAAAGTGCTCAAAAGATGTGTGGAGACCAATCTTTAACTCAATTAGTAGAAGAGCCATTCAATGATCTAGGAGGGCATTGTGTTGGGGCACAAAATCTCATAAGCAATGATTGAGGTCAACCCTAAAAAGATTAGGGTCATCCAAGGAATTACCCTTCAACCATAAACTATAAAAGATGTTTGATCATTTCTTGAACATATTGGTTACTAGTAAAGATTCATAGAGAATTTCTCTAAGATCACAAAATTGTTGGTCAAGCTTTCAAAGAAAGATGCTCCATTTTTTTGGACCAAGGAATGTGAAAATGCATTCAAATAGCTAAAAGAAAATCTTGTAGAAACTCCAATTCTACGAGCTCTAGACTAGTCTAGACCATTTCATGTCATGATGGATGCATTAAATTATACCTTGGGGGTCGTGCTTATGTAGTTAGACAATCAAAAATATCCTTATTACATCCACTACACAAGTCGAAGCATTGTGGATGCATAACTAAACTACACAATCATAGAAAACAAATTGATGAAAATGGTGTTTGCATTGAAGAAATTCAAGCACTATATGCTTGGATACAAAGTATTCATGCACCCATACCATAGTACAATTCACTTTCTAATGAATAAGTCAATGGTAAGCCCTTTTACCATATGGTGGCTAGTGATCTTGCAGGAATTTGATCTTACAATGGTAGATCAAAAGGGAACTAAGAATGTGGTCATTGCCCACTTGTCTCAATTGAGATGGAATAGCAAAAAGAAGGAAAGTCCACTATATGATCAGTTTCCTAATGAACTCCTCTTTGCTAGGGCTATAACTAAATAATTTCCCATTGAGCCTAAATGGTACGATGACAGTCTCACTTATCTTCTCACTTAAGAGATGCCACAAGAGCTAGATGATAGGAGAAACAATACTTTCTTCACTAGGTGAAATGCTTCATGGAGATCAATACACACCTCTACAAGATGTACACTGATGGCCTAGTTTAATGGTGTGTTCCTAATGCTAACTAACTACATGTTCTCCAAGATGCTCATGAGGGTTCTTGTGGAGGCCACTATGAAGGAAGACACACAACCATTAAGATCCTGATGTTAAGTTATTACTAGCGAACACTTTTCAAGGATGCTCATCAATTTTTCAGCTCTTATTAACATTGCCAACACAATGTTGGAATGGCCACTCATATGGAGGAACTTCAATAATGGATTCAACCATTGAAACCCTTTGACATGTGGGGCATTAACTTCATGGGTCCCATCATGCCCATGTCAAATGGAAAGGCATACATCATAGTCACTATTTACTATTGTACGAAATGGGTAGAAGCATCAGTCATCACCAACTGTATATCTTCTACTGCTACTCAATTTGTATAACAGAATGTTGTAAATAGGTTTGGTATGCCATGTGCATTAAGTTTTGATAATGGAACCCACTTTATAGGTACTACCTTTTGGAAGCTCATGCAACACTTGGGGGTTGAGTATAAATTAATAACAACTTACCACCCCCAATCCAATGGTCAAGCTGAAGTTACAAATAGGGAAATCACTAAGATCTTTGAGAATAGTTAGCAAATATAGGAGAGACTAAAGCATGAAACTCAATGATGTCCTTTGGGCCAACTGCTCCAACTAGAAGCTCCCTATAGGCTTCTCTCCCTATGAGCAAGTGTATGGAAAATTTCCAACTCTTCCTATTCAATTCAAGCTCTATATACTTTTAATAGCCTATGACCTTGACCTTGACTTAAGTCTAGCACAAAAAGAAAGATTAATAAATATCAACCTACTAGATGAAAATTGATTGGTGGCCCTGTCATCTAATGAGTTGCACAAGGCATTTAACACAAAGCACCATAACCTTAGAATTAGGAAAGTCAAATTTCAACCAGGAGATAAGGTTCTTTACTAGAACCCCACACATGTGCCATAATGAACCAAGCTCCAAACACTATGGGAAGGCCCTTATATTATTCCTAAAACCTTTTTTGTATCATGTTGATCTATAAACCTAAGATCCCAAGTAAGAAACAACTAGTCAACATGCAATAAATTAAACATTTCCATAAGTATAAGGAAGCCAATGGTCACAACACCTCCTTGGATGGACAACCACACTTGATTTTTCAGATCTCCTCCTTTCAACTTAGTCATGGGGGAGATGTCCAAGCATGCTAACCATTATAGTGGCTTAGTTTTTCATCTTTTTGTTTTACATGTTTTTTTTTTACACCTTGTTATTTTTACAATTTTTTGTTTTATGCCTTTTTTATCTTAAACCTTTTTTTTTACTTTATTAATTTTTTCCAATTTTTGTTTTACAACATTGTTAGTACATTTTATTTTTCTTGAATATTTTTCTTTATTTTGGTGTGATTTTCTTATTATGTTCTAGTAATAACATGTCTTATTTCCAACTAGGTACAATGTGGTTTACTTGATGTGGTCATGTGCTATTTAGTTATTCAATTATTAGTGTCTAGATTCTAGCATTGAATTTTGTTACTGATAACTAATACATGGTTTCTTTCATGAAATAGGCAATGAGTCCACTACATCCACCCACCCACAAACTCTATGGTTTTCCTTGTTTTGGAAGTATGAGGTCCCTTTTCCTTAAGTAAACCTTTAACAAACTTGTGACCTTGGTAGTTTCTGGACTTGAAAAGGATTCAACAATTTGAATAAGATGTGAATTTAAGGGGACTCGATACTCTTTGTACTCTTCTACTTACTTCGGTGCATGAGTGTTTTCATGGATTTCTTTCCATTCTATGTCAATCGATAACAAGAAGTTGAATAAGTCTTTGTATGATGTGGTTTCCATCTAGAAAAAACAATAATGGGAATTCAAAGCACACCCCTTGGACAAAATAAATGGGCTACAAGCATTGGTTATGGGACTAGAAAGACATGTTACCCATGCCTAAAGGTCCCCTCTAACTAAGGCCATATCTCACTTCCTATTTCTCTTTTCTTTTTAAATAAGGAATGGTGGTTGTTCTATGGAAGCACTCTTGTGTCTTAAGGGGGTGGACCAATCTTAGAGTGAAGATGCAAAGTCATTGAACGTGGTTGGTTTTCGTTTGGACTAAGGATGGATTTTATTAGTTCATTTAACCACAAAATTCACGTGGAACCTTATGTGACCTTAATTGGGAACTCCATTCCACTTTTTGTCTCTCATCTATCTATGATTTCCATGCCTCACCTCATTGCTGATGTTCATGTCCTTGTTTAATGTCTTGGTTTGATGTGTGAAAATTCTTATGTAGTTTCTTTCAAGTTTTCGTACTTAGCTTTCTGTAACCATTAATTATCCATGGGGCCCATGGACTCCTTGGTTTCAAGATATGCAAGGGCAACAAAGGAGATGTGCCTTCTTTAGGGAGGGCCCACTTGCATACCTTTTGGTTGGATTAGTTATGTTCTTTATCCTTAGGCATTCTTACAATAAAATCCTTTTGTGTGCCCCATTAATGACATCCAATTGTGTGCATCTTCATAATGTTTTTCAGTGAAATCCTCTTTTCTTTATTGTTGTGAATTATTTAATCCTCTTCAAGCATTTCATTGCATTTGGGCTTTTTAGAATTTAATAATGAACCACTTATCCATTTCACCTAATTTTTAAATCTTCTCACTAATGCTATTAAAAGAATCAATTCACCATAATCACAACCTAGTCAAGTGTAACTGTTAATGAGACAAGGTACTTAAAAGCTATAAGTTACACGTTGCACACTAATCTGTGATTTTGTTGGGATAACAGTGGAAAGCATGGACTAGAAGTGGGACTATCTTCACTAAGGAATAAGTAGCAACATTGTGCGACAAGGCCCCTTCATGATCATTGAATCTTCTCCCTTGTTCTTCAGCTGCTAGAGGAATTGGATGTCAATTTTGGCCATGGTGTTCAATTTTATTGTCATGAACATCCAATTTTGTAAAAGATTATAAATTTGTACACTTGGGCACTTAGAATCTATCTATTTTATCTAAGTTAGTCTGCATGTTAGTCAATAATCTGATACCTTTTCAATATTTTGTAAGGGACTTGTTCCTCCTTTTGTTCACTCGATGATGAGTTTTCATTTATTTGTGGGGGTATGATGAAGTGTATTTTGTCTAGCTCTGATATTGGAGCCCTAATATCAGATACTTGATATCAGGGACCCATAAGTGATGTTGGATATCTAATGTCATGGGATGTATGCTAGCCTATAAATATAACACTTGGGTGCATGATTTTAGAGTTATATTGGTCATAATATAGTAAAGCTCTTGCAATGTTTCTTCCCTAGGGTTAAAATATTTTCCCAAGTGCCCATAGCAAGAGTCATTAAGTGTACTGATCTTTATTTGAGCATTGTTGTACTTGAGCAGGGCAGTGTGTGTAGCAATAAAGATGAGCTTTCTAATAAACCTTGCAGTACTTCAACTAGATTAAATATTTCCTTTATGCATTTAATGTTTTTAGCAATTTTATTTAATGCTTTAAGTAATTAAACTAAATTAAGGTAGATTAAATAGAAGTTAATTAAGCACATAAGTATGATATCTTTAAGCATTCGCATGACACTTGGTAATCCCAGTAATGCTTAATGTTTGGTAACCTAGCAATGTTATACATGTTCAAGATGTGTATGAAAAGTGGGACCGTATGCTTATGTTAGGATTAGTTAGACATTGGTTAGTTAGTTTGGTTAAATTAGCAATTAAATTACTTCATTTCTTTCATCCTTTATTTAAGCACCCAAAACATAAAACATAAAAATAATAAAAATCATATGCCTCAATTACACTTAACCATACCCCTGCATATCACAAGTGTAATTGGGAAGACAACAAATGACTGGTAGGGCAAGTTCACTTCCTAGAGGCTAGTGTACTATAAGACATGGAGTCCATGGAATTTGACCGGATCATGCATGAACGCTTAGTGATTCGTATGGTTGGGCATAGGAGTATTCACCGCTTATTAATTGGGCATTAGTATTATGCACTATTCTATCATATACTAAAAAATTATTATGCTTTATGATTATTGGTGAGGATGATTTGTCATTTTCATGTAGAATGTATGAATTCGAGATGGTGATTATAAACCCTTTATGATTACCTTTTTTTTTCAAAAAGGGGTTATAGAACCCTATAAATAAATTGTATTATAATGAAACTAATTTAAAGTACAGTCTTTTAAGAGCACGATAACTTTATGGTTACATTGGTATGGATAGGCTCTATTTTTACACCATGTGTGACTAATATACATGATGATATGTATGAGGTTTCCTCTAACCAAACTAAAATTGAAATTGAAATTTTGTTAAGTGTGTAGACCCTCTAGATCTATTGCACAAATAAGAATATAAAAGATATGAGTTTTGAAACTTACTAAGTATTTTTATTAACATTTGCAACAAATAGACCAAATTTTAACTCTAATGTCCCATTTATATCTAATGTGCTCTTATCTAGGATAGGAAAGAGTGGTATTCAACTTCAATGCCATTTGTATTGCATAGTCATCATATTCATTCTTGACAAGAAATTTGAACTTTCTACCTATTTCAACTCTCAAATGATGAGATCTCATTCATGCTTTGCTAATTATGCATCATAAATAATGAGGAAAGCAACAAGTAAATAATTTGTCTTTGACTTAGAGCCTCCCCTCAAACTATTTAAATAGAAATGGGTTTTTTCTTCTAAGTTTTCCAAAGTTTTTTAAATATTGGTTGTTTTACCAATTTGCAAACTTCGTTAGGATCAAATAAACAATGTACTCTTAAATATTGTATTTATTAAGCCATAGAACTTTGTGATGAAGCCATCTTTTATCATAGGTTTTCTTCATCAATTTTTTTCAAATATTTATCTGATGAATATGCATAAAAATTATGTGTAGGCTATAAATGAGCAACAGTTTCAGCCTCTACCAACATTATGTTTGCTTGACGGAGTATCATATCATATTGTGTTTGTCTCTCTACTTTCTAAATTCATCCAACAAAAAAATGGTTTAGATATTTATTGGATAGAGCAAAACTCCATGCAACACATCCATAAAAAATAGTAGGTTGAAATAATAGCATGATAAATTTCTTTTCACATATCCCAACCGTAATTATGCTTTGTTTATCAAACATTTTCAAATTGCAGATTACTTCCAAATGAATTATATTGATATTTAACTTGTTAATTTCTTATTCAGATTATGATTTGCAAATAATAGTATGAAATTTACCATTTCACACATTTCACTAGTTAGGTGTTTTAAAGTTTGGATGGCAAAATTCTATGATGTAAAAAAAAAAAAAAAAATTTAGAGATACATTCATAACCTTTAGGTTTTTAATTCTTAATAAGTTGAAGTGTACATATTGTTAATCTTATACTCTTAAAATAATGCTCAAAGTTGGAAAGCTATAAACATATTATATACACATGATTTAAAGTAAAATTATACTTATGTCGAAGGCCAGAATAGCAAACCCTCACCAAGATTAGTACTGAGCCTCCGCGTACCATTTTATAGGACAGGAGAGAAAAAAAAAAGTGGCAAGACACCAAAATCAGGAAAGACGCGCTATTACAGCGGCTCAACACAGAGGCATGGAGCATTCCAGAGGGAGCTGATTATTGAAACGCTGTTTATCATCACAGTAATCAAAGATCTGACAAAGTTTTCATTAACCCACTGCAACTGCCCCTGCTGCGCGTAATCCAAAGTCTGCAACGTAGTATCGCCAGTACAGAAGAGCTGCTCGCCCCAGCAAGCATAGATGCCATACTCCGTCCTTAAACGCGCCATGGCATGCAGCAGCAGCAGCGAACAATACCTAGAAAGTAAAAATTGCAGGGGCTACTAGTCTTGTAGACCGATTTTATAGTATTGTAAGGGAGAGTTTACCCAGGATTGTTTTTGGCCTGGCGCCTGCTCAACATGCACATAGACTAGGGATGATCTCCATTTCAACAGTGTCGTATGCATGAGAGATTTGTACGTCCACATTTGAGGTTTGTTTTTTTCCACGCGTTTGTGTTATCTGTGGCGGTGGATGTTACGCGCATTGTTGCTTTGAACTTTGGTTGGTACTTTAGTAGTGGGTTGCAGTGACAAGCTTTTTGTGGCGGCAGGAATTGCTTATTTTTTTGGAAATCTCACGACCGTTGGCTATCGCTGTAGCTTTTGCGCCTTAGTTGCTTAATTGGCTGCTCAAAACCTGGAGATGGATTTGGAGGATTCTGGGGCCGCCCTTTTGCATTTCTTTGACTGTTGCACATTGGGAGATTTTCTCCCTAGCAAAAACCACCCTTTCCCATGTTGAGCCGAGGATGAGAATACGCATTTCGCATGTATGAAGGAAAATCTATCATTTCTTTGCTTTTTGACTGAATATTTGTAAAGCCAGGTGTCATGCTTTTTTATTTGCCATAACAGCTGTACTTTTTCTGTGAGGACTGAAGAATGAATGAGATATTATAAAGGACAGCAAAAAGGCATTAGAGCAACATATGCGGGGATGCCAAAGCATCCACCATGTTTACAAAATGTCCAAAACAACCACTGTTAAATTACCGTATTTTATCCAAAACCTGCATATATATCATTTTTTTCCTTGTTTGCAATTATCCTCTATTTCATATGTAGCCTTCTTCTATTTCGTTTATGGCTGTCCTAGAATATTCATTAAAGACACACCAACATCCATTTTCTATGACGTTTTAGAGTGAAACTTGTTTTACAAAGAATACTTTTTGGATAAAGATAGTAAATAATTTTAAGCAAAGGCTTCCATAAAAAATTTAAAGCTTTTTGGATAATTTAGGAGTATTTTAAAAGAAAATACTTTATTTAATGGTTTTATTAATGTAACATAAAAATGCCTTCTTTCTTTGACCAAACCTTTTCTTTTTAAATTACCTCCCTTCATTTATTTAGCTTTTTATCAATGAACTTGAGGAGCTCAATTTGCAACTACAAGGAGTGAGTTACAACAAAGACTTACATGTAAGAAAATTTAACATAAAACATTGATCAAGGCATGCATATAACCGAATTGCATAAATCACTAAGCTCCAGCCATTGATGCTTTAGTTTGGACTGCATGAATGTGTTTTGAGGAATGTTTTGGATTCTTCTATCACACTAATGCTCAACAATGATGGTGTATGTAGACTTTCAGTGTTTGTGATAGAGACCCAAAAAACTATAACACTACCATAAGTTTGATATCTTTTGGTGCCTATTTATTCTCCCATCAAAAACATTTTATAGGCCAAGAAATTAGTTACCAAGGACTAACTTATGAGACCATTCTTGTGAAAACTATTACAACAAATATAGTTGGTTTCAAATTTGAAACCATTTATTTTCTATAACACATAAATAGTTACATTGAAATTTTCCATGATGCGTAAACAGTTACATTGAAACTGTTTATTTTCTATAATGCATAAATGGTTACATTCTTTCACTTGGTCTCCATATTTAACCTAATATTTATTAAACTCAACTTTCAAGAAATAAATACATTAATCATGACGATAGTTCCTCTAAATGTAAGTATTATCTTCCATGTATTACAATGTATTATTTCTCAAACTTAATTCCTTATTTGGTAACTAAACTTTATGAATACACCTAATGTTTATCCTAGGTCTTGCCATATGTGAATTTTCTCTATTAACTATATGCGCAAATTGAATATGAGAAAACATCACAATTGAATAAGAGTTTTATTAAGACTATAAAATTGTATATACAAAGAAATTACATTATTGAACCAAGTCCCATTTAAAGTACATGATCCTTAAATGACTTTTGTGCCATTCCTTTTGTCAAAGGATTAGCTATCATCAATTCAGTGCTTATATGCTCAATGATCACTTTCTTTTCCTTAATATGTTCCCTTATCGCTAAGTTCTTTATGTTGATTTGTTTACTTTAACTGCCACTCTTATTATTCTTAGTCATAAAGATAGCATCTGAATTGTCACATAATATTCTAAATGACCCAGATACAGAATCTACAATTCTCAGGCCTAACATGAAACTCTTCAATTATACACCATGTGAAGTAGCCTCAAAACAAGAAACAAACTCTTCCTCCATTGTGGAAGTAGCAATCAAAGTTTACTTTCCACTTCTCCATGATACAACTCATCCATCTAGCATAAAAACATAACCAAATGTTGATTTCCTTGAATCAACATAGCCAGCAAAGTTTGAATTAAAGTAGCTAATCACCTTCAAATTGTCATTTCATTTATACATAAGAATGTAATCTTTTGTACCTTGAAGGTACCTCATCATCTTCTTTGTAGCCCTCTAGTGATCAATGCCTAGATTACTTTGATATTTGCCCAACATTCCCACAATAAATGCAATGCTAGGTCTTATGTAGACTTGAGCATATATTAGGCTTCCAATAGTTGAAGCATATGGAATGTTGCTCATCTACCTTTTCTCTAAATCATTTTTAGGGCACTAGTTTAAATTGAACTTGTCACCCTTCATAATGGGTGTTATACTCGATGAACAATCTTTCATTCAAAACCTCCCTAAAGTTTTATTGATATAAGTTTCCTACAATAGTCCCAAAATACAATCTTAATGCTAATGACATAAGGTGCCTCACACATATCCTTCATGTCGAAGTTCTTAGAGAGAAATTGTTTCACCTCGTATAGCAATCCATTATCATTAGTCGCAAGAAGGATATCATCCACATATAGGACAAGTAAATAGATTTTTCTCCCATTAATCTTCTAGCATATACATTGATCCATGATGTTATCTTCAAACCCAAATGAAGTGATGACATCATGGAATTTTAAATACCATTGACAAGAGGCCTATTTCAATCCATATATGGATTTCTTGAGCTTGCATACCAATTGCTCGCCACTAGTAGAGGAAAATCCTTCAAGTTGTTTCATATAAACCTCTTCCTCTATATCATCATTGAGGAATGTTGTTTTCACATCCATCTGATGTAATTTGAAATCAAAATGGGCAACCAATGCCATAAACACATGAAGAAATTCCTTCTTAGATAAAAGAGAAAAGGTCCAGTCAATCGTCTCCTAAAAAAAAGTACTATCATTTCTCATATTCATTAGTCGCAACCATGAGTGAGCCCTTTAGCAACAAGTCTTGCCTTATATCTTTCAATGTTGCCTAATGAGCCTTTCTTTGTCTTGAAGACCCATTTGCATCCAATGGATTTTACACAATTAGGCAACTTGACAAGATTCCAAACTCCATTAGATGACATAGAGTTCATCTCATCTTTCATGGCATCATACCACAAGTTAGATTCCTTATAACTCATGGCTTTTGAAAAAGTTTTAGGATCATTTTTGGCTCCTATGTTGTAGTTAGACTTTTGTAGATATGCTATATAGTCACTAGGAATCGTTGATCGCTTTACTCTAGTAAGTTTTCTTAATCTTGATTTATCATTCTCCTAAGGAGCATGTTGTTCAACATCCTGTTCAATAGGTTCTGGTATCTATTATTTAGCTAGATCTACTACTTCTTGATTAGCAATCTATGGAACTTTAATGACTGGTTTTTGTTCATCATGTGTTTGTGCTCTAAGCATGTTGTGTACAATAATCAGTCTATTACTTGAATTAGAGGGTTGAGCGTCTACATGATCTTTCTTAGGAACAATGTTTTAGGATCGATTACTCCCACTAATCAAGTCATTCTCAAGAAATTTAGCATTCCTTGATTCCACAAACCTATTAGTATGTGATGGAAAATAAAATCTATATCCCTTAGATCATTTGGCATATCCAATGAAATACCCACATATGATTCTTGGATCTAGCTTATTTTCTTAGGGATTATAGACTCTTACTTCAGACAGGCATCTCCAAATGTGTATATGTCGCAAACTTGGTTTCCAACCTTTCCATAATTCAAATGGTGTCTTTGAGCCAACCTTGGTTGGAACTCGATTTAATATATACATAGTTATCTTGAGAGTTTTGGTCCACAAGGACTTAGGAAGCTTAGAACTGCTAAGCATACTCTACACCATGTTCAACAATGTTTGGTTTCTTCTCTCTACCACATCATTCTAGTTTGGAAAACTAGGCATAGTATACTAGGAAACAATCCCATGCTCTTAAAGAAACTTAGCAAATGGACCAGATGCTTGTCCATCATTAGTGTATCTACCATAGTATTCACCACCTCTATTACACATCACTATCTTTATTTACTTATCACACTATTTCTCTATTTTAGCCTTAAACACCTTAAAGGCATCTAAAGCTTCATTCTTGTTATGAAGCAATTAGAGATACATATATCATGAGTAATCATCAATAAAAGTAACGAAATACTTTTGACCATACGTGTCCATATTTGAACTACAAATATATTTATGTATGATCTCTAATACGTTTGAACTCCTCTTGACATCTTTCTTTGACATATTAGTCTACTTTCCCTTTATGCAATCCACACAAGTGTCAAAGTTAGTAAAATCTAGAGTACTAAGTACTCCATCATTTACTAATCTCTTTATTCTCTTAATATAGGTATGTCCTAATCTACAATGCCACAACATAGAGGATTCTTCATTCATAACACATCTCTCAATGCCAGCACTATCATGAAGATGCATAGAAGTATAAGAAGTTTCATTTTGTAAACTAATTTTGAAAAGAGTCCTCCAAATACTTGAAATATAAAATGTCTTTTCCAAATCTAAAACAAAATCACTACTTAAAACTAATTTGCATGTTCTCATTGCCTCCACATGTGAGTGCATCTTGTTGCCTAAATGGATACACAACTCACTTTCCACTAGCTTTCTTACATTTTGCACCCCCTACAAGGAATTAGTAACATGGATTGTATAACCAAAGTCAATACACTATGTGTTATGGGCAACATCAATCATATTATATTCAAAAAAAAGTGAAAATCGGTTACCTTTCTTCTCAATTCATTTCTAATATTTAGGATAATCCTTCTTTACATGCCCTTTCTTCTTGCAAAAAAAGCATTTAGATTCCTTCTTAATATTAGCTTGTGTAGGCACTTCGTCCTTCCCCTTATTCTTAACTTGCCCTTTATTGTTTTCTTCTGTAGTCAGATGCATACTCTCTCTTATTTCCATAGCAAGTCTACCCTCTTCTTGTACATACATAGTCATTAGTTCATTGATTAACCATTTTTCCCTATGTGTTATAAGAAATCTTAAAGGGTCCATACTGTTATGGGAGCATGTTCAAGATGTAGTGCATAAAGAAAGACTTTAAGATCTCAACCTCAACTATTTTTATTTGAGCCACTATATCCCTCATTTGCATGATGTGCTCACACACACCATGAATTTTGGTTAGCGTCATGGATATAATTTTCATTATTAAGATGCTAGCCAAAGCTTTTTTTGATGACTTAAATTGTTCATCAATCTCCTTTATCAAAGCTCCCACATTGTCATACTATTTTAATAAACCACACATACCAACCAAGATTTTGGTCTTTATAAACATGACACAAAGGTGATTAGATCACTCCCATTTTTCATAATGATCAACATCATTCGATTCGCTAGTTTCTATAATGGTAGGTGTTCATCCTTATAGATAGCATAGTCAATGTCCATCCAACCTAAATGAACGAGAATTCTCTCCTTCCACGTCTTATAATTATCACCCTTTAATTTAGGAATGTCACATTTAAAATTAGAGTAGTTCACAGATTGTATTACTGTATAAATTAAAACATTCTTATGTCACTAAATTTGAGGTTAAAATACTATATGACATGTTTACCAATGTAAATCATGCATAAAATATGAATCAAATGACATAGAAATTTCCTGTGGGCTAAATTTTTAATTCAAATAGATTGATATATCTTTATGATGAAACTATTAAATTATATCCCTTTTCTTAATCCTTGTTGGTAAATTAAGAAAAATAATTTAATACATCATCCTAATTAATCATATTAATATAATAAAAATTCTTGGGGGATAAAATCTATTATATTACATATGATTAATCATAATTTAATGTTTATTCACCATATGTGATCCAAAAACTCTTAATATATAATTTTGCATAGTTAAAGATGTTATGACTACTTTTTAATTATAAAAAATTATATAGATCACTACTCATTTATTTTTATGCAGGGAAACTATTTTTCCTAATGCATATCTCAATATGTCACTTTATAGATATATACAAAAATAAAGTATACAAAATTAATTATGTGTAAAATAAATTACCAAATTCTAACATTCCTTAAGAAATATAATAAGAAACTTTATGCATTTCTAAATGAATTACCAAAATTTTAAAATCACGAAAAAATATTTTAGAAATGCCAAAACAACTTAATTTGCAAGAATTAAAAAAATTCTAGCATAAATTAATTTTTAAAATTTTATCTAATCTAAATGAAAAAATTTTGAATTTTACAAAATTCCAAAAAAAGTTATTTTGCATGATTCCAAAACAAAATATGCAAAATTATACAAAAAATAAATTTTTAGAATTTTTGATTTTTTTTTTTTGGAAAAAATGTCAAAATTTGGCTATAGAAAACAATGTGTCGTTTTGGCAAGGCATTGTGCATTTCATAGTTTCAAAAAAACATGTCATTTAGCTAATGTGAAAACAACATTATTTTAAAGCTTCCTTAAACATAGATTTAGCATCATTTTGACATTTCAAATCATAGAATTATTAGAAATTCAATTTCCTAATAATTTCTAACATTCTTTTTCATAAATAATCATTGAAAAATAAATTCTATAGATTTAAACCATCATTGAAAACTTAACAAAAATCTCATCCAAATAAGTTCTAAGCATCAAGACAAAGACCTAACCTAGCTTCAATACCAAATATAAGAAAATTTGGTGTAAAACATTGATCAAAATGTGCATATAACTAAATTGCACAAATCAACGAAATGTAAAAATAAACCAAAAACTAACCTCTAGCCATTGATGCTCTAATTTGAACTAGGTGAACATGTTTTGGAGAGTGTTTGGGATTCTTCTATCACACTAATGCTCAACAATGATGGTGTATGCATACTCTAAGTGTTTGTGATAGGGATCCAAAAAACTGTATAGTCTTAAAAAAAATTTGTTATCCTTTCTCAATAAAGGTTAATAAACATAAAATTGAATTCACCACATGTAGTATTTGTGTGAGGAAAGTGAAGGAAATTTCTCTTCACCTAAGCTCAAATACAATTATCTCATTAATTTACAAACATTGTCTTTTTGTAATTCTATTATTACAATAGTTATATTATGTTATAATATGGTATTGAATATTTAACTACATATATATCTACATAGTACTCTATGTTGTTGTTAATGCATAATTTACAACCCATTAACACTATGTTTATCTTAAACTATGTATACAATAAAGTGTATTTTGCATGCATCCTTGTGCTATCTACTTATGTATCCTCTCCTATCCATTGAGGTACTAAAGATTTAAGATCTTGTTTCTTGCTAGGGTTATTTTGTTATTTTAATTTCAACACAACATTTTGGGCATACAATTTTACTATAAGAAGTTTGTGTGGACATAACTTAAATGCAACTTATGCATTGCTCAAAGAATTTCAAGTAGTATGAAAGCCTTATGTGTCTTTAAAAATAAATACAAGAAAGAATTTATTATAATCTGGGATGTCTAAAATATTATTATCCATACAATTAATCTTTTTGGGTGTGTTGTATAGGGTCTAGGTATAACAAATAAATATTACAAGTAGATAAAAGAAATTTAGAAACTTTTTTTGTTGGATGAATTCAAAGTGAAAAGACATACAATATGATATTATGTTTCTTAAAGTAGAGATATGCTTCTTTAAACCATGCAGCAAAAATACAAGAACATTCTAAGCTAAGATATTTATAAGAAAAGGGTCTAATATCATTACTTTTTTCTATTTTGGCTTAGTTTTGGCCAAGAGGCCAAGTACCAATCATAGATTAGTAACATTAAATAATATTCTATCCATAACACCAACATGTTTTCTCCAAGTAAACTCATAGCTTCTATGTTTATGTCTTCGTATTACAATGCACAAGGAATAAAATTTAGAAGGGCAAAGGTAGCATACATGGAAAATAATAATCCATAAGAAATAAAAAAAATTGTAGCATAAGATTTATTACCAAACGTACAATTAGTTATCCTTATCATTATGCAATTAGAGCAATTGAACAAAATTATTATGGAATATATTGAATTTCATAAAATGGAGACTTGGATAATTTTTAATATAATACATGAACTAAAGTTCAGCTCAATTTTTACAAGATCCTCTCAACCAAATTCGAGATATATATTATAAATATATAACTAAGCTAGTTTAATGAATGCTAATGGGTGATCCATAATTGTTCCTATATTACAAAATACTTTTATAAATCTAAAATAAACTTAGTACTTTTAATCCCCAATATATAATTTTATTTACTAGAGACCCATATTCGAAAAAATATACATAAAATCATTGAGCAACTAAATATAAAAAATATATAAATGAAATTAATAAACTTTAATTCAAAGTGAAAAGACAAATACAATATCATATTATGTTCCTTGAAGCATATATGATGATTCTTAAATAATGTATTGGTCCATTTATGATTACAAGAACATTCTAGGTCAAGATATTTGAAAGAAAAGCATTTATTATCATTACTTTTTTTCTTATTTAATGAATACTAGAATCTTTTATTAATAATTTATCCTATATCTCATAGTATTTTTATAATTATAAAAAAACTTAGTATTTTTAATCCCTAATATCTTATTTTATTTACTAGAGAATCATATTCTCATAAAATATACATAAAATCATTGATTGTTTATTTTCTTCACATGAACAACAACTATGATGTTGTTTGATAACACTATTCCTATTTAATAGCAATCTTAAAAGGCTATCCTATTAAGGTAATAGATTAATCAAAAATATGTAGAAAAAGATTAGATAACTAGAGGTTGTAATGATGGTTTGATGTATTCATGAGTTTCTAGGGAGGGTTTGGTACATTGATGAGGGTTTTGACAAATATTGTAACAAAGGTTTGATGCATCAGTGAGCGTTTCAACAACAATTATAACATAGGTTTGTTGCTTCAAAATTTGAGGGAACAATATACATTATGTATAAAGGTACTATTATCCTAACTCTTGCTCCATGTATTTTTGGAGAAGAAAATAATGCAAATGAATCACAACAATTATGCATTTCCAATTCTCTAGTTGGATGATTGGATCATGTATTTACAGTTATGGAGGTGAATAATATTTTTCATGGTTAGGGCTACTTATTACCTTTTTGAAGGTTGTCTGATCATTTATGAATTTTTCAATGTTTAACCAAGAAAGAATGCAACTTATTTCTAATAAAGAAAAATAAGTACCTAGATGCTAATTGGATTATTTGTTCCTAGGTTGTTGTTTTTGCACACAATATAGAAGCAAGAAATAAAATGATGTTGAAAATAAAAGAATAAAAATAGCAAAGAAACAACCATATGAGTTACATGGTAAGATGCTTCAATGTGAAGGGAAACATCCATGAGAACATAGGTAGTCTATTAATATTTAGAAAACAACAATAGCACTATAAACAAGGATTTAGACTTCAAATAAGAACCCTCTCTCTACTTTCTTGAGCAAAAAAAAATCACATAAAAAAACAAAGATCCAAGGCCCTTTATATAGGAATGAACTAGCCCTAAATTTATGGAGAAAATCTCAATTGCCTTAGGACTAAATTTCTTTTAACAATAGTTATAATGAACCATTATAATTAGGGAATAAAAACAACAATTACAAACATGGCTAAAAAAGAAAACAAGTCATAGTTATTGTTTATTATAAAATATTCTTTTCTAAATTTGTCTTCACTACAACAATTCTCCCACTTGGAGATAAATTTTCTTCAAGGCATAGACTACTTTCCAAAGTTAGTTCCATCAAGAAACTATGCCAATGCCTTTGTAAAAATCTTAATGTTTGCATCTAGTCAATACCTTGTCAAGAAATCTACAACATTTGACTAGGTAGATATCTTTAAACATCAAGCTTTATAACTTCAATCAACTCTTGAACAAAGTAATATCAACATCAATATGCTTACTTTGAGCATGGTATGCTACATTCCTACAAAAGGACAAGGCACCATGGCTATCACAATATAATGTATGATTTTGTTGACTATGTTCAAACCAACATAACATGTTCTTCAACCATAACTTCTCTTTTGCTTCTTCGTTGAGAGCAACATACTCACCCTCAATAAAAGATAGATAATTACATGAGATTGACGATGGAACATCCAACTTATAACTCCACCACCAAAAGTGAACATAAGACCTATGATAAATCTAAGTGTATCTTTGCAACTAGCATAATCTACATCAAAATAACTAGGAAGAAAAAATTAAGAACCATCAAAAGACAAGGTATAGTGCATTTTTCCTTTCAAGTACCATAGTATCCATCTGACAATTTCCCAATGTTTCTTTTTAGGATTGCTCATGAATCATGATACCACTTTCACTACATAGGTAGTGTCAAGTCTGGTACAAATCATTACATACATCAAACTTCCCAAAATAGAAGTATAATGAATGAATCACATACTATGAACTTCCTCTTTAATCTGAACTTCATTCCTTTTTGACAATTGGAAGTATGATCCTAATGAAGGACTGATAGGAATACAATTCAACATGTTAAAACATTCCAATACTTTTCTAATATAATCAAATTGTGACAATCATTATAAACTAGATTTTCTGTCTCTATAGATCTCCATACCCAATATTTGTTTAGCAGCCCCAAGATCCTTGGTTCCAAAAATTTTTGACATGTTCTATAATTTTTTATTTTAGCAACATCATTTCCATCCAATAACATGTCATCAACATATAACATTAACACCATAAGCTTACCTAGAACTATTTTATGAAGGTACACATACTAATTAACTACACATTTGGTTTAATCCTAGCTAATCATGAAACCATCAAATTTTTAATACCATTGTTAAGGTGCTTGCTTCAAATCACATAGACTTTTCCTCAACATGTATATGAAATCTTTTATAATATCCAATCCCTCTAGTATCTGCATGTAGATCTCCTCTAAATCTCCATGTAAAAAGGTAGTTTTTATATCCAACTGCTCCAACTCCAAATTCATACAAGCTACTATGGCTAAGAGAATACGAATGCAGGAATGTTTTATAATAGATGAAAATTTTCCATGAAATCAATACCTACCTATTTGATGAATCCTTTAACCATCAACCTAACTTTGTATTACTTCTAGCCATTAGGATTAGTTTTTAACACATCTACCCACCTATAACTTAAACATTTCTTGCCTTCTAGCAAAGGCACCAAGTCCCATGTGTGATTTTGATAAAGGAACTTTAATTCATCCTCCATGATAGCTTTTCACATTTTATAGTTTTTAGAAACCATACTTGTTTGATAAGATGTTGGCTCCCCACCATTTGTGTACATGATGTAATCATCATATCATATCAGTAATCTTCTTATCCTTCTAGATCATCTCAAATGAACTCCTTATGCAAGATCTTCATCCTCTTAGAATTGTTCATTTTTGTCACTGTGAGATCCATTACGAAAAATAAAAGACTCCTCAATGGTTTCATTTTCATATCCTTCAAGACTGTCATGCTACATTAATGATTGCTCATCATTAATTAGAATGTGCACAAAATCTTCCTTGTTAGATGTTTTTTCAAAATACTTGTTCAAATTTTTGTACATCACATCCTCCCTAAATGTGATATCTTGGCTTCTAAAGAACTTCTTAGTAATAAGTTCTCATAAAAGATAACCTCTGTTATCACCACCATAACCAAAAAATATACTTAATTGTTCTCTGTCATTCAATTTTCCTCATTTTATCATTGGACATGACTATAAGAAGCACATCCAAAGGTTCTTAGCTAATCATAAGAGATATTTCTCCCACCCCAAACCATCTCTAGAATTTTTCCATCAATAGGTATACTTGGATACCTATTAATTAGATAGGCAACTACTGTAATAGCTACAGCACAAAAAGTTTTGGATAAATTAGATATTTAATATACATTAGATTCTTTCCAAGATTGTTCAATTATATCTTTCTGCACATCATTCTATTGAGGAGTACTAGGAACAGTCCTTTCATGCTTGATGTTAGCATCAATGCAATATTACTCAAACTCCCTTGAATAATATTCACCTCCATTATATGTCAATCTAGATTTAGTTTCAACATGAGCCTTAAAAACCTTAAATTTATCAAAGGCTTCTAATTTTTCTCTCATTTTATACAACCAAAATTTATAAGAAAAATTATTAAGGAAGGTAATCATGTACAAAGCACCAAAAATTGATTCATGAGTAATAGGACCAACAACATTAGAATATAATAAATCAAGGAAATCCTTTTGTATATGATGATCATTTCATTTAAAATTTACCTAATGATTCTTACTATATTTACAATCTTCATAAATTTTAACAAAATATGTAAAATATTTGGTAAAAGATGACCTCTTTATAGTTTCTTTAAGCTGCATTTGCTCAAATATCCAAGGTGTTTATGCAAAAGCTCAATCTCATCATCTTGCTCATCCTCAATCACTACAACATTATCTTTCGATCCAAGTGCAACATCATACATGATGTACAAGGATCCATCTTTCTCAATACTATCAAAATTCCCTTTGCGTTTCTTCACCAAAGATGGATTTGCATCCAACATCATCTAGTTGCCTAATAGATATGATATTTTTATGCAATGATCACATCACAAATCCCTTAAATTATACATGTCGTTTCATTTCCAAGCTTGACATGTCCAATAGGCCTACTAATTAAGGTATGGAAATAGGAAGGGTGGAGGGTTGTCAAACCTCAAAAATAAATACATTAAAAAAATAGAATTCAAAACACAAAAGTAAAGAAGCAGAGGAGAAACTCCAAACTAATAGAATTGAAAGACCCAAAAAAATTTGGAGACTCCTTTTAAGGTTTTTATCCTTACAACTAATCCCAAAAAACCTCCCCTTGGGGCAGGAAAAGGATAAGACCTTGCCCTCATTCAAAAGCATCCAAATGGGTTTTCACTTCCTCCTAAAAGATTCTTGTTAATGAAAAAGAAAACTATAGAGATAAACATTTAGGCATTCAATTAAAGCATCAACTGCTAAATAATGCCATCTTGAACTGACAAAAAAAGAAAATTAGCTAGAGAATCTATGTAAAAAACCACATTACATCGAACCTACCAGATGGCATAAAGAATAAAAGGTTAAAAGCAACACCAACTATGAAGTAGAAATCCTTGAAGTTGAAGAGTTTTACCAAATAAAAATTTACTTAATCCTAGTTGAAAACCATGTAAATACCTACTACACCAAGTCCAAGAGCTATGAGCAAGGGAACAAGTAAAAACACAATGGATGAATGTATCTTTCATCTTGCAAATAGGACATATTATGTTATGAACACCCAAATGAGAGCACCAAATACCAATCAGTAAATCTTGATGAATCAAGTACCACTAAAAATGTATAAATTTTGAAGGAATAGTAGCATTTCATATCTTCTAAAGTTGTTGCTTACAAAATTACACATTATGATCTTCCAAAGATATTTGAATCTTGATCATATATTAGTATTAGAACTAATAATAGTATACACAATCTTTGGCCAATATAGAAAAACATGATGGTTGTTAATCCAAGAAAAATTAGGAAAACCATTATAAGAATCTTGAATAACTACACTTCTATCCAAACTATCCAACACATTAAAAAATGTATACTTTTTAGAAATATTAATGCCATAGAGACTTTGACACTCAAACTAAATAATCTAAGAATTATGCATGTGAAGAGATGAAAGGGAGGAAATGCCAAGCTTGACCATGTACTACAAAGGTGTGAATACTAAATAGCCCATGGTTCATTATTAGTTTTAAGCCACCAAGGAGAAAGCTTATCAAGCATAGAGGAAGAAACAATAATATTATTGAAGTTCCAAAAATCACTAATAAAGCTCTAAGCCTTTCAAATATGCTTTATGATAATAGAATTTGATATAGTAATAACTGTTGGAAAAAGATCCAATTAAAAAATGAATATCTTTCTAGTAATCACTACCTCTAGACTTATCCATCTAAATGTGCTTATCAAGAAAAAAAATCTTTCAAGGCTCTCCATGAGATAAGCATTTATCCACCCACTTAGCACATAACACAATACCTTGCTTATAACAATTTACCAATCTTAATCCATCATCCTCTTTATGAGAAGTGTAAATGTCCTAAGCAACATGGGAAAATCCTTTTTTGGAATGGCTACTACTTCAAGGAAATTTTACACAAGCTGATCAATGCAATGATAAGAAAAAATAGTAAGAGCCCAACATGATGAATAATACACATGAGTAACTTGAATAACATGATTATAAATAATAAACTTACCAACCATTGAAAAATTCTTCTCCTTTCACTTAATAAATTTTTATTCATTTTTCTTTACTATAACATTCCATAAATTTTTTGAACATCAACAAAGAAAAAAGGAATTCCTAACAATTTGAAAATATTTAACTTTTCTAGCAAATACCAAGATTTAGAGAAAGCCCATTCTTGAAACCTTTTATTAAAAAAAATAGAATATTTAAACCAATTAATCTAAGATCCTGAAAGTTTACAATATTGATCAACATGATAAAAAGGACAATCTCCAATAGCTTTGTCATTTTTTATCATAAAAAAGAAGTCATCTACAAAATGCATATTTAATAAAGTAGGAACATTATTTTCAATAAATATTCCTTGTAGCAAATTATGTCCCTAGTCCTTGTGTATAGCATAACATAAAAAATATATATCAAAGATTAAAAGATCAGGAGCAAGATGATAGCCTTGCCTAACTAAGTGTTCAAGCTTGAAGCTCTTAGTATACCAACATTTGTAGCCACAATTACATTAGTATCTGCAAAACGAGTCTCCACCATTCCAATAATTTCTTTATTAAAACAATTTTTGTAAAGACAAGTAATAATAAACTACCATTCAATTCTATCATATGCTTTAGCATAATCAAGCTTCAAAAAAATAATGTCCTGATTGGAATCCTCATCCCATTGCATACCCTCCTATGGTACCATAACATTATCCAAAATATATCTAACTTTGACAAAGCCAATTTGCACTAGAGTAATTAATTGAGAAATAATTCATTTCAATCTTCTAGTAAGACATTTAGCCAATATTTTAGAAACAAAATTTAGATGAGTAATAGGGTGCTAATTGCCAATGTGAGAAATATCACCATCTTTAGAAATAAGTTTGCTAACTAATAGCAAAATAAAATATGAAAATAAGGCTCATAGGAACATACATGAAATGAAGTACGAGTGTCAATATTGCAAATGCTAAGTTCACCAAGATCTTTATCATGTTAAGTTTTTATTACAAATTCCAATTGTTTCATAACCAACAAAAAATAAAAATAGATAAAAATGTTAGTATAGACTCCCCCTAGTAGTCATGAAAAAATATATGAATGTAGCAAATGAAAAATGAGTTCTTGAAAGATGACATAAGGATCTTGAACAAATTTTTCTTACATCAGCTAAGTAAGTTGTGCATTCACAATAAGAAGGTGTTCAAAAGACTTAGTTTGATGAGGATTGCATATAAGCTATTCAAAATATTAACAATGCAAATAAGAGTCATAGACAAAGTTTAGTTAAGCCATATAAATGCTTAATTAGAACCAAGAAAAGGAAATTTATCAGGGAATAGCAAGAATATTTTTCTTACATAAGTAAAAAGGAACCTAGATAGTTTTGATACTATTTTCATCATAAAACCTCTTCATCATTTAATTTTTATTTTTAAGATTTTTGCTTATTTAATAATAAGCTATCTATAGGACAACATGATAATTCTACTACTATTGTACAATAAGCACCTCTTCAATTTACTCTTTAGGAAGTCACAAAGGTTATGAAAAAGCTAGCATATGGCAAAGCTATAAATTCAGATGGTATATATATTATTCATAGAGAAATTTGGTACAAATTAAATTCAGCAATAGAGAAATGATTAAATCAACATTTATTAGTACAAACTAGTAAATCTATATTATTATATAAAAAAGGAACTGAAAATAATTTGAACAATGATCGAATGATCATTGTGAGTAATATTTTTGCCAAGTTGTTGGGAACTCTACTAGAGAAATCTTTGTTTTGAAATTTTTTATTACTCTAAGTTTATCCTTGATGCTTTTCTTAGTCTCTTTGTTGAGATCTACCTCTTCTTTTAATATGTAAAGCTTTTGTACTGCTAAAAACATTTTTCATGGATGCCTTCCTCTTTTTTGCATTCAACAAACTAGAAACCACATCATCAAAATTTAATGCATTAGATCATAGTAGTTTTAGTACAAACCAGAATCTCCTAATTATTAGGCAAAGTGTAAAGCAACACCAATTGTTAGACTTTTTCATCCAATGTCACTTTCAACAATTTCAACTTGCAAGAAAATTTATTAAATTTTGAAAGCTACTGAGTGAGAAGAGTTTTCCTTCATATTTATCTAGAATAATCATCTCATTACAAAAAATTTGTTCATCCTAGAGGGTTGCTTATGCAGAAACAAAAGCTTTTACCATAACTCTTTAGTATTTTCTAGATCTATGACATTGTAGAGAGCATCATTAGACAAACAAATCCTACTAAGGGATAAAGAATTCCTATCAAGCTTCTTCCAATATTCATCACTCATGCCCAAAGGATTTTTCATAATCTTCTTTGTAATCAAAGCCTTTTATTTCTTCTAGTATAAGATATTAACCATTACCAATTAGCACCTATCATCTTTTGGATCTCATCTTTTCTATCTTGTCCAAAGAACATGAACCTAGAATAAGAACTATGCCCAAGAAAAACCTATCTAGAAATGACAAAGAAAACCTATCACTCTAATACTAGTTTTTTGTTGGATATAATATAGAAGCAAGAAACAAAACGATGATGAAAAAAATACTAAAAATAGCAGAGAAATAACCATAGGATTTATGTGGTAAAATTCTTTAATGTAAAGGAAAACCTCCATGGGATAGTATGCAATCTATTAATCTCTAGGAAAGAATAATATTGCTACCAAAAAAAACTATCCAAGGCCTTTTACATATGAATGAATTAGTCCTAAAATTATGGAGAAAATTTCAATAATCTTAGGACTAAATTTTTTAAACAATGGCTATTATGAGCCATGATAATTAGGAAATATAAATAATTAGAAATATAGATAAAGAAAATAAGCCATAGTTGTTATTTTTTATAAAATTCTATTTTTTAAATTTTTCTTCACGATAATAACTTTGGGATGCAAAGTATGAAATAAGAAAGATTTTTTGGGATGGAAACATCATTGGCTCTATGTATTACAAGTGGATTTTGATCTATGTTATACCAAGCTTCTCACCTTTGCAATGTAGCCCATAGGGTTTCTTATATGGTGAAAAAAAATCCATATGCTATAAATCTTAACATGCATATTTATACATATATCAAAAAAATGGTGGATCTCAAAGCAAATTGACATTTTCCTCATGTACTACACTTGTAGCATGAAAAACAAAGACTTAAGAGATGGACTCACAAGCCTTAATCATCTGTAATGGATCATTTTCCAATGTGTGACATTCAAACCTAGTTTGAATTAAAGAGAAAGAGTAGGATGATTTTTCAGTTTCAATATTAGAGACAACATCTATTTCATTATTACCTAACATGTTAGGAAAGTCACAAAATATTGGCTATAGGACTTACCAAGAATTAATTACTAGAAGCTTCCACATACCCTTATGTGTCTTGAATTTGTTGGACAATGACATGAAGAATCCTTATCTTCCATGCTTAATTAAGCATCATTTTCTAGAAATTCAACACCATTCAACATTTGTGGTATTCTAAAAATCTAATATAATGTGCATTAAAAAACAAAAGAAAATGAGGAATAGAGTAATTTTTTATGTAGAAAAAATTTTCATGAGATGGAATTTATCTTCTACACATCATATAATCAATCTATGAAAATTTGAATAGTTTGGCATCCACATTTTATAGTTTGTTTACTTTTAAAAAATGCTAAAATTCTAATATGTTAATGCTTATGATTTAGTAAGGCTAGAAAATAAGAAAGCATTTTTACAAAAATTTCCTAATATTTTCCCTTTTATCAATAAACCTTTATGTATTTTAAGAGATTTTAATGTCATTTTATATCATTCCAAAACAATTTGGAATAAAAGAACTTGAAATGCATGTAATAAGAATTTTGCAATGGTAATTGATAAATTGGGTTTTTCGCAGGCTAAGATATCAAGTATCTAATATTAAATATCCAATATGGAGGATTTGATATTAGAGCCTCAATATCAAAGTACAAGTTTCAACATTGGATATCTAATATCACAAGATGTGTGCCTCCCTATAAATACAACACTTGGACACATGATTCATCCAATTATTTTATCAATAGAGTAGTTGAACTATTGCAGTTTTATTCTATAGTCTTGGAGAACAATTAGTGAGTGCCCGTAGTGTGGATCTAAGTTAGTTGTACAATGTCTTATTCTAGTGGTGATAAGCGATGGAAGGTACCACTATTCCAAACCATACAAATCATGAAGTGTTCACGTGTGATCCAGTCAAATTCCATGGACTCTCTAGTGTTCGGTACACTAGTCTTCTAGGAAGTGAACCTTGCCCTAAGATCATTTGTTGTCTTTCCAATTATACTTGTGATGCTCATGGTATGGTTAAGTGTAATCAAGACATATGATTTTTATTGTTTTGTGTTTTATGATTTTGGTGCTTAAAGAGAGAGATGGAGTAAATTGAGAACTAATTTAATTTAACTACTTAACTAACCTCTAACTAGTCCTAACATAAGCATCTGGTCCCACTTTTCATACACATCTTGAACCCACATATCCAGTACTAGGTTACAAAGTGCTATGCTACTAGGTGCACCAAGCAATAACATTGCTGGGATTATTAAGCATATATGTGTTTATGCTTGAAGTGGTCATACTTATGTATTTAATCTATCTAGCTTATCTTGCTTAAGTACTTAATTATCTTAATTACTAGAAAATATTTAATAAATAATTGAAAAAATTAAATGCATGAATAAAACATAATAAACTATCCAGAATGCTACAAGTTTTATCAAGAAGCTCATCTTTATTGCCATACACATTGGTGTGGTTCAGGTACAATAGTGCTCAAATAAAGATCCGTATACTCAATGACTTCTGCTACAGGTACTTGAGAAAATATTCTAACTTTTTAATGTAAAAAACTATAAGAGTTTAGCTACTAATATGACTTTAATTCCCATAAACATGGCTGGGAGCTTGTATTTATAGTTTTTGCTACAATACTATGTTGATGAGGGCCCATAGACGTAGCATACGCTACATCGACATGGCCCCATAGACAAGGCAACACCACTAAATGAGGCCTTGTCAATGATGCCACATCAATGGAGGGCCCCATCAACATGACACTTTGACACTCATCAAGTGGCAATGTACCTAGACACATTCCATGAGTGGCAATAAGATCAAGATTGATTCTCATTCATTATAGCACTTTCACTTAGATTAGATTTTCTTTCCATGTAATTTTACTTTACATGTACTTAGTTAATATTTATGTTTCATGTACTTAGTTAATATCTACATTTCATGCAAGTTAGTCAATTGGTGGAATGAGCATGACCAGTTTCAAGCATAAACACATATTTGCTTCATAATCCCAACAGTGCTATCAGTTTGTTTCCCCAATAGCATAATACTTGGTAATCCTAGTAGTGGGTGCATGGGTTCAAGACATGTACAACAAGCTGAGAATGGACACTCATCACTCGTAGGCTAGTTTAGAATTTACTTTCCATTGTTAATTAGATTAAATAATTAATTTCTCTATTATCATTAGGAGTAGCATAAAGCTAAAACAACATCAACTATCATATGCCTCACCTTGGACTAAACCATATGCGACAAAGCTACCACTAGTCCAAATGGGAAGACAACATCCTACAATCAATGGTTAATGATCTAGAGACCACAACTAGTCACATCCATGAAATTCAACTGGATTGCATGTGAACACTTGTGATTCTTATGGTTGGGAATAGGGGGTATCTGTTGCTCATCATTGGTGTCATTGTCAAAGATGGTGCTAGTTATCTAAATTAGTTATATTATAAATGATTACTGTAAAAGTATTAATAATTTATCTTTTAGAAAATATTATTATTTTATTTTAAGTCACACACGTTAAAAACATGTCTTCTTCACATAGAACCAATAATGCATTATATGATAAAAACTCTCATAGGAAAAATGGTAGGTTTTATACTAAAGAGAATTCGAGTGAAAAACCTCAAGCAAGGGTTTTGTATGTTCATTTCAAACTATACTACATGCAAGGACTATGTTCAATAGGCACAAATAATTTTAGAGGAGATGGAGTAAGTCTTAGATCATGGAGGGTCTTAAGGCCTAGGACCTCCTCTAAACCTAGAAAATATAGATCAAGGGACCATGGGAGAAGATATAAGAGCCATGGAAATTCTCCCAATTCTACATCTTTCTCTTCCTTCTCAACATCTAGTTCTGAGGAAGATGAATGTAGGTATAGAGGTAGATCTTTATGTATTGACCTAAATCGTCGGTGTAAGGCTAGAAGGGAAACAAACACCGAGAGATCGTTGGGCAGCCACAGCGAACCCTACCTTCGCTTGAGGGCAAGCTGGACAAGGGAACAAAGGCAGAGTGCCTTAGATGGTTTGCACACAAATCAACCAAGGACTTCCCCGAGCGTAAGCTACGGCTAGCGCTGGGGTTATCGTAAACAGAATGTAAACAGAATGTAGACAATGATACGAAATGTAAATAAAGCGTGCAGGATTATGAATAAAGCATAAACAAAGTTATATTTGTAAAACATAAAAAAGAACTTAAACAATGTGAATGGGAGGCAATAATGAAATTGTATTATATTGTTTTTTTAAAAAAAATGTGCGCTGGTCAAAGCGTAGTTGCACAAGTATGAATGGCAAGTCAAACGCCTAGCCCCAAAAAAATGTGACACGATGATGTGACGATGTGAGAAGAACTTGGAAGCCAAAAAATCGGATGTGCCGAGCGCCCAAGGATTGCAAGTTCTATCCTCCTTCGAAATCGCCAATTGCTCCAATCTTTGCCTCTTCCAATCTTCTTATCCTTCTTGCTGCTTTTTGCTTTGCTTCTTTTTTTCCTCCTTGTTCTTCTTGCCCCTAATTTGTGTGAATTGGTAGGGTATTTATAGGTTTTGGCTAGGGTTTGCTTTGACCAGGTTCAATGTACCTGTGCTGGAAAGTTGTACATGATTGGATGTGTGTTGGCAATTTACCCTCCTTGACCAGGTTCATTGTATTTTACAATTTATGGGTCATTCTAGCCCATAAAAATACAAATAATTTAGAAATACAAGCCCTCAAGTTATAAAAATTTAGAAAATTTGGAAAGATTATGTCCACCGGCGGCTTCCTTGATTAAAAATTATTATTATTATTTTGCGTTAGTCAACTGGAAAATTGGAATTCTCTAATGTTTGGTAAAAAAAATTTTAATCATCAGGGAGGCAGTAGCCAGTGATGCCTGGTGGTGCAGCGATGCAGGAGCGGCAGCACAGGCAGACAGGAGGCGTCAATGATGCGACAGTGGGAGAAAACAGCGGCCATGAAAACCAGTGCAGGGTAGCAACTCGGCATCGTGGCAGCAACGTGGTAGCGCGGTAGTCGGCGGTGGGAGCGAGGTGGCAAGCACGGCGGCGGGAGCAGCTGGAGACAGAGATGCGACGAGCACAGGAGGAGTGGCGACGTGGTAGGCACAAGAGGAACAACACGGAGGGAGCACAGACAGCGACGGCGCGGTAGGAGAAGAGACAGCCACGCGGCAGGGTAGAAGATGGCGATGCAGCAGTGGCTGCGCAAAAATAATGATGGAAGCAACAAAATCGGCAACTCGGCGGTGGCAGAAACAGTAGCATGGTGGATGGCGGAATAGTGACGTGGTAGTGGGAGTAGCTGCGTTCTGTGCAGGAGGCACATGGCAGTAGGTGGAGGACAGCGATGGCAAGCACAGGACAGCAACATTGCAGGAGGAAAAAACGGCGTGACGGTGCAGGACAAAGCGAGGTGGCAGTAGCAACGCAGAGTGAGGTGGCAACAGCGAGACATCAGCAACGTGGTAGGTAAAGTCAGCGACACGGAAGATAGCAGGTAGTGACGTAGCGTAGAAGATGACAACGCAGTGCAGGAGATAGCGACGGAAAAGACAGAGATGGCAGAATCATCAATGTGGCGTCTGCAAGATCATCAACACGGCGTCTGCAGAATCAGCGATGGAAATGGCATGAAACAGTAGCACGGCAAGCAGAGGAGTGGCAGAAAACAGCCGCGCAGCAGACAAAAACAGCAGCGCAGGAGTGGAAGGCACGTAGGGAGGGTAAGCCTCCGTAGCATCAGCATCAGCATCAAGGAGAGAAGGAGGTGGATGGATCAACTTCTGCAAATTGCTTCAGCTGTTGCACATCCACCTAGTGCCCCTCCTTACTCTTGCACTGAAGCCCTACAACTTGTTCGTCAATATGTATTTTTTTTTGTGGTGCCTGTTACTGCTCTATGCAATTGGGCTTCCATCCTTGAATTGTAGAGAAATAAAATTTCTATTCAAAGTATTAAGCTAAAATTGGTGGTGTTTCATTGGCCCCTCTTTGTTGACGTCTGGAGGAATCCACCCGAAAGGCATCGACAAAGAAGTGCAAAACACCATGAACAAACAAAGCATCAAACATTAACCATTAGCCTTTGGCTGGATATTATCGCACCATTTTCAAAAGTACATGGGATTGGGAATGTGGTTCAAGATGCAAGGGGATCGGTTGTAACCAGGAAAGCGAGAAGGTTAAGGGCGATGATTGCTACTGGGATTTGTGGGAGAGGAATGCTCTCTTGTGCACAAGTTATGTCATTGGTCTTTGTCAACAGCTAAATTTTTAGCAGACTCGGAACCAAGACATAGGAGGTGCGTTCTTTGGATAAATAGGACTCTTATAGAGTATTTGTGGGGCCCGTTGTAAACAGCCAAAGCCATGCGATGATGTGTAACATGGTCTCTTTGAGATACAAGTGTAACTATTTTTCAAGACAATTGCCTTCCCACCTGGGGCTTGTATGAGAATGGCCAATAGTCTTTTGTTTATGATGTCAACGGGGTCTTGAAGACCTTTTCCGTGCATTTTGCTCTTTGACCATTTTTTCTTTTTATTTTTTGTCTTTTTTCTTTTTTTGTTTTTTGCTTTCTTTTTGTCTCTTTTTTGAAAGAGCTTGCTTTTTGTGCTATGCTTGTGTTTAAGCACTTGCATTTTGCATCATGTACTGTGTATCATGTTTTGCGTCGCAACTACTTAGAGAGTTAGAATGTGCAATAGTGTATCAAGAGTTTTGAGGCGAGCAGAATGTATCAGGGGGGGATGTAATTGAATAGGCTAAGGGGAGTATGATTGGGAAATAGGGAATGCATCGGGAATCGGGAATGTACTTATGAATGGATTGATAAACCTAGTCGCATGCGTCACGAAAAATGTGATACCTTGTCGTCACGATGAAATGCATCTATGCACGAACGCCTCAGAAGTGTCATCCTACAAACACAACTCCAAGAAGATAAGAAAACCACAAATGAAACAATCAGCTAAACACTTTAAATAAGGAGATGGAGTCACCACATGCAGCTTTCAAAGCAAACAGAATCATGAACAGCATCAATTTCATTAGGCCCCATGGGATGAATCATGCAACAAGTCTTTGTGGAATAGAAACAGCCAACTGCAACAACAGATCTTTTCCAATTTTGCCTGGTCATCAATGATGTCGCTAGTTTATAGTCTTAGCGGACTATTGTGGATTAGTTTCACGTCATAACCCCTTGGACGGTGCATTGCTAGTTTATAGTCATAGCAGACTATGAAGAGGCAAACTACTTTATAGTCTTAGTGGACTCTGGATGCTAGTTTCATGTCATGGCGGATGGATGTAGTAGTTTAGTGTCATACCGGACAAAACTCCATGGTATCATTTTTAAGTCATGATCCAGGTTTGTTCTGTGGTATCAGTTTTAAGTCATGATACAGGACTGTTCTGTGGTATCAGTTTTAAGTCATGATCCAGGACTGTTCTGTGGTATCAGTTTTAAGTCATGATCCAGGACTGTTCTGTGGTATCAGTTTTAAGTCATGATCCAGGACTGTTCTGTGGTATCAGTTTTAAGTCATGATCCAGGACTGTCTGTGCCATTTTATAGTCATAGCGGACTAATGCTTACCTTGCTTGTGTAAAGTGTGATGCTGCATGCATGGTCATGCTATGTATCTGCAAGATCCTGTAAAAAAAAATCAACTAGAAAGAAAAAAATATCAAGCAACACCTGTTGTACATAGATTTGGAATATATGAATGAAAGAAAAGCAATGTAAAAAAATGATAGTTTTAGGCAGTTCTGAGCCGTAAGCTAGTTTAAGGCCTTTTCGGGCCATGTATTTTTGTAGTTTTATGTTTTTTTATTGTTTTTCTTTGTTTTCTAGAGTATATGTGTGCAACTAAATGTAACATAAATTTCTAAAGTGTAGAGCAAGACGTAAGGTAAATACTTAGAAAAGAATGCAATGACCATGCAAGGATCTAAATCGTAACTTGTAACCTGTAAGAAAAAATTCAATGTGAGATGACGAGAGTTTATAAATTTGTAACTTGTTGGCTTTAGTTTAAAGCCATTTCCGGCTTGGTACATTAGTTTAAAGTCTTGATGGACTATTACATCCATTGTTAAAGAAAGGATTACCAATTTTATGCCATGGTGGGCCAAAGGTAATAATGTTTTCAAGAATTTTTAAATGGAACCGGCCATTTCTGACCGTGGCTAGTTTAATGTCATTGCGGACGTGTTGTAGTTTAACGTCATTTCGGACAGTCCATAGTTTAACGTCATTTCGGAAAGTTCGTAGTTTAACGTCATTTCGGACAGTTCGTAGTTTAACGTCATTTCGGACAGTTCATAGTTTAACATCATTTCAGACAGTTCATAGTTTAACGTCATTTCGGACAGTTCATAGTTTAACGTCATTTCGGACAGTTCGTATANGCAGGAATGGCTCCTATGTCTGTCTTCTTGTGTTTCTTCAGTGCTAGTTGGGTTGTGAATCAATGTTGGGTTCACGTTTTGATGTATGTCCATGGTTTCTTGTTTAGGCTTAATGAACTCAATTTCTGACCCTTGATCTACCTCAAGGTATGAGGAAATAATTGATGATGTTGTATCCCCATGTATGATGATCTCACCACCCTCGTAAGGTAGATGTATCTCCTGATGGATTGGTGAGGATACAGCTTTAAGTTGAGCTAGCCAAGGACGTCCTAAAATCAGATTAAACCCTGGCATTTCATCAACCACTATGAATTCAGCTGATGTAGGGAATTGGTCTCCGACTATGAAATCTAAGGTAACCATACCTTTCACTCCCACACGGGAACCACTGAAAGATCTCAAGAAAGAGGTTGTTGTGGGTTGTATTTGTTCAGTGAGTCCCAGTTTTTCAATGATGGACAAAAGTATTACATTTGTTGCTACACCATCATCGACATGCACCCTACATATTTTGAAATGATCAGCCTGTATTGTTATGAACATAGGGGCTATGGTGATTTCCCTTGATTTCTCATCTAGCTTAATGTCCTTAACATGGAATTCTAAGGATGTGGTCTTCGATTCCTGAAGTTGTGGGGATAATACTGCATAAATGGATGGTTCGTCTGCAGGGAGATCCTCACTAATAGGAATTGAAGTTAACATTCGTATGAGAGCCTCTCGATGTACTAGTGAAGTCATTACTAGGTCATACAAACTTAAAGAAGTATTCTTTTGTTTTAAGGCTTGTGTGACCTGGGTCAACGCATTGGCTAGGTCTTTTCCACTTGGGACATTCTTATCTGTAGAAATTTGGTCCATTTGACCTAGCATTCGTATTTCTCGTGGAGGGGTTTTTACGTTAGTAGTTGAGAATGTTGGGTTTGGGATATGACTTGTACTAGGATCATTAATGGACGAACTCATGGGAATGGTGCTTAATGGTGTAGGCTTTGGCAGTCCTAATTCATGTCCATGGTTTTCTCTCTCCATGCGCTCTCTTTTTCCTTTTTCCAAGCGTTCTCTTATTAGCCTATCGGCAAGACATTCTTGCAAAGGTCGTTGAGAAGTGGAGGTGGGTTGTGTGCCAGGGTTTTTTGGCACCCGGACCATAAAGGGAATGGGTCGATTTTTAGATGGTATGTTTGTTGTGGTGGCAACCGAAGGAGGTATGCGGATGATGAATGGTTTTGATGGTGCGGGGGATGTGCGTGTGGTAAAAGGGGTTTGAGGAGATGTTGGGGTAGGTGTGTTTTCTGAAGGCCTCAGAATCACAAAAGGTCTTCGTGGAACGTCTTGTCTATTTTCCATATGGATAGTATTAATCACATATAGGGCATCGTTGGTTTTGGTATTGAGAGGGTCTTTGTAGACCCCCATGGATTGGTTTTGGGGCCTTACTGGGTTTGTCTCGTCGAATACCACTTCACCCCCATCTATCATGCGTTGTATGTCTTGTTTTAATGCAAAGCAGTAATCAATCCCATGACCACACCGTTGATGATATTCACAAAACCTATCCAACCTAAAGCCTTTTGGGATGGGAGGTTCATTGGGTGTTGCTAAGGCTGGATTTTTGGCCAATTCGTAAAAGCAATTATGTCTTTGTGAGGCCGCAGGAGACATTTGTTTGTGTTGAATTAGCCTAGCCTTTAGAAGTTGATCAAGTAGTTGTGAAGGCTTCATGGGCAATGGTATGTATTGAGTAGGCTCTTTTCTTTCGAAGGTACGTGCATGACCTGTGTTGTTGTTTCTATTTGAGGAACTTTCAGGTGTATGAGTGGGTGCTATTCTTTCATAGTTGTTTGGGATAGTGGGTTGTTTTCCCTCAGCCACTGCTGCTACCATTGTTTTGGGTTTATCTTTCCTTATGTGTTGGCTTCTAAAGGTTCGGTAGACCGGGTCATTACTTGTTTGTGCCGCTTCTTCTATGTCTTTGATTTGTACAAATGCTTGGCTCAATGTGCGGGCTTTTAGGTAGTAAAGTTTTGACTTAATAAAGTCATTCACGGCTGACTTAAGGATAGTGAGTAAATATGTTTCGGGGATAGGTTCATGAAGTTCGTTTAAGGCTGCACTCCACCTTTGGATAAATTTCTGCGTTGGCTCTAATGGTGCTTGTTTAATTTGAATCAAGCTATCTAATGTGGCTTCAGGTTTCAGATTGTATTTGAAACGGGTGACAAATTGATGCAACAAATTCTCTAAAGAAGATATGGAGCTACGGGGTAGAGATCGGTACGAGTCTAAGGCTTTTCCGGTTAAGGACATTGCAAACACTTGCAAGATTACATGGGGCCATGCTTGAAGTAAAAGGCTTTCGGTTCTAAATGTTACTAGGTGGGCATTTAGGTCCCCTTCTCCATTGTACTTGGTTAGTTGAGGTAATGAGACTCCTTTTGGCAAGGTCAAGGGTGGAACTGAGGGGTCAATTGGGTCATCTTGATAGAAATCTAGTACTGTGACTTCCTCATTGTTGAAAGTTTTAAGGCGTTTTAATTCTTCTACCAATGAGTGCATCATTTTTTGTGTATCTGCCCATTCTTGGGCGGTAGGAAAACCAATGGATTGAGTTGATTGTGAATGATAATGGTTTAACTGTTGCATTGTTTGTGGAAAAGCAGGTTGTTGGGCTAACATTTGTTGTGGTGGGATGGTATTCGGGACTGAGACTACTGGTGGAACCCATTGCCCAACCACATGTTGTGAGGCAACACTTTAAATATGTTGGGTAGGATTAATCAATGGTGCCCTATGAATTTGCATCCGGGGTATGTAATGGGTGGATGTGGAAGCTGGTATGACTGATGGTATTCCAACTACTTGAGGTTGGGGGATTG
>MNCI01020158.1:255313-341800 GCA_015680685.1 Gnetum montanum | reverse complement strand
GATGGTTTGCACACAAATCAACCAAGGACTTCCCCGAGCGTAAGCTACGGCTAGCGCTGGGGTTATCGTAAACAGAATGTAAACAGAATGTAGACAATGATACGAAATGTAAATAAAGCGTGCAGGATTATGAATAAAGCATAAACAAAGTTATATTTGTAAAACATAAAAAAGAACTTAAACAATGTGAATGGGAGGCAATAATGAAATTGTATTATATTGTTTTTTAAAAAAAATGTGCACCGGTCAAAGTGTAGTTGCACAAGTGTGAATGGCAAGTCAAACGCCTAGCCCCGGAAAAATGTGACACGATGATGTGACGATGTGAGAAGAACCTGGAAGCCAAAAAATCAGATGTTCCGAGCGCCCAAGGATTGCAAGTTCTATCCTCCTTCGAAATCACCAATTGCTCCAATCTTTGCCTCTTCCAATCTTCTTCTCCTTCTTGCTGCTTTTTGCTTTGCTTCTTTTTTGCCTCCTTGTTCTTCTTGCCCCTAATTTGTGTGAATTGGTAGGGTATTTATAGGTTTGGGCTAGGGTTTTGGCTAGGGTTTGCTTTGACCAGGTTCAATGTACCTATGCTGGAAAGTTGTACATGATTGGATGTGTGTTGGCAATTTGCCCTCCTTGACCAGGTTCATTGTATTTTACAATTTATGGGTCATTCCAGCCCATAAAAATACAAATAATTTAGAAATACAAGCCCTCAAGTTATAAAACTTTAGAAAATTTGGAAAGATTATGTCCACCGGCGGCTTCCTTGATTAAAAATTATTATTTCTTTTTTGCGTTAGTTGGCTGGAAAATTGGAATTCTCTAATGTTTGGTAAAAAAAAAATTTCATCATCGGGGAGGCAGTAGCCGGTGATGCCTGGTGGTGCAGCGATGTAGGAGCGGCAGTGCAGGCAGACAGGAGGCGTTAGCGATGCAATAGCGGGAGAAAAACAGTGACCATGAAAACCAGTGTAGGGCAGGAACGTGGCATCGCAGCAGTGCGGCAGTCGGCGGTGGGAGCGAGGTGGCAAGCACGGCAGCGGGAGCAGCTAGAGATAGAGACGCGACGAGCACAGGAGGAGTGGCGACGCGGTAGGTGCAGGAGGAACAACGCGGAGGGAGCACAGACAGTGACGGCACGGCAGGAGAAGAGACAGCCATGCTGCAGGGCAGAAGATGACGATGTAGCAGCGGCTGTGCAAAAATAATGATGGAAGCAACAAAATCGGCAACTCGGTGGTGGCAGAAACAGCAGCATGGTGGATGGCGGAATAGTGACGCGGTAGTGGGAGCAGCTGCGTTCTGTGCAGGAGGCACGTGGCAGTCGGCGGAGGACAACGATGGCAAGCACAGGACAACAACATTGCAGGAGGAAAAAACAGCATGACGGTGCAGGACAAAGCGAGGTGGCAGCAACAACGCAAAAACAACGACGGCA
The DNA here is from genome assembly GCA_015680685.1 of Gnetum montanum. Classification (NCBI taxonomy): domain Eukaryota; kingdom Viridiplantae; phylum Streptophyta; class Gnetopsida; order Gnetales; family Gnetaceae; genus Gnetum; species Gnetum montanum. The sequence goes on along the minus strand of MNCI01020158.1, from coordinate 340,368 downwards.
GCAACAGAATCGGCAACTCGGCAGTGGCATAAACAGCAGCACGGTGGATGGCGGAATGGTGACGCGATAGTGGGAGCAGCTGCGTTCTGTGTAGGAGACGCATGGCAGTCGACGGAGGACAGCGATGGGAGGCATAGGACAGCAACATTGCAGGAGGAAAAAATGACGCGACGATGCAGGACAAAGCGAGGTGGCAGTAGCAACGCAGAGTGAGGTGGCAACAGCAAGACGTCAGCAACGCGGCAGGCAAAGTCAGTGACACGGTAGACAGCAGGCAGTGACGCGGTGCAGGAGATGACAACGCAGCGCAGGAGACAGCGACAGAAAAGACAGAGATGGCAGAATCATCAACGCGGCATTTGCAAGATCATCAATGTGGCGTCTGCAGAATCAGCGACAGAAACGGCATGAAACAGCAGCGCGGCAAGCAGAGGAGTGGCAGAAAATAGCCACACAGCAGACAAAAACAGCAGCCTAGGAGTGGCAGGCACGTAGGGAGGGTAAGCCTCCGCAGCACAGCATCAACATCAAGGAGAGAAGGAGCTGGACGGATCAGCGTCTGCAGATTGCTTCAACGATTGCACATCCACCCAGTGCCCCTCCTTACTCTTACATTGAAGCCCTACAACTTGTTCGTCAATATGTCTTTATTTTTTTGTGGTGCCTGTTACTGCTCTCTGCAATTGGGCTTCCATCCTTGAATTGTAGAGAAATAAAATTTCTATTCAAAGTATTAAGCTAAAATTGGTGGTGTTTCACTTTACTATGAGGTTAAGATAAAATAAGAAATTGAAGCCAAGGGCAAAATCAAAGATATCAAAATGAGCATAAACAAGATCATCACAATTAGATGAATAGAAATATAGATTATCACCATGACATGACTAGTATAGATGAGCCCTTGTTGGCTACTAGAGGCTTCACACAAATTAGGGAGGCAGTTCAAATACCCCAAAGGCATTAAAGGAATAGTTACATCAAACATCTTGATATGTACAACATACCTAAATTTAGGGGAGGCTATAATTCTTATCCACAACATCACTTACAAGCCTTCCATGATGCCTATGCCTTGTAAAACATTAAACATAAGTGGAAAAAGCTTAAGCTCTTTCCTAGGATACTAATGGATGAAGTTGAAAGTTGGTATAGATCATTGGAACTGAATTCAATCCACCTAAGAAAATAAATCCAAGGTGGTCCACAATGCTAGAGCTCTTCAACAAAAAAATACCAAACCTATGCAAGAGTGTCCAACCTAAGAAAACAAATCCAAGGATGGAAGCAAGAAAAACATGAATCCTTAGATGTAGCCTAGGATAGATACTATTCTCTACTACATAGATGTTTGTGCCATGATTTCTCTCAAAAGAACAACTTTTTCACATTATAGATGGGCTTCATAATCAAACAGGGAGACCTTTGAGATTTATGCCCAAGGTTAATTATACAAAATGAAAGACCATTAGATACAAAGGCTAATCGAATGGATGGCAAAAGAAGAAGGAGAGCTATGTAAATGAGAGAATGCAGAGGAATATAACTAGGAATAAACTCTTCAAAAGAAAAAGGTCTATATCTATGATGAGAAAAAAGAGGTAGAAATGAGGTGATTTCACAACAAGCCTTACTAATACAAAAGTCTATCAATGAGCTTGAAGCAAGGATAGATAAGATGTGAGAGTTGATGAATGAAAATGTTACAACTTACATGAAAACCATAGAGAATAGAGTAATACAATAGAAATCAAGTGATCAAATAATAAGAGGAAAAAGAACAAAAAAATAGCTAGGAACACTTATTGACAAAAAGGCAAATAGTCGTAGAAGAAGAGGCTATAGAATCAACCATAGAATAGGATGATGGATGTGACATTTGCCTATATGACTATCCAAAGGGCTATTGCCCAGTCATGTTACATCTACATGAGTATTGGGATTTTTCTTTGAATCCCAAGTTTGTACAAAAGCAAATGCCTAGGAAATTACCTTACTCACAAGATAATTATAGACATCCTACAACCAACCATACTATCCTAACAGGATTTTGTATCAGCCTTAAAACTACTATCAACTACAATGGTAAAACCCACAATCATGGGGGAGGCCATCATCAAACTAGCACTACCCTTACTTTCAACCAAGCTTGCATGGATATTATATTCAACAAGATGTTTCCCCAACTGGTTCTACTTCATCTACCTCACATCACTACTACTACTCTCCCAAATATCATCAACTCACAACATTTTCTATGGGATCACCACCTCACACCTCTCACCCTTCATTATATCCTCAATATTCTCATACTTCCCTCCATCACATTTCATCACCAACAACACAAGAATGTTTGGCATCACAACATCAATGAAAGAATGCCACTTCTGCTGTGAACATACATGGAATTGATAATGCTAGTAGATCTTAACCACAACCTCAAAAACATCCATTCTTTAGGATAGTTTCCATGCATGAGCACAAAACTTGTAGACCTATTGGCACATCAAAACCTACACAAGGCCAATCTAGTGCAACACCCTTCCTCTCTAGAACAATGTCTCTTGATCATAGGCAAAAACCAACAGCCATCACCACTCCAACACAAGACATAAATAATAAACCTATGACTATGGAGGAAAAAAAATCTTCATGCATCACTAATAATGCTAAAGGGTGTAGTTATGGGCTGGAAGTTCAAAATATTAACTTAACCCCTATACCAACTAACCATAAAGTTCAGACACAAGTGTGTGAGCAAAAACTTGTCTATGTAGTAGCCACTAAACCAAAAGCACCTAGTGGCTTGGAAATGAGAATATAAAACTATTTCAAATATGCATGGAACTGGCCAAACCACTTATTAATTCTTCTCATGTTTAAGAGCTTAGTCATGGAGGAGATGCCCCATCCTAAATCAAGAACTAATATGTGTTTTTCACATTTTTTACTTTATAATTTTTTATCATTTTCCTATTTCTTTTGATATTTTCTAGTTCTTAATATGTTTTCCATTTCTTATTATTTTTCATTTTTCTTTATAATTTTCTCTTTTCTTGAGTCATTTTCTTTTTGCTATATGAATGCCTTTTATGTTTTTGTTCATAATATTTCCAAGACATGATGTAGAAGTCAACACTATGTGTTGGATTTTTATGCTATGCTATTAAGATAATTGGGTAAGTAATTATGTGAAGCACTGAGACCACCTCATCCATCCTACCAGTTCTCTAAATAAAAGGTCTTTTGTCATGAAATCAATTTGATTCTTCTTTCATGAAACTAAAATTCATCAATGACCATTGTATCTTGAAGAAAGAGGGGACAGCCAAGTGGGAATGGCAAGGTGTGACCTCAAGGAGATTTGTTGGGTTTTCTTCTTTACTTCCTTCATGTGGTTTATGACTTCTCATGTAATGTATCATCACTCCACTATCAACCAATAACATGAAGCTAAAAGTCTTTGCATGGTGTGGTTCCCATCCAAAATTACAAAAATATAAAATCCAAAAAAAAACATCGATAATTCAAATCACGCCCCTTAGATAATATAATGGGCTACAAGCACTAGTTATAGGGCTGGAAAGACATGTTACCCATGCCTAAAGGCATCTCTCTAACTTAGGACCTTCCTTCTTTCTTCTCTTTTCTTCTCATTTTGGAGTGATGATCATTCTTTATGATGGTTGTGAATAAATGGTGGTCAGTAGGAAGGAACACATTAATGCAAGGTCATTGTTAATGGTATGGACTTGGTCTAAACTTGTATGGATAGGTATGATGATCATTTTAAACACATTTGACACAAGAACCTATTACGGACATGGTTAAGTACCTCACATTCTTATCTCTGCAATCATCCCATTATTCACCTCACTACTGCATACAATTATGATCCTTTTGGTTTTTTGTAGTATAGTGCAACATCCCAACCAAGTTAGTTGTGTGTTGTTTGGAACAAAGACATGATCCATATTTAACTTCTAAAGTTTCCACAAACATCTCTAGAAGTGATCATGCAACGGCATTATGGTAGGAGCCTACTTTGGGGAGGACCCACTTGCATAACTTTTGTTGATCATGGCTTTGAACTATCCTTCACATCTTCCAAAATATCAATGATTGTTTCTCTAAATTTATTCATGCTTTTGGGATTACTTCTCATCAATTTTAATTAATTTTTTCTATTTCTCTATCTCAATATCCTTCAACTTTAAAAAAAACTCTTGATCATCTTCTACATTGAACCTTTGGTTTTAATTGTTCAAAAATTGTGTGCTTCTATAGAGACACTTATTAGTTATGGGGGCTAAGGATGCCCACTTTGAAATTTTTGAATTTTTTCCAACATACTATTTTTGAACATTATGGTAAATAATAGTAATTGACAAATATAAGGTGAATAGCTTGATGATTTTAGTTACCTCATAGCCTTGGGCATAGTACATTGTCATCACTTTCTGCTTAAATGCAAACTAAGGGATTCAAAAAGGGTTAATTATTAAGGAAAATTTACCAAAACTAATATTGATTCTTTGGTGACTTCAGGGTGATGCTAAAAGAGATACCTATGAATGACAACCTTTTGCCAAGCACAAAAACAAAGCCAAGAGAGGGACAATCAAGGATATGCCCACGGACAAATAGTAGCACATATAGGATAATAGCTCAAACATCACATGATTTCATGATCCATGGGATGGTGAGAAGAAATTTTAGTCTATTCTTCAAGAATTTTCTGCATAACCAGAGAAGCATCAACATAACAATCAAGGTTGGAAGTCTGCCATCGCTAAAGGCAATAAGAAGAATCATCTTTAATGGCTTTTTGAAGACCTCTAAAAATGTTGGAATCTTCAATGTCTATCCAGTTTGCCTTTTCACTTTGTCATTTTTTTTGTATCCACTTGAATAAAATTTTATGATGCAACACTTAGAGTCAGTTAGTGGTTAGAGTTTGTCAATAATCCCATACCTTCCCAATATTTTGTAAAGAACTTGTTCCTTCTTTTATTCACTTGAGGATGAGTTTTCATTTGGTTTTGGGGGTATGATAAATCATGTTTTTCATAGGCTAAGATATTGGGTATCCAATATTAGAGCACAAGTTTCAATATCAAATATCAAATATCATGGGATGCATGCCTGCCTACAAATACAACACTTAGGTGCACAATTCATTCCATTCTTTTGTTAATAGAGTAGCCAAACTCTTGTAGTTTTATTCTATAGTCTTAGAGAACAATTAGTGAGTGCCCGTAGTGTGGATCTAAATTAGTTGTATGGTGTCTTATTGAAGTGGCAATGTACCTAGATACATTCCATGAATGACAATAAGATCGAGATTGATTCTTATTCATTACAACACTTTGACTTAGATTAGATTTTCTTTCCAGCCAATTTTACTTTACATTTACTTAGTTAATATTTGTGTTTCATTTACTTAGTTGATATCTACATTTCATGCAAGTTAATCAATCGACAGAATGAGTGTGACTAGTTTCAAGATAAACATGTATTCGCTTAGTAATCCTGAAAACGCTATTACTTTGTTTTTCCTATAGCATAAATCTTAATAATCTTAGTAGTGGATACATGGATTTAAGATGTGTATGGTAAGTTGGAACAGGCACTCATCACCTGTAGGCTAGTTTAGACTTTACTTTTCATTGTTAATTAGATTAAATAATTCCTCTATTATCGTTAGGAGTAGCATAAAGCCAAAATAACATCAACCATCATATGCCTCAGCTTGGACTAAACCATATGTGACAAAGCTACCACTAGTCAAAGTGGGCAAATAACATCTTGTGTTCCATGCTTAATGATCTAGAGACCACAACTAGTGCAATCCATGGAATTCAATCGCATTGTGTGTGAATGCTTGTGATTCGTATGGTTGCATGTAGGGGGTACCTACCATTCATCAGTAATTTATATCTTGGATATTCTGAATCTCCCAGTGTTATAAGATGAGTACACTTGGATAAATTTGAGGCCAATTTTTAAAAAGGCATTGATTAGTAACCACCAAGGTGACTAGTAGCCATCTAAGTTTTAGGCCAACTTAATATGAGTTAACCCATTATTTTTAATTTTTTTTAATATATATTAACTATTCATAGAATAATATAAAATAAGAAAAATAATAGCATTAAATTTTAAATTATTAAGTAATAATACAAAATTGTGAAATAAATACTTTATTATTATTTTTATACTGAAATAAAAAAATATTAACAAAATTTTTATTTAAAGCTTGCCAACTAAATGCCAACTATTCCCTAACTAACTGATGTAACTTGCTGATAACATGACTAACCTCCTTGGCTTACACAACTAATTTTATAACATTTTAAACACTACTTGAGATAGGAAAAACTATATCAATAGCAAGTTAGATTGCATTATGGTGACAAATTCTTGGCTTGACTTCTTTTCATGTGTAAAAGCAAAAAGACTAACTGTGGCCTCTTAGGATCATTAGCCTCTACTTCTCTAAATAGAATAATTACAATGATCTAAGCCTTTTTTAGACAAAAGTATTACTAGAATAACTTTTCAAATATGTATAATATTTTAGAAAAAAAATGGCAAGTTATTGTGCAATGTACTCATCAATATAAGGTTTTGTAGAAATTTTGAAGGTTGAGACTTGTAATTCTTATTTAAAAGCAACTTAATTACTCACGTTAGAAGCAAAAAAACCATGAGTATTTACAAAATATTCAAAAAGTCCAAATACATTTCTAAGAGGAAGGTTTAAAATAGACTTTAATAATCTTCAAGAATATTATGACATTCAGCATTAGGAAAGATAACTCTAAAGGCAAAGATAAAAGATAAACTAGCTTGCTCTTTGGGATGAGGGTTCTAGATTTTTCATATGCATTCTTCGCTACAACATATGAGGAATTACATTATAGCCTTATGAAATAGCAATGGAGACTTAGTACATGAAGTGGATGGTATTACAAAAATTGCTATTCGATTTTATGAAAAACTTTTAACCCAAATCATGTTTCAACAAAGCAGCATATGAGAGAAATTATATAGAGCATTAATCATTGTGTATCATAGGAGGATATACTATTGTTAAACCAACCCTGTACCATAGAGGAAATTTAACTAGTTATTTTTTCAATAGATTCTTGTAAAGCTCCAAGTATGAATGGTTTTTCATTAAGCTTATATAAACATTTTTGGAAGATTATTTAGAGAAATATTATTGAATGGAGGATCAAATCAGAATGGAATGTTACTTAGATTATTTTTTCAGCCAAAGAAAAAGAATGTAGTTAATATTAAAGATGATTAGCTAGCTTATGTACTTTCTATAAAACTTGTTCAAAATTTCTAATAATTCATTTACAAAAGGTGATGCCTCATTTAGTTACTAAAGAATAAGAAGGTTTTATAGAAGGAAAATACATCTTAGATCAAGTGCCTTTGGTGCAAGATATTTCTAATTCAACTTATTTAAAAAAGAATCCTAGCATTGCCTTAGAGCTTGATATTTCAAAATTATATGATATAATCAATTTGATCCATATGAAAGTTGTGTTATAAAATTTTTTTTTTCAAATCATTGGATAGAAATGCTTAAGGGTTGCTACTAACAATTTAAATTTTTTTATTTTCATTAATGGTCATCACTTTGGGAATTTTTCATCTTCAAATGGATTATAATAAGTTAATCCTAATTTTCTCTTTCTTTTTCTTTTATCCATGGAATGTTTGAGATTCTACTTTTAAAATCTTTTAAAAATGACAATATTATAAAATACATCGTACTAGCTTTTAATTACAACTCTTTCATGCATACTTAGTTTGTTAATGACTTTTTTTTAATGGAATTTCATAATTTTTAGCAAAATTACATGTAGCACTTTTGAAGTCTTTAAATGCCTCTATTTTATGTATTAATTTAGATAAAATTCATGTGTTAAATTTTGGAGTTAATCAAGAACATTTATTGGAAGATATTGTTAATCTATTTCATGTTTTGGTGGTCTAAAAACTAAGGAATAAAGATATGTACTTAGCTAAGTTTATATTTTAGGTATTGACCAAGTTATAGAACACCAAGACAAAGAAAAAATCAATAAACCTAATTTAGGGATACTAGGGTGCATGAAGGCAAGAATCAACTAAGCTAACATCATCTTTTGTCAATTCCAAATGTAGCATAGACATCCAAACTTTATGGTGGATATCATAGAGAGTAGATGCTATTCAAAGTTTAACTTCCATCTAATTCATATGTACCAGAACTCAACTAAGATGTCCCATGCTTGAGGGTGAACCTCCTACTAGAATTAATCCAAATATCTGGATGAATGTTCCAACAAGTTCCAAATGTTTCATCCAAACCTTAGCATTGTTAATATAAATGTCCAAGCCTTGAATGGGATACTTTGAATAGCTATTGGAGGAAATAAAAAAGCTCTTTCTAACCATTTTTTAAACTTTGATTCTTTGCAAGAACTTTCATGGGCACAAGGATTATAAAGAAATGCACCCAAATTTTGATCCTTCAAGTAATTCATAGTAATCATTAGCTACATCACTTTGGATTAAGTAAGGATTTGCAATTGACTAAAGGTTTAAAAATTCAATTAATTTGTTGGAAGCTACAATATCATTACTACTTTTCCTAGGGTTTTGATTGATTACATCATTCATTAGTGCATGTTTTTTATATTAATGACCTTCTCATTTTTGTATCATGTGTATTTGGATATAGATCTAGGGCTTGTTGTTTCATTCATCTTATTGCCCTAGTATGAGCATAAATTATGTAGATCTAATTTGAAGAATCATCCATTCTACACTCACATCCTTATTCTAACCCTTGAAGCTCTTTAGAGCATTTATCCTCTCTATTGGGATATCTAGATTACAACCCAAAGGGATTCAAGTATTTCGCTTTTTGCATCTACCCTAAGGGATATGTGAGTGTATCTTGTAGGAGCATCACAATTTGTTCTTTACCTTATGAGATTCTTAGGAGTCCTTTGGGATAGTAAGATAGTTCATTCTATGTGGAATGTATAGCATCTAAGGATATACCATAATTATAGTCTCAATCATGATTTTCATTTATGTGGAATTTGAAATGGTATTCTTTACCACATACATCGATGAGTTCACACTCTTTTTCTGTGCATTTTTAGTTGTTTTTATTTATGCAATTTGTTTTTATTATAACTCATTTATATGTCACTTCTAAGTTAACCTATCAACAAGTAGCACTAAAGGCTAGTTATTCTCTCTTTTCAAGATTTGATAATTGATGAGTGGCGAGATACCCCTACACTCAACCATATGAATACGAGCGTTTTCACCCACGATCCAGTCGAACTCCACAGACAGACTAGTTGTGGCACCTAGATAGTTAGCCTTAGGTCATAGTTCACTATCTTCCCACCTAGACTAATATTATATTTTTCACGTATGGTTTAGTCCAGCGTGAGGTGTATGATGTGTTCCTAATCTAATGCTACTCCTGAAGGCAATGGAAGATAATATTAACTAAGCTAAGCTAGGAGAAAGGGTAAGAGAATCTAATCTAGCCTAAGTGTGATGAGCATCCGTTCCTTGATCATCTGTACACATCTTGGACTTCATGCATAACTACCACTGGGATTACCAAGCACAGATCCTGGGTACGCCACTAGGTTATCAAGTAGTCATACTTAAATGCTCGTAATCAAGTCGTACTCATTTCGCGTTACTAGGAGATAAGGGTGAGAGGAAAGCAATAAATACTAATTAAATAAATAAATAACAAAGTGAATGCTACAATGATGAAGTCATCTCGATCTTTATTGCTGGTCATGTCTGTGTCCAAGTACGTCACACTCGAATAAAGGATGTCATACAATTACATTCACCACACTACGGGCAGACACGAGAAAATAATCTATCTCTGGAGGGATCAAACTACTAGAGCTTCGCTACGCCTATTATCTAATTTTTCAAACAAGGGAGAGCCGCTTCTTATTTATAGAAATTGTAGTGGACTGCGATATCGCGTATGTGATATCGCGTGAGCGATATCGCGGGGGATGCGATATCGTGGTGGACGTGATATCGCGTCCCATCATACCCCCATGACTGAATAAAAAATTGTCCTTGAGTTATAGTGATTACATAGTGGATAGGTATGGGATTATTAACTGGAAAAAATGAAATGATGCCGCAATGTGGGAAGAAAACACAACACACAAAATATGCTACAACTACAAAAATGTGGAACTCATGTAGTTCCTGGTGGTTGTGGCTCCTCCATTGGTGCCTTCCCTTTGTCTTGTGCTCCAGGATTTGAAGCTTGATGGTGTTGAAGTATGGCTTGGAGCTTCTCCTCTTTGGTCCGAGGATCTTGTAGCATCCATGCTAATGTTCTGATGTTTTACAAAGTCAGCACTTCCCACGAATAGGATAGTTGCGGAAACATCTAGTTGGCTTTGACGTACCATGCCGCGAACACCCGTCGTTCCTCTTCATAGGCTCTAGCTTTGTTCTTGTATTTGTGAAGGTCTTTTAGACATTGAGCCAAGTTAGTTGCAACATCTTTTTCTCCCTAGTAGCTGTATTTTACTACCTCAAGTTTAGAATTTGCAACATCTAGTTTCTCCACTAGCTTCTTGTGCTCTGCAAATTATACTTCGAATTTGATGTGGGTGGAAGCTACCTACTGCTTGAGCTCTACCCTCGAGCACCCTGTTGTTAACATGTCAAGGTTTGCATATCTAAGGTTTGCCAACTCCATGTACTCTATCAAGTCTTGAATCTACAAGTCTTGGTTCTTAACTTTCGCTTGGTCGGTGAAGGCATATGTGTCCAGTATGACCTGCCAAACAGTGTTTTGAGCACTGATAGTGTTGATTTGGGCCTTGGCCATATGGATCTCCTTCTCTAGGATCTTTTTGTACATCCCCACCTGATGCCAGAAGTGCTCCTTCAGCTTCTCATGTTGTTTAGCCTCATTCTACCATGTGCTGATCTCCATTGCTAACTTCTGGCAAATAGCGTGTACCTCCTCCATCGAGAGGGTTTGATTTTCTCTAGCTAAACAGCTTATGTCTCGGTTGACCCAGATGAATTTTCCTCATAATTAATGAAATTTTTCATTAAGAACATTCTTTTTCTTTTCGACAACGGTCAACCAAAGATTGTCAGTTGCAAGCTACTTATTTTCTTATTACAAGGCCTTGAGCGCCTTAAGATGCACATGAGTTTGTGCCTTTGCTGCGGAAGCACCCCAAGTTGCCGTCTCATTTTCTTCTACCACATTTTTATTCTCTACAATTAACTTTGTTAGTTTCTCCATTCTAAAATTTTCTAACTGGTCTACAAGAATGAATTGCAAAGGATCCTTTTTTGCTGCTTGTAAGGCCACGAGCTGCTCTTGTAGTCTCTGCACTTCAACTTCAGGATGCTCTGCCCTTACTTCTATTAAGACCAGTTTCCCCTTCATGGAAATAAGGTCTAATTGAATTGCTATTACATCCTAAGGGATGTCAAACAAGGATGTTAGAACTTGCCCTATTTGTAGCAATCGATCAAGCACATCCTCATGTTCCGCAGGAGTCATCGAGGTTCCAACCAGAGTTTAAGCATCTCGTGCTCCTATAAGATCGTCCAGTGGCATAACAGGTACATTGAATGACTCTTTGATGTGATCTATGACCATATCTGCAGCTCCCGTAGCATTCTAGTATTGCATGACCACTAGAATGGCCCCTTCACCAGTCTCTAACTGCACCTAGAAAGATGTCGTGTTTCCTGAGATCTGTTGTGATCATCTAATTTTCCCTCCTCCTATTTGAATGGATATTTCTCCCCTTGTATGATCCAATGAAATAGTAGGTGTCCTAGCATCATCAATGATGCAAAAGCGGTTTGTGTCATCATGACTTCCCCAACTGACCATGTCAGCGATGGCCCTAAGATGGCTCATCGACGGTCTGTAGTCTTGTAGTGGTGGCAGCTGATCCTGGCCTATGTTGGGCCCTACTTCTTGTTATCAACTAGGACCTATGGCTAGAGGTTGACTAGTTCCAACCACCTATTCTTCTTCTTATTCTTCTTGTTCTGGTCTTAGCTCTTTGCCAGTGCTCTTTCTTGGAGCTGGTGCCTTCAGCAATTCAGCATATGAAGCATTTTGAGCTTTTCGAAGGACATCATTAGCGTATCCCCAAATACCAGTGTGTCGGCAAAGCTTTCTGATGAGACAAGGGAAAGGCAATTCCATCTTCCTTGTCTTCCATTCTTTGAACCACCTCAGGATCTCCATCAAATATAGATGGGGTAGGTTAGTGTTAACCTTTCCCATCAACACTACACATCCTCTAGCCGCATACGTTGATATTGTTTTTAAGACTTTTGTGGGGAAGAGGTGATATGTGCTAATTTTGAAATAAACTCTCTCTTCCTTCATCAATTCACCAAATGCTTTATCCTTGTCATAAGCCTTCTCTAACCAATCCTTTTGCACATTGGGGTCTACACAGGTAGATAACCGAGCAACATGGGGCCCCGTATTCGGAAGGTTTAACACTTTTGAAATGGCTTGTGCAGAGAAGTCTACTATCATACCACAAATATTCACAATGGTGCCTTGCTCCTTATTGTGCCAAAATTGGTACGTTTCTCCTAGGTACCAGGCACCGCTTTCAGAGAGGATAGGCCAAAATGGGGATCCTTTCAGGTGATCCCTAATGACCTCAGGAGCAAACTCTGCAAATGATTCAAAATTCAACTCCACAATCACCATAGCGAATGTGGACTTCTCATTGATGGCCTGAACGCATTCTTGGGGCAATGTGAGTTGTTATCCTAGTTCAGGCATTGTAGTAGCTCCTCCTTCTGCCTACCTGGACTGTCCGGTAGGAGGTTCATCTTGATGGATGCTAAATGATTTCTCCTCCTGTTCTGCATGTTATTCGGTAGGACCTTGTCTTCCACCTCTCCAAGTTCATTTTTTCCCACCTTGAGTAGGACCTTCCTATTGTCCACATTTTGGAGCCATCTGCAATCACACGGGCCAAGCATTAGTAAGGTTTTCTTGGAAGTTAAGTTATACCTTACTGCTTGCCTTAATTAATGATCTTATGTTATCACGTGTGATAGTGTCTGAAAGTTGTAATGATGAGTCCTATAACTTAGGTGGTTTTCATTTTAGTCTCCTGATATACCTATGGGTTGAATGATTTTTAGGCACAATTATTCTAAGTGTTAGTTAATTGCCCTAAATGATGTCCTTTGGGCGATGTCAAATCTCAAAAAAATTGACCTTTTCAGCAAGTGTCTCTCCCCCATGAATAAACTGAACACTCCATGTTCAAGCAGGTTCAAACAGAATAAAAATTGGAGTACCAGCGAGCGAGATAAAGTGAGAAAAGCAAGGGTCACATAGTGAAAAATTTCAAAAATTCCCTCCTGTGTGAATGGCAAAATGACGCTAAGTGTTGTGGCAGGGGTACCTATTTATAGGTAAATGGGACATGATATCATGTACAATACATTGCGTACACGATATCACGTGGGACGTGACATCACGTACATGATATCTCGTCCCTAGTGATGTGAGACACCATGAAAATACTGAATTTTTTAATTATTTTCTTGAAATTAACGTTGGAAATTGAGGACATTGACTATGATTAAAGATTTGAGGGCAATTACATTAAGTCCAAAGGCACGATTAATGATGATGGTGTGGATTTTATCAATAAAACCTTGATGGTAAGAAAAAGGGTATGTAATGGTACATTGGAACGTTAAAATTGAGAGGGATAATAATAAGGGAAAGAAAATTATTGAAAAATTAAGCTAAGGGTAAGTCATGAGACGCGATATTTCCCATCCTAGGCTTAAAGTAGGGAAACTCTGGTAGTTTGATCACTCTAGAGATAGAATATTTTCCATGTGCCCACAGTAGGAGTCCCCAAGTGAATGGATCTTTATTCAAGCAGCTTTGTACCTAAATGCAAGTTATGTACGGCAATAAAGATGAGCTCTGTGGATAAACCATGTAGTGCATGGAATAGGATTTATTACATGTTATTTCTTACCTGTTATTTATTTCCTGCATTAGCACAGCATGAGTACGACTTGATTACAAGCATAGATGAATGTGTACGGCTAATCAAGGAATCGGCTGCTCATCGCGATTAGTCTCTCTCACCCTTGTCTCCTAGAACACGGGATGAGTACGACTTGATTATGAGCATCTACAAATGTGTACGGCTAGTCAAGGAATCAACTGTTCATCACATTTAGGCTAGTTAGGTGCCTCAGTATGATCACTTCGAGCACATGCGTTACGTGTGGTGATCCCAGTAATGATTAGCATTTGGTAGCCATAGTTGCATAGTTCAGGGTGTGTATGGTAAGTGGGAATGGATGCTAATGCTAGTTAACTTAGACTTAGGCCCTGAGTTAGAGTTAGTTTCTCAACCCTTCGCTCTTAGCATAGAAGACATAGAATCATAAAAGACCATAAAAATCATATACCTCGGACTTACTTAACCATACAAAGTGACAACTACAAGTAAGTCTGAAAAGACAATGAATGATTAACCTTAAGTGTTCCAAGGGGCGTATATGAACTTAGTCTATGGAGTTCGACCGAATCGTGTGTGCTACACTCGTTTCGTATGGTTGAGTGTAGGGGTACCTCACCACTCATCATTGGCACCGTTGTCGGGGACTCAGTGTTTGTGCACTGAATAGAACATAAGGGATATCACTCACATCATTGTGAGTCTTAATGAACCTTCGATTTAATCAAAAGAGAAAATTTATATAACAGTGAATTAGCACACCGATAACAATTTCTTCTTCTCATAAGAGCAACTCACCACCTAAGGACCACACACGAGACAATCGGCATCATAAAACACATAACCAAAATCAACCAAGTCCTAAACAATATAAGATGACATATACTCATCCTGATGAGTATATCCCTAACTTCACTTTTATCCTCCATCAAGACGAGCATCTATGATGGAGAGATTTGCAAGGTAACATTGTGTTACCCCTAGATCGATTAGTCCCTCAGATACTTTTCCATGCCTTGGCACAGATTGGTATGCAAGAACTATTTGCTGAATATGTTGCTAAAGACTTTGACATGAGGGATTATTATCCCACAGATGCCCAACATATGAGAGACTTAAGGCAGGAGAGTCAACATGCACTGTTGAAGGGTAAGGTCCCGCATGTCCTCAGTGAAATACGAGATGAGGAACTCCTTAGCACAGGTTCTTTAACAAATGATATTCCCCCTCCTAATGATGGTGAGGAGGTTGGGTATCAGAACCTATGATCAACGATACATATCCCTGGTTCTGATGCCCGTGAACACCAACTATTCACAAAGGGAACAACCACTTATGCTAAGGACGGGCACTTAGATCATCACCGCAATCGGGGCCGTAGCAGCCAAAAAGAAGGCAAGAACCATCATCATGGCAATGGTTTCCCTTTTTCTCCTCCTTCATTCCATCACTCACCCTCTCCTTCCACATATGGGTGTAGCCACCATGAACATAAAGGTGAGGATAAAGGTAGACAAAACGAAAGACCTTGATGGGAAAGTTGAGAAAGAGGACAAGGGAAAGGACATAGGGAGAGTAGGGAACAACGCAGACATCACAGGTGTCATGAAAGAGATGACCATGACAAGCCCCTACTCGCAACCTAAAGTATGCTTGACATCACGGAGGCAGTTAGGATTCCCACAAGGCATTTAAAAGATAGTTGGATCAAACGATTAGACATGAACAACATCCCAGGATTTGAAGGGGGATATAATGTTGATCTGCAAAATCATTTACGGCATTCCACGATGCCTATGCTTTGTAGAATATAGAAAATGAGTTGCAAAAACTTAAGTTGTTTCCAAGGACACTCACCAAGGAAGCAGAGAGCTAGTATCGGTCCTTAGAGTCGAAAACAATTAGGAGGTGGAGTACGATGCTAGAATTATTCCACGAGTGTCCAATTTGCGTACTCCAGAGTGTCCAATTTGCGTAAGCAGATCCAAGGTTGGAAGCAAGGTACACATGAACCCTTGGATGCTGCCATGACCCACTACTACACATTGTTACATCATTGCCCGGGCCATGGGTACGCTCAACAGGATCAACTTCACCACATCGTGGATGGGCTAAGGCATGAAACTAGAAGAACCCTTAGAACTTATGCCCAAGGGAGACTCTCACAACTTAGAGCCCATGAAGTACATAGCTTGTTGGAACAAGTAGAAAAAGAAGAAGGTGAGCTATGCAAAAGGGAAAGTGTGAAAGAATACAACCGCGATCCCTCCCTTTGAAAGAAGGGAGTGAAATTTTATGATGAAGAGGATGAGTCACCACTCGAAGAGTTGGTGAACAGAAAGACCTTGCCGCTTCAAAAACACACAACCAAAATAGCGGCTAAGGTAGATGACGTATGGAGTTCCTTAGACTCTAAAATTAAAACTATCTTAAAAATTGTAGAAGAGTCTAAGGTAGAACAAAGTAGTGACAAAGGTAAGAAAAACTAGAGAGATTTAAGCCTTGCACATAAGGGTAAGGGGAAAATCACTAACTCCGATGTGGCTGTGGACTCTGACACAGACAATGACGGTGGATGTGAGATCTGCCACTATGACCATCCTAAGGGATGTTGCCCCATCATCTCACATCTACAGGAGTCTGGGGTGTATGCGCTTAATCCAAGACTCAACCAACGACAAACACCTCGAAGGTTACCTTATTCACAAGGTAACCCAAGGTAGTTCCACCAATGACTAATGTATTCTCCAAGTGGAACTCCACCACAGCCCATCGGATAGCATTAATAGTGGAAATACCCACAGTCATGGGGGATGCCATCGTCGAGACATCAGTACCCTTACCAACAGCTTGACCATTATGGATATTATGTGTAGCAGCTGATTTTTCCAAGTGACTCTATGAGTCACACAACCCCCAACCATCACTACCAAGTCTGGGAGTACTTCAAAAGGACTCCTTCTCCTCTAGGAGACACTCCATACCCACACCATCCTCCTAATCCATCCACACCTCTTCCACCACAAGTAGTTCACATAACACCTCCTACTCCAACAATGAAAGGGGAACTTCCTCCTCAACCGCAGCAACGTCACACTGTGAGAGCTGTAAATATCCAACCTACTACTGGTTTTGACAACTGTAAAAAGAGAAGACCTTACTTCATAACCAAAAGCCCAGACAAACTCTTGCAACAACAAGCGGTTGGGCCCATGTACACTCCTCCATCATCTAACACTTCGGAGCACCCTTGCATCCAAAATCAAAGTTTAACGCATACGGTTATGTTAACACATACCGTAACTGATTGGATCAAGGTAGGCCACCTTCCCAGGAAACTAACTAACCCTGGGAGTCCCTTAATCTATTTGCAGATTGCTAGAAATGAACCACATAGGGCTCTTCTTGACTCAGGTTTCGGATTCAACTTAATTTCACGAGAGATGTATCACACCTGGAACCTGCCCCAACTTAAGAAGAGTAACATTCAACTAGAGCTGGTAGACTAGTCCATCACCATTCCCTTGGGATTGGTGAAGGACATCATTACCACTGTGTGTGGTTGGTCTTACCCAGCTTATTTTTTGGTGATTAAAGTGAACAACAATGAAGGGGACTTCCCAATTATAATGGGAAGGGCATGGCTTAGTACAGTAGACACATGCCTTAGGATCCGCGATCTTTCCTTGGAAATTTCTAAGATAAACATTTGTGGAAAGATCAAGAAGATGAAAGTTCCATGCATCACATACAGTGATTCATCAGGTGATGACATGGAGGAAATGCCTCCATGTAATAGATGTCCTCTTGAGACTTTGAACCAAAGATGCATGTATGTAGCAACCACAAAACTAGTAGTAGACACCCCATGGTTGATAGCTACTAGAAGGAGCAGACAAATATGCATGGAATGAACTAAGAAGACAAACCATGCCAACAATGAAAGCATGTATACATTAGAATATGAGCATCACCAACTTCCACCCCTTAGTCTAAGATTATCAATTGGGAGAAGTTGGGCACTTCTTAAAAATTCAAATAGGCACTCCTTATTTCGGATCTCTCCCTTACAACTTAGTCATGGGGGAGATGGCCACCTATGCTAGCCATATGGGGCCCTCAGTTCTTTTAAGTTTTTGTTTTACACATTTTTGTTTTGCAACATTTTTATCTTACACATTTTTATTTTGTAAATTCCTTTAACTTTTCTACTTTTTGTGTTACATCATCGTTATATTTTTCCATTTTTGTGTGTGTGTGTGTGCCATCCACCCTATAAGTTTGTCCCATAATAAGCATTCTTCATGATGGTATGAACTATTTTCTTATTGATTGCTGATGTTTGATTTTTACCTTTAAGTCACAATGTTGATACTAAGGTATGTTTCTTTTGATATGGCAGGCAATGAGACCACTTTATCCATCCATCCACTAGTTTCTATGGTCTCTCTTAGCTTAGAAATGTACAGTCCCCTTCTTAATAAGAACTTAAACGAATTGATGACTGGGTATTTCTCAAACTAAGGAAGGACTCAAGGATTGCAAAGGGTGTGACTTTAAGGGAACTTGATGCTTTTTTGTTGGCCA
This sequence comes from Gnetum montanum, assembly GCA_015680685.1. Classification (NCBI taxonomy): domain Eukaryota; kingdom Viridiplantae; phylum Streptophyta; class Gnetopsida; order Gnetales; family Gnetaceae; genus Gnetum; species Gnetum montanum. Next base: position 321,712 of record MNCI01020158.1, on the reverse strand, counting down.
TTCTCTTGGGTGCTTGGACGTTTTCTTCTTGAGTTTTCTTGCCATTCAAATGTTACCCAATTATTGGAAGCTTAGACAATAAAAATAATCAAGTCTTTGCATGGTGTGGTTCTCACACATAAAAACACAAAACACAAAAAAAAAACAACAAAGTAAGAATTCAAAGCACATCCCTTAGATGAATAAGCTTGGGCTACAAGCACTGGTTATGGAACCAAAAAGTGTTCCTTCTAACTAAGGCCCTTCTCGCTTTCTTTTCTCTCCTTTGTTCATCAGAATGGTGGTGGCTCTTTGGAGATGCATTCTTGTTATCCAAGTGGATGGTTTAGCCGAATGCATTGATGCGAAGTCACTGGATGTGAGTTGGAATAAGACTTGCCAAGTCACATTAATCATGAAACACACAAGGGGCTATACACCACCTTGTTCTTGGGATTCCATTCCATTCTCTTCTCTCCATCCTTCTTTCCATTGTTCACCTCATTGCCAGTTGTATCATTAGTGTATATATTTTGGTTGATGCATTGTTTTCTTTTTGGTAAATTCTTGCGGTTAAGACTTTAACTCTTGTTCCAAATGACATTTCCAGAGCCTATGGACTCTTTTGAATGTGGGTTTGTCAAGGCATTACGAGCATGAGCCTGCTTTGGGGAGGACCCACTGACATTCCTATCTTGAGCCTTAGTTAAATTCTTTCCCTTAACATTTTGCAATTAATTTTATTTTGTTCATTTCCATCTTGACATCCACTTTATTGATGTTACCGTTGTCCCTTTTTATCTATCTTTCTTACTCCTTTTCTTTCTCCATTCTAATGCTACCAGAGGTTCGTGATTAGTCATGGGGGTACAAGGCCTAATTTTTTCGATTTTCTCCTAGCCCCAAAATTTTTAATTTTCTTCCTAACCCCTACACCTTCGGTAGTCATCATCAATATATTCTCATATCCATATTAGCCATACCACACCCTAGCCAATGAACTTACACTAGAGCAAGGTATCAATTACATGATGATTCATTTACCCTTGCTAATATAAGATTGTGTTGTGTGTGCAGATGGTAATCATACAACAATGGATTGGATATGGAGCAAACACTTGGAATGGAGCAACACTAAAGCAGCTATGCAAGGAGCAAGATCAATGGCGTGCTTATGGATGGACAATGAAGGCGCAATCTTGGTGTTGGCAGCAGCAACACTTCTTTCTCTCTCTCTTTCTCACCTACCAACTAAGGCCTGATGTCATTGTAATAAGGTGTTCACCCTTGTTATCATGAACACCATTTTTGTCAAGTCTTGTAATAATGATCCGTTCACATGTCATACCATTAGTTCCATTCCCCTCAATAATTCCATACCTTCTCGATATTATTGTAAGGAACTCAAGGATGATTTTTCATTCAATCATGGAGGTATGATGAGATGCAATATCGCATGCACCACGATATCGCGTATGCGATATCGCGTCGTCCCCTGCAATATCGCGTACGTGATATCACGGTCTGTCACTAAATCTATAAATAAGAGACGGCACTCCCTTTATTTTCCATCCTAGGCTTAAAGTAGGGAAACTCTGGTAGTTTGATCACTCCAGAGATAGAATATTTTCCATGTTCCCACAGTAGGAGTCCCCAAGTGAATGGATCTTTATTCAAGTAGCTTTGTACCTGAACACAAGTTGTGTATGGCAAGATGAGCTTTGTGGATAAACCTTGCAGTGCATGGAATAGGATTTATTACATGTTATTTCTTACCTGTTATTTATTACTTGAATTAGTGCGGCATGAGTACAACTTGATTACAAGCATTGACGAATGTGTACGGCTAATCAAGGAATCGGCTGCTCATCGTGATTAGTCTCTATTACCCTTGTCTCCTAGAACACAGGATGAGTACGACTTGATTACGAGCATCTACGGATGTGTACAGCTAGTCAAGGAATCAACTACTCATCATGTTTAGGCTAGTTAGGTGTCTTAGTATGACCACTTCAAGCATGTGCATTACGTGTGGTGATCCCAGTAACAATTAGCATTTGGTAGCCACAGTTGCATAGTTCAAGGTGTGTATAGTAAGTGGGAATGGATGCTGATGCTAGTTAACTTAGACTTAGGTCCTTAGTTAGAGTTAGTTAGTTTCTCAACCCTTCACTCTTAACATAGAAGACACAAAATCATAAAAGACCATAAAAATCATGTACCTCAGGCTTACTTAACCATACACCGTGACAACTACAAGTACATCTGGGAAGACAATGAATGATTAACCCCAAGTGTTCCATGGGGCATATAGGCATTTAGTTTGTGGAGTTTGACCAGATCGTGTGTGCTACACTCATTTCATATGGTTGAGTGTAGGGGTACCTCGCCACTCATCAGTAAGAAATGGTATGTGTTTGAGCTATTTCATAAGTGAGAATCACAAAGATTACACAAGTGGGTCCTCCCCAAAGCAGGATTCAACCTATAATGCCCTTGTGTAACCACACTTAAAGTGTCCATGGGCACTAGAAGGATTAAATGTAATCCACATGAACTCCACAAAACACACACATGTAATTATCATCGAAATGAGATGAAAATTCTATGCTACATGGGATACAAGTTACAATTTTACGAACAATGAGATGAGATGAACGAGATGAACTATAGAAAGGGATCGTAGAGATTGGGACATGAGGTAACTAACCTAGGGCACGATGAATCCTGCATGTAAAGCATGATTAATGTGTCATTAACCCATCGTTCCAAGATCAGGACCAAGTCCATTCCTCTAATCAGTGACACCGCATTATTTCATCCCATGATGAGAAACTATGAGAGTACCATAACAACAAGGCGTACGATCACTTGGCATTTTATGCAAGGGAGGAGTGCTTTTTTGTTTTATGGTACTTTGTTTTTCCTATTCTTTTTTCTTTTCTTTTCTTTTTGAAATTGAATCTAGAGAAATTGCCAACCTTCAAGCATGGGTGCATGTATTTCTAGTGGGATCCCTTATAACAGCATTAATTTTTTCGAGTGCCCTTTTGATTACTCTTACTCCCATTTTTCATTAGATCTACAAGGATCTTAGTACAACCACGTTACATGATAACATCCCAGACGTCACCAAAGAGAATCCACAAGTCCCTTTGATGTCACATCCTAATAATTCCCTCTTGGTCCATCCTTCTTCATTCTGGGTACAATGAACACAAAATTAATTTTAAGTTTTAAAAATTTCAAGAATAGCACTGTACCCTTGAACAAAACCTCTTTATTTGTAGAATGGATGAGTGAGTGTAATGGGCTCATTGTTCAACATAATTGATCACTCATGACTTAATAACATAGAACACACCTCAACAACGATCCACATGAGTGTTTTATTCCTAGATGAGATTACTTACAAAAGCATAAAAAGACAAAAACACAAAACACAAAAAGATGAATAGATAAAGCAAAAAAGTTGAAAAATGAAAAGCTAGAAAATAAAAAGTTGTAAAATCAAAGAAAATGAAAAATATTTATTAATCCTACTTGTTATTTAGAATGGGGGATATCCCCCATAACTAATCGGTTGAGCATGACAAGGATTAATAAATGGACGATGAGGATCCTTGCATGTTGGAAATATTGGAACGGGTCCATACTTACCCCATTGGGGTACACACACTTGATTATAATAAGCATAGTGGGGCACTTTATGTGATGTAGTTCCCGAATAATGAGTTGACCCACTAGGACATTTGGGACTGTTAGATGGTATGCAAGGATTGGGATGATGCCTCCCATGGTTGTGTTCATTGGGCCGTATGGTTGTTGGAGTGTGAGTTGGTGGCCCTGATAAAGTTACATGAGGTGTTGGATTTGAAGATGAGGGTGCACCACAGTGTGGGACTTGTGTTGGGTTGGAAGATGCAGTGGCCTCGAAATTGTGTTGTCCCTTCTTACGGTCGTGTTTAAAGAAAGGGCGCTTTTGATGTTCAGGAGGCTTTTCACTGCTGTTAGTAGTAGTAGCACAAGTGTTGTTCATGGGTTGTTGTTGTGGTGAAAGCACCTTAGGAACAGTTGGTGGCATTGTGGAAGGAGGGAAAGGATGAGAATGTTGAAAGTTAGGAGGAATATAAGGTGCACAAGGTGGTGGTTGTGTTGGAGGCATGGGTTGATAGTATTGTGGAGAATAGTAATGTGGTTAGATAAAGTGCATTGGCCCAATTAGAGAAACAGGATGTTGAAGTTGATAAGCAATTGGATTCGGATGATAAGAAGGGTGTCTCCAGTCTAAGGGTGGTGTCCCCCATGACTGGGATTGTTGCTACTATGATCAAACATAGTATCTTTGTATGAACTCTGGATGTAATGTGCAATGCTCATGTAAATGTAACAATATTGGGCATTGGCCCTTGGGGTGATCATACAGGCATATGTTACATTTGTACGTATGATTGGCAATTGAGCTCTTATTTTCCTTATCCCTTCTTACCGATTGTCTACTATTTCGTCCTGCTTCTTGGGTTGTCAAAACTCTATCTCCAATGTTGTTGATATATTCTTCACACTTTTGATTCATCCATTCCAACATCTTATTGATTTTGCCTCAACTTCTTCTAATGTTTTTTGTATTGGCAAAGGTGATGTTTCCACCTTGAGATTAGTTGATTTCCCCTTTTTATGATTATGGACCTTTGTTAAGTTGAAATTGTGGTCCCGTTGATGTTTTTCAACACTCTCCCATCTAGTTAATTCTCCTTCTTCTTTTACTACCTGCTTGATAAGCTCTTGGACTTGATGGGTTTGTAGTTTGTATAATTGACCTTGGGCATACATTCCTAAGGTCTCTCTTGTTTCATTACATAGCCCATCAATAATATGGAACATTAGCCTTTCCTCAGAAAACCCATGGCCTGGACAGTTGTTTAACAATCCATAATATCTTTCTAAGGCCATGTCCAAGGGTTCATATTTTTCTTGTTTCTATCCTTAGATTTGTTTCCTCAAGGCTGACACTCTTGTGTAGGTTTGATATTTTTTGTTAAAGACTTCTACCATTGTTGACCAGTGTCATATTGAATTTGGTTTTAATGATCGATACCATACTTTTGCTTGGTCAACGAGTGTCATGGGAAAGAGCTTGAGTTTTTAACAACCGTTGTCAATGTTATTCCATGTGCAGGCATCGTAGAAGGCTTGTAAATGTTGATGCAGATCTAAGTCATAGCCTCCTAAAAATTTAGAAAAGTTGTTTAAATCAAGCCTGGGTAGATGGCTCTCTTTAAGATGCCTACATAAGATTCAAACAGCCTCTTGTATTTGCGTTAAGCTTGTAGTGGCCAGTGGGGGTTCATCATCATCTTGTAAGTTATGCCTTCGTGTGTTGAGATGATGTTGCTTTTTTTCATGTTTATAAGAAACTTCCACTTCAAGTTGTATACTCCAATCTTCATTGTCATATAGTTCATTGGTTCTCCAATGAACTTCCTCACTAAGTGTGGCATTATTATAATCTTGTAGGAGAGGCATTATTGTGAAGTTGTGTGTGAATTATGTGTGACTTTTACTAATTATATATATTTTTCTAAAAGATATATCGTTAAGTCCTTATACAGCGACCTTGTATGATATAACTAATCTAGATAACTAGCACCATCCCTGGCAACGATGCCTATGATGAGTGGTGAGATACCCCTACACTAAACCATATGAATACAAGCATTTTCATGTGCAATCCGGTCGAACTCCATAGATGGACTAGTTGTGGCACCTAGATAGTTAGCCTTAGGTCACAGTTCACTATCTTCCCACCTGGACTAGTATTATATTTGTCACGTATGGTTTAGTCCAAAGTCAGGTGTATTATGTGTTCCTAATCTAATGCTACTCCTGAAGGCAATGGAAGACAATATTAACTAAGCTAAGCTAGGAGAAAGGGTAAGAGAATCTAATCTAGCCTAAGTATGATGAGCATCTGTTCCTTGATCATCCATACACATCTTGGACTTCGTGCACGACTACCACCGGGATTACCAAGCGCAGATCCTAGGTACGCCACTAGGTTACCAAGTAGTCACACTTAAATGCTCGTAATCAACTCGTACTCATTCCGCGTTACTAGGAGATAAGGGTGAGAGGAAAGTGATAAATAATAATTAAATAAATAAATAACAAAGTGAATGCTGCAATGATGAAGTAATCTCAATCTTTATTGTCGATCATGTGTGTGTCCAAGTACATCACACTCAAATAAAGGATGTCATACAATTACATTCACCATACTGTGGGCAAACACGGGAAAATAATCTATCTTTGGAGGGATCAAACTACCAGAGCTTCACTACTCCTATTCTCTAATTGTCCAAACAAGGGATAGCCGCTTCTTATTTATAGAAATTGCGGCGGACTGCCCATGCAATATCATGTCCCATCAATAATCTAAAGGAATAGAAGGATAATAGGAGATGCCAATTGAATGACCATCACTTTTTAATTATATTAACTATGCCTTCTGGAAAGGTTAGGTGTAAGCATATCTAGAATCCTTTCAGCTTCATGTGTGGCAAATTTTTGTGAATGGATATATGATATCACCAAACGAATTCTTCAAAAAAAATAATTATGATATGAATGTCTTCATGAGTGATTAATAAGCTATAAATACTGTTGGCGACTGTTTGGGACGTGACCACCAACGAGTGTCCTCGAACAGGATTTAGGTGCCTGCTGGTCTCTGGCAACACCAAGGCCCAGATACCTCCAAATAAACTCAGTAGTTAATGTGAGTATGTGTGTGTGCTGTTGCGGCGTGCGGTTGTGAGAAATGTAACGATTGCGTTGTGTGTAAACTACAAATGACTTACTTTAAAGAGATTCAGCCAACTTTGCCAAGTACTGTGAGTTGTTGAAAATTTCCTATTTTGTTCAACTGCCTAGTCTACGCGGTCCTTATAATACCTACTTGTAACAAATAAAATTTTGCAAAAACATTTGAGCACAACTCCGCAATCTACTCCTAATTTTCCCCAGAGAAAGAGATAGTTCCACAAGAAAACTAGAAATAGAGCAAGATTCGATGGAAATAAGCAGAAAAGAAAAGAAAGCAGATTTGTGTAGACCTCAAATATTTAAACAAGGTAAAATGACACGAGTAAACACTTCGCAATAAAGCTATCCCAAATTCAATATCTACGAATTGTTCAAACTTCCAAGGCTCAAACAAGCAATTTCTTCAAGACAATCCTACTATGCTACCAAAAATTGCTGCGTAAACTACCACGTACGAGACTCCATTTTGACTAGATAATAGATGTCAACGATTGCATTCAAACAGAACCTTTGAAAGACTTGACAATTTCTGATTGAAATACCATGGAAATTCACTTTAAAGATAAAAAGAAGCTATTCTGGTCCCATCAAAATACCAAAGATTTTCTGAACCCTCTTGACTACTGAATTGTTCGATGGCGTGACTACAAGCAGAGGCTCTCTTACAATAATCCCAATAGCAGTTCCTATACGTTGCACAATAATAAAATTTACTACTAAAATGCTCTTAAGGATTTTAAGCACAAGCGCTTCTATGGAAAAATTTTAATAGAAATTTCTATCAGGCAACAAGAACAATAAGAGCAATCTAAAAATCCCAAAATTACTTGCCAAGGATGATACTATCTATACCAATAGCTAAACAATTTAAACAAAACAAAAATAAAACATAACTCACAGAACTATGACAAAGAGGCTGAAATCTTTCCTTTAGCAAGCCATCTTACAAGCAATCGTCTTTACAAATCTTCTTTACAAATGCTCTTCTCAAGACCCCAAAGTGTGTCTTCAAGTGAGAGCCTAAGTGCTAGCTAATAGCTTTTCAAAGTATGATCTCCAAAAATGTGATGTATGAGACCTCTTTGACCCCTAAAGCCTTTTTATAGGGTTCAAAGGTAGTTAGGTAAGTTACATATTCAAAAATATCTTACCTACCTTCTCTCCCAAGTAACTTGGCCAACCAATTCGGAGATTACTTGCCTAACAAGTTAGGAGGTTACTTGCCCAACAAGTTAGGTAAGTTACAAAATATCTTGGGTGGTTATAACCACCATAGAGAGAAAAAAGCTACAATGGACAAGTGTGTTATTCAATTGCCAAGTGGTCCATTTTGGAGATAAAAAGGTTGTAGTTGACAAGTGGTCTTTGTAGTATTAAAATTAGTTACAAATATCCTAGTTGTAACTACCCTAGGAAGTTATGACTTCTATAAGAAGTCATTATCACTATAAAAATACAAAAGTTACTTGTTATATATATATATAATAGAGTTATTAGGATATATTGGGGAGTTATATTGTTTACCCTTAACTTGATGCTTACATCGTCTTGAATCTTTCTTGACCCACGATATTCCAGATTTGAAATTTTATCATCTTCCCATCCAACTCAAAAGTCTTAATTTTAAAAAAAAAACAACACCGATGGTACTGACGTAACTCTCCGCATATGAATCCTCTGTGAATCGCAGCAGAAGGCGTGACTTTCCAACGGTGGAGTCTTCAATGAGCAAGATCTTGAATAAATAATTGTAATCAGTGCTTATCTTCGGTACCCACAGAAAATAATGCCAAGGCCGAATGACAAAGCAATTTCAACCGAGCAAATCCATAAGCCAAGCTTCAAAAGTGCATCCCCAATTCTCCCATATTTGCAATAGGGCATCCCATATGACTTCTAGAAATTCAAAAGCCTTGTCCAAGCATCCATTCTTGACGTAAGCCATCAAGCCAAGCTTTTCTGGCATGGCGATACACATTCTGGCCCTGGTGCAAGTCCCGGAGCACAGTGCAGGCCTTGGCCGGGAAAGGAAACATGAATTTATCGGTGAAGATGCCTCTGTTTGTAGATTCTCTGAAAGGGACCTATGCAAGCATAGGATTTGATTAGTCATGTTGTAAGAAAAATTTGAAACAGGTGCTATGGCGTTTTGGAGAGCGAATTCAGTGAGCCAGATTTAACAATCTTGCCGAGAAGAGTTGAGTGCTCAGCATGGAGATTGGTGACAAGCAGGTGGGCATCAATTTGCTAGCCCTGTGTGAGGGATTGGTTGTTGCTATAGGAATCGAGAAGGAAGATGTAGTCGTCTTTTGACAGGATTTTGCTGAGCTCCATTTTGATGGTCTGGCAAAAGGGTAACGTCCTATCTTTTCCGTTGCCCTTCCTCCATTAGTGGCACAGTCCCTTCATTCCCACCTGTGATCATGATCTTGCGGAACACGTGTTTCGTGCAGATGGATGGATGTTCATTCATTCGTTGGCTCTATCATTTAATTGTAATGGCCATGAACTACCACCACCGTAATCGTTGTCATCGGCATTGACCGTGAAGTGTTGTTGCTTATGTTGCAACCACATGAAGTGCCATCTCTGTCTCCGGCAACGGCTCTGCAGAAACCACAACTGCAGGAGTCGGCATGGGCATGGAGCCAGTGTTTCCATGAAATGATCTCTGCAGTTGATGTTGTTGATGGCCTTCATTACCTTGGCTACTTCCCATCCCTCCCTTCACAACTGATTGCATTCGGCATAGCGGCAGCAATTGCAGATCTATGTGCTGAGTTTGTAGCATGAGCCGGCAACATGAAGAACAAATACCAGAGAATCCCCAAGTGGAAAAAATACCAGAGAATCCCCAGGTGTTCCATCGCTCCCATGGCAGTGGCACAAGTGTTTTAATCCATGCTAAACTCTATCTCAGGCAATGGCATCTATGATTTTAAGGAATGGATTAGGTTTCCTCATCCTTCGTGCTTTCAATCCATTTAAACAATGTTCCACGTGGAGGATTTTCCTGGGCTTTTAATGAAATAATATATGGAAAATTTTTTGAATTTTTAACTTAGAATCGTTGATAAATGCCTTAGCTTGGCAGCTGACAACATTTGCAAACACAGATGCCAATAACCCTCATACCAACAACCATCTTTTTCATCCTGTATCCAGGGTACTGAGCATCATGAATTTTACTCCACCTCGTGGCATCCTCACACAACTTTGGATGCACTGATTATAAAATAAATAAATCTAATTCATTTCAATGTCTCAAAAAATCTTGATTTCTTATTAGCGTCTACCAAATACAGCCCTTGTTTCTAGAAAATCATATCTTAAAACACCCGACTCAGGTTTCCATCCTCCAAATTCTTCATGCACAGCAGGAAGCTTTGGACTATCTCTAATGTCAGAGCCATATTGTTCCATGAAATGGCCAAAATGTGCCAACAAATACCATGGCACCTACATTGATATAAGAAGAGTACAATCAAGTCACCTATTGCAAAACTGTCAAAGACATATGGGATACATTAATGGAAATCTATAAAGAGACTAAAGTAGTAAAGTAATCAAAACCTCTTTGATTAAATCAGTTTGAAAATTTCAAAATTAAGAAAGATGAAAGAATACATTAATACTTCAATTAGGTATGTGATCTTTAAGTTCTATTAGAGAGCTAGGCTAAGATCTCCCAAAAGTAAAGCTTTTTATAAAATTATTAGAACTTTAAACCCTAAATATAAGATGAAAACTATAGCCATGGAAGAGGTAAGGAATTTTAATACTTTAATATTTGAGAAACCTCAAAGTGCTCTTACTGCCTATAAGATAACATTAGTTGAGGAAAGATTATTGAAGGATTATATCATAATCCACTCTCCTTAAAACAAGTAATAATAGAGAAGCCTAAAAATACTCAAGGTGATACCTCCTTATATAATGACAGCGATGATCTAGGTGATCTAGTTCTTGCACTACTCAACAAACAATTCAACAACATGATTGCAAACTAGCTCAAATAAGAAAGGAAAAAGACAAAAAGTAGATAATTAAGAGGTAATCCCTCTAGTAAGATATCAAGGTCTATTTTCACTATTGATATTATGAATATTATTTATTGGGTATGCAATGGATACTAACATTTTATCTCAGAATGTCCAAGTACCAAAAAACTATAAGACGTCAAATTGAAGAAGAAAGAAAAATCTCTTCTTAGTAAATAAAATGAAGAAGGAGAAACTAGTGAAATACAAGTGGAGAAAGGTGATAGTGTTGCATCTACTTTGCCTTTTTTAGCTTAAGTTATAGACTTGAATATACTCTATGGATTTCTAGCACTTAAAGTTATTTTTAGCAGTTTAGATTTGATGTACTATGTCATTTTCAGTGTTGTTTCTTGTCTCCTATGTTTAGCTCACTAGAAATAACAACTTGCATCATCTACCATGCCATTTTGGCTCCACTTCCAACTTCAACATTCAATGTTAGCTTTAGCATCGATTTCATCTTTAGCTTCTAATGTCTTATGTCATATTAGTTTTGGCATCTTGCATTAGATTTTCAACATCTAGCATCAATCTTATCTTTAACATCCAACATCAGCTTCCATTTTCATCTTTTCACATTTCAAGTTAAATTAGTTTTGAGGTCCTACATTATAATTTCAATGTATGGCATTAAAATTATTTTTGAAATTTGACATCAACATTTGTCTTCAACTTTTTATGTCTTGTATCAAACTTTCAACATCTAGTATTAAACTTTGCTTTCAACATCATTTCTCCTATTTAGAAATTTTGAAAAAATTTCAGACAATTCTATGGATCCCACTACATCATTCCTATATGGTTTACAAGCCATTTTTGGCCTATATATAGGAGGATACTTCTAAATATAAAGGAATTAACATCTATAACCATCTAACTAACATTTCAACTTTTTAGATGCTTAGACCTTAATAGCGCTTTGCTTCTAAGAAATCTATTATTTATTTTAGCTCTCTTTTGCTTTTCCCTTTCTCCCCCTACTAACATATTATATCCCCTTCATGCTATTCTTCTGACATGCAAAGATTTGCTAAAAATTAGAACACACTAATTTAATCTTTCTTTGCAATCATTAGCTACCAAATCTACTTTTGTTCCTATTGGATTTTCATTAGGGCACTCATCAAAGTAAGAACGGGATAATACAACTCCTTGTTAGGTGCATCTGATCTCTTGTACATGTCTTGGAACACCCTTTTGTAGGTTTCTTTATCTCTTTTATAATTTGTGTTTTAAATTTTTAGGCCTTTTTTCTTTGATTTTTCCTATATTTTCTTTAGATCTATTTTACTTGTGTTTTCCTTCTTGGTTTGCACACATTTGTCAATAGATCTATTTCCTTTTCACACTACATTATATATTTCTTAACACCCATTAACATTGGTAAAAGGTTTGACTCATATTGTTAAAAGTTTCCTTTAATTCCCAAGTCCCTCTTCTATTTAAGGGAGATTATATGAAAGGTTAGTTGTCCTAGACCACTTGGTAGCCACAAACTTCTTGGCTTAGTTTTCATGTTAAGTGGTCAATTTCTATTCATTACGATGATTCTAATTACAACAAAGAGGTCCAACTCCCATTTTGCATACATGGCCATAGAATACACACTCTAAGAAAATTATGAAGAATCAAGTGATGAATTGATAACATTGAAGAAAGGTATGATGATCTTAAGTAAAATTTTATGAAATTGCAATAAATTTATCTTAAATTTAGGATCAAATTACATCAACGTAAGTTAGAGTATGAACATAAGAGAAACTCATGTCTAATGCTAACAAGAAAAGCCACATCCCTTAAGGTCAAGAGTAGTAAGCTAATAGCTTTCAATGAGTCTCTATAGATGCAGGACTACAAGGAAGAAAAGCTAAAAAATATCAATGACTTACTCCTAAGAAAAAAAGTTCTACTTAGAAAATAAGTTAAAATCTATGTTAAAAACTTTATCATAAGAAGAAAATTGCTAAAACATTTATTCTTGGTAAGGCATCACTTGATCAAATACATTAGTGAGAACAAAATCCAAATGATAGAAGTGAACTAGGGCACAAATCCACCATGAAAATTCTAATGAATTCAACCAAGAGATATGTATTAAACCATATATATTTGTTCCTTTTCACTAAAGTTTCTAGGTCCTAAAGTTTTTTTTTCATTATAAATATATTGGATATATAAGAGCATATTTCTTGTTTAAAAATTCAACATTTCAAGATTCATCTTACTTGATCTATATGAAAAGACAAGGTAGTACTGATCTACAGAATGAATGGATAAGAAAATAAGTACCCAAGGAAAATTCACAAAGAAATGAACAAAGATGTAGAATTCAAGAAACCACAAGGACTAATGCATCAAGAAATAAAGAGGTTAAAAGATGACCAATTGGAAAGGCAAGAACAAATAAAGGACAACTCACCTATATTACTTTACAAGATCAAAGTTTGGGTCATACCTAACTAGGAAGTCAAGGTGAGTTTCCTCTTAATTTGTAAGGTAGGATATTTTAGGTTATATTCTTTATTTTTATTTTTTTTCTTTTTCTCTTTTTTTTGTTTTGCTTTTTATTCTTTGCATTCACCTTCTTTCCCAACATTTTTTGGAACCTTTCAAGAATAAAAATTCTAATTCAAGTAGGACATTCATCCTATTTACAAGGACACTCAAGCTAGACATCCACACTAAAAGTGGAACATCTTAACTAAGTCCATGAGATATCCATCACACTTCTAGATGTAGCTAAAGGAAAATAAAAGTTGCTCTTTAAATCCTAGTACATGACTATAAAACTTCTTAGACATCCTCATTTTATTATTTTGCACTCAACCAAGACATCCTAGTAGTAAGATAAGCATAGGAGGAAGAAGAATGCATGAAGTATGAGTAGAATCATAAGGATAAAGGATAGTACTCTATGGTATCATGACAACAAATCTAGTAGTGGAAGAAAAATAGTAGGTAAGGAATCCTCATCCCATCCAAAATAGATAAGATACAAATCCTCATTTAGGTTAGAATTAGCTAAGAAAATATATGAATCCCATCATAAATTCTTAATTATTGTAGAAAGGATTCTTAATTTCAAACATTAGTCTTACTTTGATTCTTTGGGACATTTATTCATTTTGGAGATTATGATTAGAGAATTCTTTTGTAATATTTCATGCATGGATGTTGATACTAGGACTTCTAGTACTTTGGTTAATGGAACTATTAATTTAGTAGTTCCTAGTTTGATAAATGATATGCTTGTGTTTGATGCATCAAGATCACATAGATTATGGATGAATACATTCACTATTATTTTCTTAAATAACAATGTTTTCAATTCAAAGAGGGATTTTTATTTGAGATTATTTGATGATTCTAACCTTGTTATGAAGCATAAAGTCTACAAGGTAGACATGATAGTAGATGTATCAATAATTTCACTCATTATTTACTACAATATTATCATAAAATATGGGAGTTATGATTATTTACTTCCTTAGAAGGCCTTGATTCTCTATTACTTTCTTGCTAGAGTTAAGTTAGACTTTGGATACATCATTAGCATGGACATCATATTTAAGCATGCCAAAGCCCAAATCTTTGGGCATCCATTGTTGATTGGCCTCATCATCAACAATGCATAGATTGGCATCCCTAACATGGCCACCATCTATAACATCCAAATAGAAAATGAATGGTGTCAAAAGAAATAGAAACATTCAAAGAGAAAATAACTTTATCCAATAAAGAGTAATAAACCTCAACACAAAGTCCCAAAATGTTGTGATAGAATTTAACTACAATGTTGGAAATCTTCATTTAATCATTGGTAAGATGACCATATTCATTTTCCAAATGCATAATTTGAGACATGATGAACTAAAAAGAAGTATACTGATGGAAAAAATGGGTAACATAATCACCTTTTTTCAACCAATTAAACTTTGATATTTGCTCTCAATATTGACATTTACCATTTTTTATCTCATCCAACATGTAAAAAAAATCTTATTCTTACTTCTGTATAATTTTAGACCAACCAAGAAAATTAATCTTTTTTTGTATTACATCAATTTTAGATCAACATCCATTTTTTTCTTCTAGTCCACTATAAAGTATTATTCTTGCACCACTCAATAACTGCCAAACCAAGTCACTTCAACTATTGTAAGACTTTATATTATAATGTACCTAAAAAAATCATTCTAGCATGAAATAATAATGTCTTACACTTAAGTCAAGTTGCTCTAGTAATTTTCCTAACAATAAGGTAATTTAGAGATAGCAACATCAATACAAATATTTTAATTCTTAAAATTTTGAAGTTTGTTGTAGATGGAAGTCAAAAATTATCACTTTCTAGAAGGAGATATTTTGACCTTTAAAATATTCTTTGAAAATATAAGGAAATACTCTGAGTTCCTTGTTGTTAATAAAATATTTTATGTTCCAACACTTTTTCCTTCCCCCCACTTCAAATAACTTATTTCAGCTTCCAACATCCACCTTAAATTTCCTTTTTGCCTACACCATGCATCTTAAGCTAAGATAGATATTAATTCATTGATAATATATATTTATATTGAACTATAGTGTTACACTTTCAACCCATAAGAGTGAATCACAAAGTTAAAAATAGCTAATTAGAAGAATAATATTACAAGTAGCTAATGAGAGATAGCCCAAGTAGTTAACTCATTATTTAAGAAGAGGTTGTAAGTTTGAATTACCCTTGAGACACTTAATACATTATCTAACAATGAGCTAACTATTTGAAATTATACAAATATTGAAATTATTAAAAACCTATCTAAATTAAAGAAGAGAAGAAATTACATTTTTAATTTATTTTTTTTTTACAAAATCCATTTTTATTGTCTTGAAATTAGAATATGTGACTTAAGGTGATGTGTCTATAGGAATCACTTTTGTATTTAAGCATTCTTCTAGATGTTAAGGAAGAACTTTGCTATAGGGTAGAAGTGGTAACTAGTAAGCTATTTTTTGGTTATTTAACTTTATCTTATTTTTTCATGAAACTACCATATGACCTACCACTTGTATAAGAAGGGATCATTAAAGGAATTATCAAAGTTTAAGAAGACAAATTATACAATGAGTAAGATATTTTTACTTGAAACATTACCTCCTTAATTAGGTAAGTAGGACGTGTAACTCAAGTATGATTCTTTTCCATGATAATAGTAGATATTAGGAATACTAAAGTAGATTACTTTTGTAACCTACTTATGGCTTATTGCTTCAAAGCTTATTCTTTTTAGGTTGGAATTTAATAAGGTTAATGTGAATGCTTTGAGTGATAAGCCCTTGGATGTCCCTATGTAGTTTAAAGGTTCAAATATAGCCTAGTAAGCTTGAAAGCTTATGTGTTATGAAATTAAAGCAAAATAGCATCATCATTATAGCCTTGTCCCAACAAATTAGGGTCAACTAAATTAGAACAAAAGATAAAATACAAACAATTAATCTAAATAAATATCAGATTTTTGAGTAAATTTCGAAATCAAATGTTAAAAATTAGGGATGCAACCCAAACATAAATAATTAATATTTCAAAAATGTGCTTGAAAAACCTTATCTCCTTATTTTTTTAAACCATAATTTAAAGGGGAATAAATGGTATTTTCTTCTTAAAGAAACAAACTATGTAGTATTTCTTGAATTCAAGAACATCATATAAGACAAAAATACTGAAGAGATGGAAAACTTACATTCTTTTGTATTGAAATTCACTTTACAAGTAGGATCGATACTATTATAGTTGGGAGGAAGGTAAGGAAATCATGTGTCATAAATCTATTGTAAACAACTATAAGATTTATGATATCAATGCTAATCATATTTGCAACATTAGAGAGATTGTAATGAATTCATTAACTTTTCGGCATTCTTTGCTTGTAGTTGAGCAACTATTAAATCCAATGTGAAAAGTGTGATAGACTCTATATTCACTAACTAGATGTAAATCTCACTTCTTTACATTTTTTTGATGAAATAAAAACCTTTAAAATCAATAAAATAATGAAAAAATTGAGGTGTTATGCAAGCAACTTTCTTTCTTTATCAAGTTTATATTAAACTTTGATGGTTTAAAATGTATAATTCAACCAACTATAAACTAAACAATGAGGTGTTAGCCTAGTGGTAAGACTCTTGATTTCGTAACTCCAAGTTATTGGTTCAATTTTGGTGGAAAATACTGAGTTATCAAGTTCTAGTTTAACTATATCTTGAGTTATAAATGTTTCTAGTTTTAACCCCTCCCAAAATAGCCAATGAGCGATAACTCAAGTAGTTAGTTCATTGTCTAATATGGATTTGTAGCTTAGAAATTATCAATTTTGAATCACACATAAGCATATCTCACATTTTTTTTATTTTACTTAAGTTCTAAAAAAATTTATGTTGGCTATATATCCAAGGGTACATATCATCATCTAGTCTAATTTTAATGTTCCTTTACATAAACTAAACATCAAAATTAAGTTACAATATTGTTTGTAATCAATAATTAAGCTCTTATATTTTTTATCACATAATTATTCTTTGATTGATAATCCTCCTTTGATTTACTATTATAAATTTCTTTGGTTGATTTTTGTTTTGTTATTTTTAATCTTTTCCTTTTGTTTATTTATTGTAATATTTATTAAGGTTCTTTAATCATGTTTTTGAACCTTTTTTTTAAATGAAATAAAATGAAATTAAAGTTTTATTACATCCAATGACCCTTAGGAGCTATTAGATAGATATTAAACTTTCATAAAAAATAAAGATAGACTCTATAAATTGACCAAGCATCAATGGAGGTAGCAAAAATAAATCATAAAAGTTTTTTGATGTAACATTATTACACTATCTTAAATGGGTAGGCACAAGAAAGAAACACATGTAACTCATTTTCAAGGGCTCCTAAACTAGACAACCTATAAATAATCTCTTCTCAAGGACTTTGAATTTATCTTTCACTTTCAATACTAAGATGATGAGAACTTAGCAAAGCTTTTTGATAGCATTTTGATACTTTATTAGAATAGTAGTTGAAAGATAGTGAGTTTTTGTATCTAATTTATTAAATCTAATGTGATGTAAATAAAATTATCTTTTTCCATTTACATTAGACCACATTTTTATTAAAACATTTTCCTTAAGTAGTTGACAAAGATAATGAGAACTTAAGTAAAGCTTGTTGATAGCATTCTAATAATTAATTAGAATTCTAGCTAAGAGATATTGAGCTTCTACATTTATTTTATTAGATCTAATGTTTTTTTAGGAAAACCTCTTCCAATCCCTTTTCTTCTTCCCTACAAGTGATTTTAATAGGTTTCAGAAGTTAGAAAGACATCTTATAGGTCAAAAAGATGTCTTGTCTAAGAACTAGGAGGAAATAGAAGATGTACCACATGTTTGGGAGACATATTGACCAAGAAATGGCTTGTGATAGATGACATCTCACATGTGGAGGAGATGTCTCAGTTCTTGAGGAGACATATTATTAGATTTAAAGAAATCTTAAGGGAGACATCCTAGATTCTAGAAGATGTCTCAAATGAGACATCTCATTGCTAAAGGAGATATATCACACCCTCAAGAGATGTATCCCACTTCCAAGAGACATTTCACCTGAATGCTATATTTTTGTATTAAGACATCTTAGAAAATATGGAGATGCTCGTACAACTAGGAAAATTTTTCAATTGGTAATTTCAAATTGGAAAACAATCAAGAAAAAATGGAAGTAGCTAGAAATATTCAAGTTGAGCTTGAGAAAAAATTTCTAGGATTCTTGTCTTTGTTTTCCAATAAATATTGTGTTATTATTTCATGATGTAATGAGATGAGAGATTGAGAGTTGATGAGATTGGCATACGACAAGTGTAAGAGTGCATGAGTGTGTATGCAGCTCTTAGGTTAATTTTAAGTATTTTTCCTATGTTTCTTATGTGCATTATTTGGTTGATCTCAGTCCTATGTTTGTGGGAGAGATCTAATTCAGTTGTGTCTTGCATTAATAATAATTATTGTATGGTTGTAGAGCCCCATGCTCTATAATATCATTGAGTGTTTATGAGTGGATTGTATTGTTGTGGGTTGTGGAACCATTAATTTATAATCTTCTTTACATTGAATGAAGATAACTACTTTTCTTGTTTTCTAGCATATTGAACTATTTTTTATAATATTTGGATTTAGTGGAATTTGAAGGTTAAAAAAATGGAGTGAACTTGCTTCAAATTTGATGTAAATAAAATTTTCTCTTTCCATCAACATTAGACCATATGTCATTAACTTACTTCCTATCTACAAGTTATTCTCTAACACAACTATAGTCAATCCTACTATCCCAGCATTGGTACAAAGTGCTAATCCATCACTTAACCCTTTTCAACTAGTACCACATATGCCATAAACGCAATTATCATAAGTGTCACTACCATTTCTTTTGCATATGTAGCATGTACCCCAATATAATGTACCTTAAATTCCTATACTAGCAACTATACCTCAACAACCATTTTCACCCTCTCACAATTCCATTTTTGGTAATCCTAATATTCCATCAATTCCTAGTGTTCTACCTAAATTAATGCTCTTGTTGCAAGACCTCATGTCTAGGATTTAGTGGAATGAAGATGAAATGCAAAGAGTGACAATACTACATGAAGGTAGTCATGTAGTTTGCATTGCTAATCTTCACATTTATGCCATTATTCCTTTGATTCTCCCTTTTTAAGTTCCCAAAGTTATTTCATTGCCAAATTTTACTAAGTATAAGGAGAATCTGATCCTACAAATCATGTCATTACCTTTCAAAATGAATGCATGCTACTAGCCAATTATTCCCACATCCTCCTTACAAGCTTTTTCAACTCTTTAATTGGAAAATTACTTGAATGGTATAGAATGCTCACCCACAAATCTATCACCTCCGTGGAGCAACTTTTCACCACCTTCATGGAGAGGTTCAAGTACAATATCACTAAATGTGATACTTTGTAAAAGCATCTAACAATCAAATAGGTCTATAATGAGTCAATCTCCAAGTTTATCTCTAGGTGGAAATCAACAACCATGAAGCTTTCACATCAACTTCCTAATGATTAGCTTCTAGACATTTTCAAGGGAGATGTTAATTACTACATTAGAGGTAAGCTAGTCTATCCCAGGTCATTTAGCCTCCATGATGCAATCACCTCTGCTAAATAATTGATGAGGTGACCATTTAATGCAATGATCCAAAGTGGATCAACTTAAAGAACAAAGTGAATAAATTAGAAAGTAGAGATAAGTCTACCTAAAATACTAGTTAGATAGTGGCTTTATTGAACCAAACTGTAGTAGATCCATCATTAAGCAATGGAATCCATGAGGGGAATAGGAACGCAAGTCCCAATCCAAAGCCTAATGGTGATGGGCGATCCAAGTACTACAAATTTCCAATGACATACATGCAATTGTACAACGTACTATGGAAGGATGGACAACTAACACCTAAGAAAGTTTTAGAATAGATCAGAGCTCAATTCAAAAGGCTTCAAACCTTTTCCATTAATCCTTCCCAACGTATAGAAGAAGAGTCACCTATTTCTAAGTGGTACAATCCCAACACGTTTTATTTATGCAAGAGATTTATTTCTCAAAAATGCAATGAACAAACAAAGACAAAACAAACTTGACCAAGAGGGTAGAACTAAAGTGGGAAAGGGGTAGAGAAATAAAGGATGGATGAGTGATTCCGTTTTTAGATATCTTGTTACCTCGTCTAGTAGTCGGGCTTGGTTAAAATCATCTCAGCCAATTGATATATATATATATAAGCTAGTATATGCAAATGCGAATGTTTTTGTTTCATTTGATAACCAAACTTCACCCCCCTCCCACCCACTATTGTAGGAGATGGGTTGGCCTGTTGGCCAAAAAAATGGTAACATATATGAGATTTTCCATAACAAAAGAATTCTTCACATTCATGTTTTTTTCTACTAGGTAGCACTAAGTTATAAAAACTTCTATAAAATCTTGGGGTGTATCTATGTTTCAATTATTTCAAGTTCCAACACCCTTCACATTCATACTTTATCTATCAAACATTTTCTTGTTGCAAATTACTTCAAAGTGAATTCTATTGAACATTTTCAAGTTTTCAATTTATCATTTAGATTATGATTTGCAAGCTATGTTTTTGGCAACATCTTAAATCTTTTCTTAGGTATTGAGGTAAATAACTTTTGGGGTTGCTTAGTAACAATTCTATAATTTTAACATATTTAGTTAGTTTGGTGTTTGTATGTCTTGATGGAGTATTGCTTTGACAAACAATTTAATTTTTTTAAAAATAAGCACATGACCTTTAGGTTTTTTTAATGTCATCCAAAATTTATATAGAGAAATAGTTATTGAATTAAAAAGAAGATGAAACTAAAAAATCTTGTCAATACAATAATATAAGAGTAAAGCAAGATTTTCCTCTTTCACTACCATTGTTTGATATTTTTATTGATGAACTAGAAGAGTGGATTAAAAAGGTACCTATAAATCATGTCATAAAGTGGATTAGTCATGAATAAAACTTTTAATCTTTACACATAATGTAGAATTAATTGCAAACTTAGAAATAAGATTGAAACAATGTTGCATCAACTAGAAAATTTTGTGAATGTATAGAAATAAAGGTGAATGTTAACCAAAAAAAAGTGCTAATTTGTAGAACTAGTAAGAGAGATTATAATTTTCAACTAAATAATAAAAAAGTTGAGATTGTGGAAAAATATATATATTTGAAAGTAGAATACTCTCAAAATTATAAGTGGAAGTATTACATATAATAAAAATTTGCTAATAGCTAGAAGCCTTTATATAAAATGAATAAAAAATATATCAATCATAGTATTGAGACTTGAAATGTTTGAAAACATTTCTTAGTAGATGAATTCAATGTGAAAACCTAAGTTTTATATGTAATGCTTTTATTAGAAGTTTATTTATCACCACTAGAAGTTAAAGTAATGTATCTATATTTAACATTTGGAAACTAGAAATTTTTATTACATATAGGAAATTATAAAAGATTCGTTGGACAGTTATAATGCCTCAACATAGTATTGAAGAAAGTTGAAAACATCATTGATGTAATGCCCTAAGCAGATAGGTTCAACTCGAAAGAAAGCAATTAATAGATTACAATTAATAGTATAATTCAATTGAATGTAATCCAAAGGTGGAAAAAGTAAAAAAAAAATATGTTCTTCATCTTCTATGCTTTATTTACATAGTCTGCAAATACACTCTTCTCTTGGTAAGTTGATCCAACAACCTATCTCAATAAGAAGATGATGAGAGCTCATTCTTGCTCTAGCAATTTGATTCTTTAAATGAATAGGCATTTCTAAGAATAGATACTATTGATTACTAGATAACAAGCCTCCTCTAAGAGAATTTTAATAAAAAAAATTTTTCCTTGGCATGTTGAACCAAACTTTAGCTAAGACTTTTTCTTTTATAGTTTTCTAGAAGAGCCATTTTTTTAAAGGAAGATCCTCTATAGCAACTGTCCATAACTGAAGTCATAATTTTACTTGATGCAACTATTCATTTTCTTATGTAGCATTCATTATCTCCTTAGCATAATTAACTTCCTACAAGTGACCTAACTTCTGAGTATAAGCAATAAATTGATAAAGAGCTTCACCTTCAAGAGGAAGCAAATCTGCTTCTAAAAGTAAGATATTATAAGAAATCAGAATTTTCACTTAAAAATCACATACAAGAAATTATTTTTTAAAATGCTCTAATTTTTTTCAATTATGTATGGAAAGAGAAGGTTCCCAAGAAATGCACCCATATAATAATACAGGTTGGACAAGATTGCGAAACAATTTCTTTCTAATCCCCTATGCCAAAATTTATTTCCTACTACAATTATTCCTTAGAGCAAATAGAACTCACATGCCACTTGAAACCCTTTGGGAAATAAGGGTATTCCAACTATAATTACTGGAAAATTCAACTCCTAAATATTTATAATATTTATATATATCAAGCCTTTCTTCTCCAAGGAAAAAATTATAACTTCTATTTCTAGTACCACAAACTAGAATTTTAGTCTTATCAATATTAAATTTCATACATGAATGGTTGAAATATTCATGGAGAATTTGAAGCATATAATTTAATCATGTAGCTAATTTTTCAATAAAGGCCATATCATCTACAAAGAGAAGCATGTTCAAAAATAATCCATTTACTAACATATCATGATTAGAGGCATTTTGCATCCATTCCTCTAATTCATCTATAAATATGTCAAAAAGGGTAGGGAATAGAGGAAAATCTTATTTAACTCTAACTGAGCTATTGATAAGTATTCCTTCTATAGTAAGATTATCTTCAATAATAATGTTAACCATTTCATAGATTCTTTTAGTAGCATAAAGAGATATGGTGGAATGTTAATGCTATCCAATCTCTCCCAAAGTTTATCTTGAGCAACAAAATCATAAGCCTTAGAGAAATCAACAAAACAAATAAAAGTTGTATAGTTGGGCCTTTTTGCTTTCTCTACACAATAACACAAAGTTATTAAATGATCTATGGTAGAATGATTTCTCCTAAAGCCTACTTGTGACTAAGTACAAATACCTTGTAATTATACCCATTAACTAATTTTATTCTCCAAAATAGCATCCAAAAGCTTAGTAAAAATCAAATTGATTACAATCAATCAGTAATTATTAAGATCCAACCTATCTCCTTTTTTGAGAAGCAAGACTACTCGACTAGAACACCAAGAGCGATCAAAACAATGCTAAAGCCCTTTATGAAGAAGATTACAAACTACTTTCCACACCAATGGACCACCCCATTTAAGAAGCTTTGCATATAATTCATTAACATCAACACCTTTCCCATAAGATAATCTTTGAATTCATATAGAAATGTCATCAAGGAATAACTTAAGAACACTATAGTTATCTTACATAGTCAAGGGAGCCTCTTTATTAAAAAGGTCATTGAAGAAAGTTTGAATAGTAGATCCCAACCATGTTACTGTCTGTCTCAAAATAAATTCCAAAAGCTCTTTCTTTCCTACTCTTATTAGATGAACTTTCTATTTTTAAAACAAATAAGCTTTCTATAATTCTTCAGCATTGAAATATCAAAATATAAAGCTATATCATCTTTATGAGTTGTCAAGCATTTTACTAAAGAATAAAAATGACAATAAGATCTTAAAAGAAATTATCCAAAAATCAAAATAATAAGGGTTGATGAAGCATCAGTTGGTTACATCAACACAGCCACTTCGACATAGCCACATTGATGAAGTCTTATCAACATAAATGATGTGTTCAACACAGCCACTTCAACATAGCCACATTGATGAAGTCTTATTGACATAAATGATGTGTTAACAAGGCCCCATCAATGCACACAATGATGCATTGACAAGGTCCCATCAATGCAGTGTTTATTTTCACCTATAAATGCACGTGCTCCCATCGTGTATTGAAATTATTTGGTCAATAGAGTAGCCAAACTCTTGCAATTTTATTTCATAGTCTTAGAGAATAGTCAATGAGTGCTTGTAGTATGGATCTAAGTCAGCTGTACAACATCTTATTCAAGTGGCAATGTACTTTAACACATTCCATAAACAACAATAAGATCAAGATTGATTCTTATTCATTGCAGCACTTTGACTTAGATTAAATTTACTTTCCATGCAATATATGTTTCATGTACTTAGTTAATATTTATGTTTCCATGCATATTAGTAAATTGGTGGAATGAGTGCAACCAATTTTGAGCATAAAAACATATTTTCTTAGTAATCCCATCAACATTATTGCTTAGTTCACCAAGTAGCATAACACTTGGTAATCATAGTAGTGGATACATGAGTCCAGGATGTGTACAATAAGCTAGGAACAAACACTCATCACTCGTAGACTAGTTTAGACTTTATCTTTATGTTGTTAATTAAATTAAGTAATTGATTTCTCTATTATTGTTAGGAGTAGTATAAGGCCGAAAAAAACATCAAGAATCATATGCCTAACTCTAGACTAAACCATACGTGACAAACTTACCACTAGTCCAAGTGGGAAGACATCGAACTATGATCAATGCTTAACAATCTAGATGCATAACTAGTCCCATCCACGGAATTCAATTGGATAGTACATGAATGCTTATGATTCGTATGGTTGGATGTAGGGGGTACCCTGCCACTCATCATTGGTGCCATTACCAAGGATGGTGCTAGTTATCTAGATTAGTTATATCATACATGATCATTGTGAATGCATTAACGATTTATCTTTCAGAAAATATTAAATCACACACATCATTAACTAACAATAACATCTCCTTCACAAGGAAGCAATAATGCATTATATGAAGAGAAAATTTATTAGAGAACTAATGATGTATATATTGAAGAAAATTGGAGTGACCAACCTCATGCAAGGTTTTCATATGTTCATAACCACCCTAATTACACTCAAGCACTACATTCACCTAAGGTAGAAAATCCTAGAGGAGAAGTAAGTCCTAGACCAAGGGAGGCCTCAAGGCCCAGCACCTCCTCAAAACCTAAAAAGGATACATCAAGGGACCATGGGAAACACTATAGAAGCCATGGTGACTCTCCTAGTTCCTCATCTTCCTCTTCCTCGTCAACGTCTAGTTTTGATGAAGATGAATGTAAGTATAGAGATTGAGTTCTACTATGGGGTTGAAATAAGGATAGAAATCAAACCCAAGGGCAAAATTAAAGGCATTAAAATGAACATAGAAAAAATTTTCACAATTAAACAAATAGAAATAGAAATTTCCACCACAACATGTCTAATGACAATGAACCCTTGTTGCCCATTAAGAGCATAACTTAGATCACAGAGGTAGTTAAAATACCCCATAGGTATCACAAGGAAAGTTTCATCAAAAGGCTTGATATGAATAACATCCCTAAATTTGTGGGAGGCTATAATTCTGATCCACAACATCATTTGCAAGCCTTCCATGATGTTTGCATTTTACAGAACATTGAAAGTGGATGGAAAAAGCTTAAGTTCCTTCCTAGGACACCAATAAACAAAGCCAAAGTGTGGTATAGATTTTTGAAACCAAATTTAATCCATCAATGGCCCACAATGTTGTAACTCTTCAACAAGAAATACCAAACCTATGCAAGGGTGTCCAACCTAAGGAAAAAAATCCAAGGATGGAAACAAGAGCAACAATGACTCTAGATAGATATGATTCTCTACTAAATAGATGCCCAAGCCATGGTTTCTTTCAAGAAGAGCAAATTTTCCACATCATAGATGGGCTTCATGGTCAAATGAGAGAGATCCTTGGGATGTATGTTCAAGGTCAATTATATGAACTAGGAACCCATCAAATCCAAAGGATAATTAAGTGTGTGTCAAAAGAAGAAGGATAGCTATGTAAATGGGAGAATGTTGAGAAATATCACTGGGATCCAACTCTTCAAAAGAAGAGGCTTCATATCTTTGATAAGGAAAAAGAGGCAGCTCTCAATGAGGTGATTTCACAACAAACCTTGACAATGAAATAGTCTATTGTTGAACTTCAAGCAAGGATAGATAAGATGTCAAAATGGATAAACAAGAAAGTTACAACTTGTGTAGAAACCATAGAGGAGAGAGTGCAGTACAAATTAAGAGATCACAACAAAAGGAGGAAAAGGGACCAATAGATAGGTAAGAACACTGATAAAAAAAAGGAAAAATGGTTGTAGAAGAAGAGGCTATAGACTCAACCACTGAAGAAGATGATGGATGTGACATCTACCTATATTACCATCCAAAGGGCTATTATCCAATCATGTTACATCTACATGAGTATTAGGCTTTTGCATTGAATCCCAAGTTCGTACAAAAGCAAATGCCTAGGAAATTACCTTACTCACAAGGTAATTATAAATAGCTCTACAACTAACCATATTATCTTAGTGGGACTTCTTATCAACCTCAAAACTACTATTAACCATAGTGGTAAAACCCACAATCATAGGGGAGGCCATCATCAACCCAGCACTACCCCTACTATCAACTAGAACCATGCGAATATTATGTTTAACAACATGTTTACCCAAGTAATTCTACTTCCTCCAAATCACTAATACTACTCTCCTGAATATCATCAACCCACAACATCTTCTGATGGATCACCACCTCATGCCTCTTATCCTTCATCATATTCTCAATATTCTCATACTCCCCTCCATCACATGTCACGACCAACAACACAAGAAGTTTCAACACCACAACATCAACAAAAGAATGTCACTTGTGCTACAAACATACACAAAAATGATAATGCTAGTAGATCTCCATCATAATCTTAGAAACAGCCATTATTTAGGATAATTCCCATGTGTAAGCATAAGACTCATGGACCTACTAACTTATCAAAACCAACACAAGGCCAATTTGATGCAACAACCTTCCTCACTAGAATGATGTCTCCTAATCATACAAAAAAGCAAACAACCATTACCACTCCAACATAAGACATAAACAATGAACTTATCATTGTGGAGAGATAGGAAAATCCATGCATCACTAATAGTAAAGGGTGCAGTTGTGGACTGAAAATTCAAAATATTAACACAACCCACAATAAAGCTAAGGAACAAGTATGTGAGAAAAAACTAGTCTACATAGTAGCCACTAAACTAGAAGACATCCAATGGCTTGAAAATGAGAATATAATCTTTTTTCAAAGATGCATGAAGGCAATTGATCCACTTATTATTTCTAGACTTAAGAAAATGAACCAAATAGAGGACTTAGACATGGATATCTTACTATCTGATTATACACCATAAAAGGACATGAAACATGGAGACTTGGAAATTAAAATAGAAAATCAAGAAGAAGAAGAAACGCATCTCGACCCCCAAAAATGGAAATACCTTCAAGTCTAGATAAAGATACATTTCCAAATGATCCAAACGAGACTATCACCAATGCTAGATGTGCTACCATGTGATTAATTAAATTAGTAATAGTGATAGATGGAAAACTAGTGATGTATAACTAGGGGATTGTGCAATCCATCTCCCAAATGTGTAGCCATAAGATTAGTTGTGGGGGAGATGCTCCATCCTGGTTCAAGAACTAATAAGTGTTTTTCACCTTTTTTGTTTTATAATTTTTAATCATTTTCCTATTCCTTCCAAAATTTTCAAATTCTTCATATGTTTTCCATTTCTTAATAATTTTCTTTTCTTTTATTTACAATCTTCTCTTTTCCTAAGTCATTTTCTTTATTTTTATGAATGTCTTATATTTTCATTAATAATATTGCCATGTCATGATGTGGAAGTTAACACTATGTGTTGGGTTTTTGTTCTATGCTATCAAGATAATTGGGTAAGTAATTATGTAAAGTAGTGAGACCACCTCATCCATCCCTCCAATTCTTTGAATAAAAAGTCTATTTCATGGAAACAATTTTGTTCTTCTTTCATGAAACTAAAGTTAATCAATGATCATTGTACCTTGAAGAAAGAGGGAATGACTAAGTGGAAATTGTAAGGGTGTGACCTCAAGGGAACTTGTTGGGTTTTCTTCTTGTCTTTCTTTATTATGACTCCTCTTAGAATGTATCATCACTCCTCTATTGACCAATAAAAAGAAAACTTTGTCTTTGCATGATGTGGTTTCCATTTCAAAAAAAATGTAAAATCCAAAAAAAAACAAACAATAATGAAAATTCAAAGCACACCCCTTAGACACAATAATGAGCTACAAGCATTAGTTATGAGGCTAGAAAGACATGTTACCCATGCTTAAAGATGCCCATATAACTAAGGCCCTTCCTTCCTTCTTTTCTTTTCCTCTTTTTTTAGAATGATGATTGTTCTTTGAGGTGGTTGTGGACTCATGGTGATTGGAAAAAGGAACACATCAATGCGAGGTCATTGTTCATGGTATGAGCTTGGTCTAAACTTGGACAAATAGATATGCTGATTATTTTAATCACATTTTTTACAAGAACCTATTGTGGACATGGTCAAGTACCTTATATCCCTATCTTTGCAATCCCTTCTCATCCCATTATTCACCTCACTGCTACATGTGATTATAAGCCTTTGGTTTTGTATAGTATAGTACAACATCCCAACCATAGCAGTTGTGTGTTGTTTGGAACAAAGGCATGGTCTACAATTAACTTCTCGAGTGCCCATGGACATCTATAGAAGTGGTTATGCAAGGGCATTATAGTAGAATCCTACTTTGGGGAGGACCCACTTGCATAACTTTTATTAACCATGGCTTTGAACAAACCTTCATATCTTCTAGAACATCAATGACAGTTTATCTAAATTTATGCATAATTTTGGAACTACTTCTCATCACTTTCAATTACTTTTTTTCTTTTTTCTACTTTTTTGTTAAAATATCCTTCAAGTTCAATATTTCTTCGCCATCTTCTAAATCAAACCTTTGGTTTCAATTGTTTGAAAACTTGTGTGCTTCTGGAGTTACGCTAGTTAGTCATGGGGGCTAGGGATGTCCACTTTGAAATTTCTCTAACATCCTATTTTCGAACATCATGGTAACTAATGATAATTGATCAAAATAATGTGAACAGCTTGATTATTTTAGTTACCTCATAGCCTTGGGCATAGTATGTTGTCATCACCTTATGTTTAAACAAAAACTAAGGGATTTGAAAAGGGTTAATTATTAAGGAAAATTTAGCAAAACTAATGTTGATCCTTTGGTGACTACAGGTGATGTTAAAAGAAATGCCTAACGAAGAAGGTCTTTTGCTAGGCATAAAAATGAAGCTAAGAGGAGGACAATGAAGGATATACCCATGGACAAAACATAGCACATACAAGATAGCAACTCAAGCATCACATGTTTGTTAGATCCATGGGATGATGAGAAGAAATTTTAGTCCATCCTTCAAGAATGTTCCACATAACCAAAGAAGCATTGACATAACAATTAAGGTTGGAAGTCTACCACCGCTAGTGACAACAAGAAGAATCATCTTCAGTAGATTTTTGAAGACCTTTGCAAATTTTTTAATCTTCAATGTCTGTCCAATCTTTTTGTCATTTTGTCATTTTGTAATACATCCACTCAAATAAAATTTTGTAATGCGGCACTCAGAGCCAGTCAATAGTTAGCATTAGTCAATAATTCCATCATTCCCAATTTTTTATAAAGAAAGCTTGGTCCTATCTTGTTAACTCAAGGATGAGTTTTTATTTAGTCATGGGGGTATGATAAAGCATTAGTTGGTTGTGTTGATGCAACCTCTTCGATGTAGCCACTTTGATGTAGCCACATCAACGAGGTCCCATCAACATAAATGATGCATTGACGAAGCCCCATCGATGCAATGTCTATTTTTGCCTATAAATACACATGCTCCCATTGTGTATTGAAATCCTTTGGT
This sequence comes from Gnetum montanum, assembly GCA_015680685.1. Classification (NCBI taxonomy): domain Eukaryota; kingdom Viridiplantae; phylum Streptophyta; class Gnetopsida; order Gnetales; family Gnetaceae; genus Gnetum; species Gnetum montanum. The sequence continues at coordinate 291,401 of MNCI01020158.1, read as the reverse complement.
TAATAGAGTAGCCGAATGCTTGTAGTTTTATTCCGTAGTCTTAGAGAATAGTTAGTGAGTGCTTGTAGTGTGGATCCGAGTTAGTTGTATGATGTCTTATTCGAGTGGCAATGTACTTGGACACATTCCATGAACGACAATAAGATTGAGATTGATTCTTATTCATTACAGCACTTTGACTTAGATTAAATTTACTTTCCATGCAATTTATGTTTCATGTACTTGGTTGATATTTACATTTCCATGCATATTAATGAATTGGTGGAATGAGTGCAACCAATTTTGAGCATAAACACATATTTTCTTAGGGGGTGCCTTGCTACTCATCAAGGGTGGTTTCTTGAAGGAAGATTATGGTTACACAAATGAGGTATTGAAAATATTGAAATGGTAATAAATTCATAATAAGCTTGAAAACTTATTATCAAAAAAGTTTTAAAGATGGAAAAATGATGCACAAATAGGGGAAAAAAAAGCTTCGATTTTACTGGCAAAACATTAAAGGTGGTAGACATAATGAATTAGAATATTTACATGCAACAATTCAAATATCTATAAGAGTACTATTTAGTAGAATAACAATGGGATTGTTCCACTTCTAAGTTGAACATGGAAGATGGAAAAATGAGAAGAATGAAGATAGAATATGTTGATTGTGTTTACCACAATTAGCAGAAGATGAACAACATGTATTATTAGAATATTTTGGGATAAATTTCTTCAAAAGAAAATGACAAATTTCTTGTCAATCTTTGTATGAACTATTTAAGCTATCCATGTTGGTATTAATGAATTATATAAAATAAGTGTCCAAGTTACATAGCTATTGAACACATTTTTTGTATTGGATATATTTTATATAAGTTAATTTATTTGTTAGATGCCTTGAATCTATTGAAAATAAAAATAATAAATTTTTAATTTACGTTATTTTTAACAAGTTGGAGATCTAAATATTGTTAGTCTTGTACATCAAACACAAAGCCAAAATTTGAAAAGTTATGTATATAATCATTTAAAAATAATTTAATAACCTAATCAAGATGAGCATTGAATGTCTTTCCATGAGAGGCAATCTTCTCAAACATACCTTTTCCCCTTGATTTTTTAAGTGATAACATTGTTTAAATAAATATATTGAATGATCTAATGATGTTGTGGTTAAAGTCGAATGTTTTGATTTTGATTTTGTAATGTGAGGGTTAAACTCTAATGTTTTTCACAGCGATTTTTAGCAGGACCTCACAAAAATTCATCCATTAATCACAACCGTGTGTTTTTATCTCAGCATATGATTCCGTGGTTGAACGGGCGGCCATTGCTTACACGAGCTGCGATGAGTCACTGCAACGTATGGAGATCGCAACACAAATAGACTACTCCGTCCGCATATCATTTATGTTATGATGACACGCAAGCCAATATTGACGACGATACCATAAATGGCGGAACCCAGCAAATACACTACACCCATAAATCATGGGCCCTCTTTATTTGATTGAATAATGAGAAGAAGAACAAATTGATGCAGACAGCAACAGACCAACGTATGAACATGAATGCAGTCGGCTGAAGACACGATTATTCGCTCTAAGAAAAAAAATTATCTAGGAAAACCCAGAATGCCAGAAAAAGAAAAATTAGCGGCAAAGAAAACAGCAAAATCAGGGAAGACGAGACGCGCTATTACAGCGGCTCAGTAGAGAGGCATGGTGCATTCGAGGGGGAGCTGATTATTGAAACGCTGCTTGTCATCACAGTAATCATAGATCACAAAGTTTTCATGAACCCACTGCAGCTGTCCCTGCTGCTCGTACCCCAGAGTCTGCAAAGTAGTATCGGCATTCCAGAAGAGCTGTTCGCCCCAGCAAGCATAGATGCCATACTTGGCCCAATCGGAACAACCCTGAATAGAAATATTTGCATAAGTGGCGATGAAGGGAGCTTTGGACCAGTCGGTTTTGATGCGTCCGCCCTGGGTAGCCCACTGATCGCCATTCCACAGCGATCCCACCACGCGCATGGGCCGAGTTCGAGGAAATCCAACTGCGCCGTTGGTGGCATCCTCCAAATTGCGGAACACCCGAATAGGAATTCCATCCACCAACCATACGATCTGGTGTGTGTTCCAGAGAATAGTGTAATTGTGGAAATCCGCGCTGGGATCGAACCAGAGATAGAATCGCTGCTCCCGATCTGCTCGACCGCCCACGTAGACATTGGTATGCAGCATATAGGGCTCCCCAGAAACGTTGCCCAGGAACTCCATGTCGATCTCGTCGTGGAGCAGCCCCGCGGAATCGTTACGCGGAGATGTGAGATAAAATGTGGTAACTGTGCCTGCGGAATCTCCCGGAACGAGGCGCAGACGGACGCTGACAATGCCCGTGAGAAACTCGGCGTAGGACTGGAAGCCGGAACCGCCTGTAAAGTTATCGACCATGGCCAGTTGCAGAGTTTGGCCGTCCTCGGAGATCCAGACGTGGCCGTCCCCGAACGTGACTTGAACGTCCGTGTAAAAATTCTCGGCCGCAGCTGCCATCGCCAAAACCACCACAATTGCTGCAATCCTTAAACACGCCATGGGATGCAGCAGCAGCAAGAACGATGATGTTATGAGTATAGTTTTCTGTAGAATTATTTGCAGTGTTGCAGAGGGGTGTTATATAGGATGTTCCAAGTGGGTTTGCGTTTGAGCTGGCCCCCGCTCATCTTGCACATGGAAATGAACGGGGATTATGCCGAATTGGCGAGACTGCGCGTGAGCTGTGTCTGATTAATGGGCGATGCAAATTTCAAAGCCGCAAATGTTTAAGTGGCTTGTGAGGCGTGGAGTGGCTTCCACGCGTTGTTTGATTGGTTTTGGGTGGCCTTCACGCGTATTCTGGCTTTCCAAGTTTCATAGTGCGTTGCAGAGGTGTGAGATGTGTGGTTTCTGCAGTTTTGTGACGCGGCTCTGCTGGTTTTTGTGTGTGACTCCGTGTCTGTGTGGGGCAATATTCGTTTATGTTTCCTGAAATTCCGTAGCCGTTTCTCATTTGGGTTGCCAACAAATTGGCCAAGAATTTTATGCTGCCTCGGCCATCGTTGATCTCTTAATTGCATATTCGTAGGACTGTAATTTTCCGCCTCTTGTCTTTTAGGTGTACGAATGAGAAATACTCTGATTTTATGTGGGGTACGTTTTGGTTTTTCAGAGACGTTGAATACCAGTGTTTCTCAAATGTCTGCGGGAGATTTTCATTTTTATATAGGACGTCTTTTTCTGCTCCAGCTTGCTTGTTTGACGTCTTCCTCATGTTTCTTTGAGTTCCCATTTTTTAATCCTTCCACTTAAACAAACACTGACGTCCAAGGTTTAGGGTGAAGGCGTGGTACCTTTTTCGATGGGCACCTATTTTTGTTGAACCACTTTAGAAATTATTTGTGTACAGTTGCTAGCCTGAAACAGAAAACTCTATAGTCCATACGTTAATGAAAGCGACAAATAAAGAAGAAATACCAAACCTCTCTTCCCTACTCGTGCAAAAATATCTTTTCTTCCTAAGTTGTAATGCAAATTTCTAACTATTTGCATAAGTGCGTGTATAGATAAACTCTACCTAAAAACAAATATAAATAAAATAAATGAACTTAAAAGAAAAAGGTGGTTAATGCAATGTTAAGCTTCAATGGAATAATGGAATAAGGTGTTATCTTACCGCTTGGCATTAAAACTCTTAGTAAAACATAATAATTAAAGTAGAAACCAACTTTTACCATTATATTAAGTAGGTTTCCACTTCATCTTCATAATGGTTAACTCATTAAGGTCGGCACATCATTAGATAATGATAATTTTAATACATTGTTATATCATGTTGGATAAGTTTAATCTTAATCATCTTTTCATATTTTTGCTTACATGTCTTCACTATAAATATATTATCATTAACTCAAGTTAACTATAAATGTGCTTTTTTCTTTAAAACAAACCCTCAAAAATTGTGTTACTATAATAAAGTATAATTTCATGAAAATTAAAGGCATTACCTCAAAAATTAATTTTGGCCCTGGTAGTGATGAGCGGCAAGTATCCCTATGCTCAACCATACGAATCACTAAGTATTCACACACAATCTAGTCGAATTCTGTGGATTCTATGTCTTCCAGTACACTAGTCTCTAGGAAGTGAAATTGCCCTAACAATCATTTATTGTCTTCCCAATTACACTTGTGATATGCAAAGGTATGGTTAAGTATAATCAAGGCATGTGATTTTTTATTTTTATTTTTATGTTTTATGTTTGGGGTGCTTAAAAAAAAGGATGGAAGGGATGAAGTAATTCAATTACTAATTTAACCTAACTAACTACCCATAACTAATCCTAACATAAGCATCCATTCCCACTTGCTGTACACATTCTGAAGATGTTTAGCACTACTAAGCTACCAAACATTAGGCGTTATTGGGATTACCAAGCGCCAGTCATATGCTCATTGTGGTTGTACTTATGTGCTTAATTAATTGCTACTTAATCTAGCTTAGTTTAGCCTAATTGATTATTTAATTACTTAAAGCATTAAAGGAAATTGCATAAAACATTAAATGCATAAATAATTAATTAATCTATTTCCACGTGCTACAAAGTTTATCAAATGGCTCGTCTTTATTGCTATTCACACTACTGTGCTCAAGTATATCAGTTCTCAAATAAAGATCCATACACTTTCAGACTCCTACTACAGGCACTCATAAAATATTCTAACTCTCAAATGAGCAAACTATAAGAACTTCACTAAGCCTATGACAATACATGCCATAAACACAGTGGGTGAGCGTGTATTTATAGACTTTATTGTGGAGCTACATTGACAAGGCCTCATAAATGCAACAAATGCTACGTCGACGAGGCCATGTCGACGAGCACCTATCAATGCGACACTTTGACGCTTCATTATACCACCACAACTAAATGAAAACTCATCCTTGGGTTCCTTTTCAAAATTGGGAAGGTATGGGATTATTGACTAACACTTGACACAACAAAATTAAGTGCCCATGTGTACAGATTGACATCATTACAAAATTTATGGTGTTCATGACACAAAATTGAACACCATGATATGACTACTCAAACTCAATAGCACATCCTCTGATGGCATGAAGATGATTGAGAAGATAAAACAGTCCCAAGTGGTGGAGGTTCCTAAGGTTCTGAAGGACCTTCGTCAACTTCAGGCATGCATGGTGGTTGAAGAGGCTATGGATATCCTACTGCAACTGCTACCTCCAATGGAAGGTGAAAGGCATCTAATGATGCCTTCATGTTCTCCTCCTTGCTCTGGGGATCATTCATAGTTCACGCAACATCGCCAATGTGGGCTGGAATGGGGATATCCCATGGACAGGGCATTAATGGAAATAGCTCCTTGGCATTGATGAACCAAGCATCAAATTGTTTGCATTTGACATCAAATGCCCTAACTACATTTTTTAGCTTCTGGTAGTCATTCATTCTTTTGGCCAAGCTCTTGGCAATGGATCTCTAATCAGTATATTTATCCTTGAGAACCTCAAGTTCAATGTTTACCACCATAAGCTTTTACTTGATGTCCTTGTGGTGGTTGAACTTGGCCTCATATAATAGGTACAAGCTGGCCATCTGTTTTTCTAGTTTTAACCATGGTAGTTCGGTAGTCAACATAGCCAGTTTTGCATATCAAAGGTTGGCAAGCTCTATATATTCAATCTTCTCTATCTACAACTCCTTCAGGTGAGTTTTTGCTTTATTGTATTGATTAATCCCATTAATGATGGGCTACCATAATTCGTGTCCTTATTGAAGTTGCTAGAGGGTCTTGTTCACCTTTGCCTTCACCACTTGAATGTGTTTCTCACTTATTTTATTCTATAGGCCAACTTGATCTCTGCAGTGATTTTTAACTCTCTCAATTCTAAGAGCCTCTAATTTCTAGGCGATTACCTCTATTACAATCTTTTGATAAAGGGCATGAACCTTCTTCATGGAGAGGTTTTTCTTCTTAGTTATCAATCTCCTTAACTTTTTATTTGGTCTAGCTAGTTGCTCCTACTGTTAATGGATAAAATTAGTTAATTGTTAGTTATGCACATAAATGTTTTACAAGCGATGATTTTCTATGGTTAAATCAACATTCTCCTGGGGAGTCAGATCCAAGGCTTTATAAATTTTATGCTAGGTGGCCTCTACTAAGGATCAATAAAACACCACTGCCTCCATTGCACCCTCAACCCCTTTCAACCTAGTCTGAAGCTATTCAAGAGCTTCATCTCTTGTCAATGTTGCATTGAGAAATGTAAGGTCAATAATCTGGGCTCTCAGTTTAACAACTTCCACAACCAAGCATTCATTTAACTCCTTGGTTGTTTCAAGTTGTCCTTCTAAAATAATATTCTTGCCCCTTGCCTCTAATAGCTTTGACTAGGTTGCAGTTATACTATTTGAAAGGTTAAAGACATCCAAATGTGGTTGCCCAGTTCCTACTAGTTGCTCCAGTAGTTGTTCATGTTGTTCCATGCTTAGTTTACTGCTTATAGTCCCTGCAAATGTTTGCACATCTTTAAGTGTAGTGACATCTAGTACAGACATCGTAAGTGCATTGAGTGTCTCAACAATTCTATCAGCAACCACCTTTGCTGATGTTTCTTGCCTTTGGTGTTGCATCACCAGTACTATTGCTCCCTCGTCCTTCTTTAAGCACACTAAAAAGGTTGTGGAATTTTAAGAAATTGTTGGGAATTATTGCTATTTTGAGAGAGATACCATTACCTCTCTGGCACTAGGATTCAACCTTGTAGACAATTACATTCATTAGGTAGAAAAAATGGATCCACCTTCCTCCATCAGGCTTATTGTTCACACCACCTTATTCAAGTGACTCATTGTGGGATGGTACATAGATGGGTCTTTACCACTCATGCTTACCTGTTGCTCTTGCTCACTCAAGAGCCATTTTTGAAACTCACACAACTATTGTAATGTTGTAGTGGCATCTGATACTACTTTCTAAGTGGCAGGTGGAGGTGGTGGTTACTACTCCTCTTCTTGGATTGTTGTTGCAAGATTTTTGTCCTTAATCATCTCTACCAAATTAGTTGTTGAAGTATGTTGGACAACATCATTAGTATAGTGGGCTATTCCTCCCCTTCGATATAGTTTTTGATGAGGAATGAGAAGGGGAGTGCTTTCCTTTCACATTTATTCTCCTTGAACCACTTCTCTATCTCCAGATAGATTAGTTGTGGAAGGTTGACTAGGAATCTTTTACTCAAAGTGGTACATGCATGGACAAAAAAGGTAATGATCTTGTTGGGCCTCACCGTGGGATTTAGGTGAAAAGTTGCAATTTTTTAATGGATTCTTTCTACCGGTGTGAGCATGTTGTACTCCTTACGGTCAACACCATAGCACCACTAAACCCATTCCTTTTTAATGCTAGGATCCACCTACCTTCGTAATTTTAGGCAACCTAAGGGCCTCTACAATAGCTTTCACCTAGTAGGACACTAAAATGTCCTTGATCTTGACCATTGAACCAGCCTACCTATTACTCCAAAATAGGAATGTCTATCCCATATACCACTCTTTGTTGAAAGTGATAATTGGCCACATGGGAGAGGTCTTCAATTGATCTTGTACCTCTTTAGGTGCTTGCTCCAAGAAAGAGCCAAAGTTCAGCTCTTGGAGCACTATTTTCTAGACCTTCCTTGATCTGATTTAATTTAGGTAAGCTTCCGTTAAGGTTAACTCAAGGCTTTCTTGTTGAGCTATTGCCTTGTCCTGGTGGCAATGTTTTATTGTTGCCAAAATCTAACAAACATACTCCACTTTAGCCTCCTCCCTAAGAGGTAGCATGGGTTGTAATCAGTTCTTCCTCAGCTTGTTCTTGGCCCCTTCTAGTTCTTGGCCATTTTTCCTTAACTGAGATAGTCCTCCTTTGTATGTGTGTTTGCCTTTTGGTACCATCTTCAGTTACAACACATTTGTAGATTAGTAGATATACTATGTAACTTAAACTATTTGGATACCTTATCTCCTTAATTAGTTACACTTGGCTATGGTTGGGACATGGTAGATTGATTATTTTATTAATTAATTTTTTTATTGTTAGTGTCACCAGAGCTCGTTGGAAGGGTTTAACTCCTGTAATTTGGTATTTTAATGTTGATTCATTAGTTAAACCTTTGTAAGAGTTAGAAAAATGTTAAAAGTTTTTTGTCAAAAACAACATGTTTATGGCCCCCACGACTAATAGCTTACCTCTAGGAGTTATAGGGTTGAAGAATGAAGTGATTTGGACAAACAGTTAGAAAGTTATGGGCTCTTGAATGTACTAAGCTCTGAAAACTACAAAACCTCCTTGGGCATTTGAGAGAAAATGTGAAAATTTCAAAGGGGGTCACACATATATATAGATTTTTGTGCTGCATTGATGAGGCTATGTATACACATGGGCTCCATCAACAAGGCCCCATTTACGAGATCCATAAATGAAATTTTCAAATTGTAGTATTTCAAAAAAATACAAGGAATTTTTGAATGAATTTGGGGTTTATGGAATCCCAAAAAAGCTAAGAATATAATGAAATCATTGAAGAGGGTCTTTGAAAACTCAAAAATTTAAAAATTTGATGGAGAATGTGTGAATTGAAGAAAATACTCAGAGGAGCATGTGATCAAATGCAGAAGATGGGTGCATGAAAGATTCTAATTATAATAATGCCCAAGGATAAGGAGCTTAATAAACCCAACCAAGATATATGCAGGTAGATCCTCCCCATAGTAGGCACATGCCCTATTTGCCCTTACATAACCTCAACCCAAGGAGTCTATGGGTCCCATAGGTGATTAATGGTTTGTGAAAGTTAAGGACCAAAACCTAGAAAATTCTACCAAAAAATTCAAGTATGTTAGAAAAAGACACTGGATAAGAACATGGACACCAACAATGAGGTGAGTTATGGGCAACATGGATGGATGGTGGAGAAGGTAAAATGGAGTTCCAAATTGAAGTCATAAGAAGATCCATCCTCAGTCTAGACCAAAACCAACTACTTTCAATGACTTCTCATTGCCACTCCAAGACTAATCCATGCCCTTGAGACACAAGAGTGCTCCCACAAAACAACCATTGTTCCTTAAAGAGAATAAAAGAGAAGCAAGAAGTGAGAGATGGCTTTAGTTAGAGGAGACCTTCAAGCATGGGTAACATGTTTTTATAGTCCAATAACTAGTGCTTGTAGCCCATTTATTTGTTTAAGAGGTGTGCTTTCAATTCCCACCATTTTTTCTATATATTATTTTTTTTTCTTTGTTTCTTTTTCTTCTTCTCTCATTTTTTTGAATGGGAACCAAATCATGTAAAGATTGACATGAAACAATAAGAAATCCATGGAAACACTCATGCACCCAAGTAAGTAGAAGAGTACAAAGAGTATTGAGTCCCCTTGAAGTCACATCCTGTGCAAACCTTTGAAGCCTTCCTAATTTTGGAGACCACCAAGGTCACAAATTTATTTAAGATTTATTTAATGAAAGAGACCTCACATTCCCAAAACAAGGAAAACCATAGATTTTTGTGGATCAGTGGATGTCATAGACTCGTTTCCTATTCCATGAAAAAGAAACCATGTCTTAGTCATTGATACAAAAATTCAAAAATAGAACCCAGACATAGCAAACAAAAACATTAAGTTCAAACCACCATTAGTAATAGTTATAACACCATCGTATCCTATTGGCACAAAGTACATTTATTAACAAAAATTGGAAAATCATACTAAAATAAAGTAAAATCTATAAGAAAGTGTAAAATATTGAAGAAAAAATTAAATGTACTAATGATGGTGTAAAATAAAAAATGATTTAAAATAGGAAAAAATTTTAAAATAAAAAAGGTGTAGAATACATAATTTGCAAAAGAAAAAAAAAACAAAAACAAAAATATATAAAATAAAAAATATAAAAATTCAAGAGCCACATATATGATTAGCATGGATAGCCATCTCCTCTACAATTAAGTTGAAAGCAGGAGATCCAAAAAATTGAGTGAAGTTGTCCATTTATTAAGGCATTGCTTCCACTAGCTTGCACGGGTTCATGGAAAGGTTTGACTTGTTGCATGTTGACCAGTTACTTTTTGTCTGAGCTCTCAGGTTTGTAGATTAGCATGTCCTTAGAAGGAAAGGTTTTATAAATGATGTAAGGCCCTTTCAACAACATCTAGAACTTAGTTTGTTGAGGTACATGTGTGGGGTTCCAATAGAGAACCTTATCTCCCAGTTGAAATTTCTCTTTCCATATTCTAAATTCATGATGTTTTTTGTTGAATGCCTTGTGCACTTCATTCAAGGATAGGGCTACCAATTTATTTTCTTCTAGCACATAATATTTCTTTTTATGCTAGGCTAAGTTCAAGGTCCAAGTCATAAGCTATTGAAAGTGTACAGAGCTTGGATTGGATAGGTAGAGTTAGTAATTTTTCATACACCAGCTCATAGGGAGAGCACCCTATAGAAATTTTCCATGTTGAACAGCATGCCTAGAGGGCATTATTTAATTTTGTGCTCTAGTATCTTCTATATTTGCTAATAGTTCTCATTAAGATCTTTGTAATCTCCCTATTGGTTACTTTTGCTTGACTGTTGGCTTAGGGGTGGCAAGGTGTTATTAATTTATGTTTAACCCCAAAGTGTTACATAAGCTTGTAAAAAGTAGCACCTATAAAATGGGTTCTATTATCAGAAATTATTGCATGTGGCACCCCAAACCTATTTACAACATTTTGTTGTACAAACCACGCAATAGTGGATGATGTACAGTCAATGATGGCTGCTGCTTCTACACATTTTGTGTAGTAATCAATGGTGATGATTATATATGCTTTTCCATTTAACATGGGTGTGATGGAACCAATGAAGTAGATTCCCCATATGTCAAAGGGTTATACTGGTTGAATCCATTGTTAAGGTCCCTCCATTTGTGTAGTCCTTTCACCATCTCATTGACAGCGTTCACAAGAGTGGGTAAATTGGTGGATGTCCCTGAAGATTCTTGGCCAATAATACACTACCATTAGGATCCTAATGGCCATGCATCTCCTAGCATAAAGGCCCCCACAAGGACCCTAATAAAGATCTTTGTAATCTCCCTATTGGTTACTTTTGCTTGACTGTTGGCTTAGGGGTGGCAAGCTGTTATTAATTTATGTTTAACCCCAAAATGTTACATAAGCTTGTAAAAAGTAGCACCTATAAAATGGGTTCTATTATCAGAAATTATTGCATGTGGCACCCCAAACCTATTTACAACATTTTGTTGTACAAACCACGCAATAGTGGATGATGTACAGTCAATGATGGCTGCTGCTTCTACACATTTTGTGTAGTAATCAATGGTGATGATTATATATGCTTTTCCATTTAACATGGGTGTGATGGAACCAATGAAGTAGATTCCCCATATGTCAAAGGGTTATACTGGTTGAATCCATTGTTAAGGTCCCTCCATTTGTGTAGTCCTTTCACCATCTCATTGACAGCGTTCACAAGAGTGGGTAAATTGGTGGATGTCCCTGAAGATTCTTGGCCAATAATACACTACCATTAGGATCCTAATGGCCATGCATCTCCTAGCATAAAGGCCCCCACAAGGACCCTAATGAGTGTCCTAGAGAATGTGCAATTAATTAGCATCAAGTACACACCAACGAACCAGGTCATCGACTCATACTTTGTAAAGGTATCCATTGATTTTCACGAAGCATTTGACCTAATGAAAAAATTGTTATTTCTTCCTATAGTCCAAATTTTATGGTATCTCTTGAGTGAAAAGATAAGTGAGGATGGCATCATACCATTTTGGATCTATAAGCATTTGTTCATTTGCTACACCAACAAAGAGAAGTTCATTAGGAAATTGGTCAGAGAGTGGGCTCTCCTCCTCTTTGTTATCCCTTCATAACCAAGACAAGTGATTAGTGACCACATTCTCAATCCCCTTTTGATCTACCATCGTAAGATCAGATTCTTACTAGATCACCAACCATCGTATGACATAGGGGCTCACCATTGGATTGTTCATGAGGAAGAAAATGGCACTATAGTTAGTGTGCACAAACACTTCTAAGGACATAGTACCTAAAATTCTCTAGAGCATACACCACTACCGTTAGTTCTTTTTCTATTATGGTGTAATTCAACTATGCACCCATAATGCTTTGACTTATGTCATGGATGTAATATGGACATTTCTTATCATCCAACTATGTAAGCATGGCTCCCAAGAAAAAGTTGATGCATCTATTATCATATAAAATGGTCTAGACCAAGTCAGGTGCTTGTAGAATTGGAGTCTCTATGAGCTTCTGCTTGAGGCTATGAAATGCTTTTTCACATTCCTTGGTCTAGATAAATGGAGCATCTTAGAAAATTTTTCTATGAATTGTCGGTAGTAGCCAATGTGTCCAAGGAATGACTAAACATCTTTAATAGTGTTTGATTGGCAAGTTATTCCTTAGATGACCCTCATCTTTTTAGGATCCACCTCAATCCCTATGTGAGAAATTTTGTGCCCTAGTACAATGCCCTCCTAGATCATCAAATGGCTCTTCTCCCAATTGAGTCAAAGATTCATCTCCACACATCTTTTAAGCATTTGCTTAAGGCAATTGATGAGTTACATTCTGTTAGCTACATCGATGTGACCTCATTGATGTGGCCTCATCATCTAGGCCTTGTTGATGAGGCCTAGTTGATGCATCATATCATGCATTGACATGGCCTTGTTGATGTAGTGTCTATAGTTGACTATAAATACACACTTGTAGCTGCATTTATGGTAAGTAGAAATTGTAGTTGCAATGGAGCTCTTGTAGTTTTTCCATTTGAGAGTTAAAAGTTTTTCCCTAAGTACCTATAGCAGGAGTCATTAAGTGTACAAATCTTTATTTGAGCATTGTTATACCTAAGCATGAATAATGTGTGTGGAAATAAAGACGAGCTTCCTAATAAACCTTGTAGCACTTTGAATAGATTAGCTATTTTATTTATGCATTTACTATTTTCAATTATTTATTAAATTCTTTCAATTAGTTATTAAATATGTTTTAATTATCACATTGATGAGGCCAGTAAGTGAGATAGATTACACACATAAGTACGACCACTTCAAGCATAACATGTATTCACTTGGTAATCTCAAAAGCATTATTTCTTGGTACGCCTAGTAGCATAGCGTTTGGTTTCCCAACAACAAATACATGAGTTCAAGACATGTACAAAAAGTGGGATTGGATGCTTATGTTAGGATTAGTTAAATGCTAGTTAATTATTTAATTTAGATTAGTTATTCAAATTTCATTTTATCTATATCTTAAGCACCAAACTATAAAAACATAAAATGATAAAAATTGAATGCCTCAATTACACTTAACCATACCAACATATGTCACAAGTGTAATTAGGAGGACAATGATTGACCTTAAGGCTAGATTCACTTCCTAAAGGACTAGTGCACTAGAAATGATAAAGTCTATGAAATTTGATCAGATCATGCGTGAACGCCTTGTGATTCATATGGTTGGATGTAGGGATACCTCACCGCTCATCATTAGCATCATTGCAAGGGACTTTTTTGTGGAACGTGTGCTATTTAGGTCTAAGTGAATATCATTAATATCATTGAAAAAACCTCAAGGTCAATATCATTCCCACTATACATTGAATTATAAAAGCATGTTGATAATTTTATTTTGTTTTGCAAAATGTCTTCTTCTTCTTACAAGCACGAAGATACCAAACCACTAGTTCCATAAGAATGCAAAGTCGTATACACTCATCCAGATGAGTTTGTGCTGAACTTCATCTTCATCTTACATCAAGATGAATAGTTTCAATGGCATGATATGGAGGGCAACATCATGTTTCCCCCCAATTGATCTGTGCCCAGGATGTTATTTAGAACTCTTAAGAAGTTGGGCATAGCAGATCTTCATGAAGAATATGTTGTGGATGGATATGACACTCAAAACTACTATCCCAATGAAACAAAAAACAAATGAGATTGACATTAGGAGAAACTCCATGAAGCTATAAAGGAAAAACACTACACCAATCCCTTGTTCCTACTAAATCAAGATGACACTAAGGATCCTCCTACTGAAAGTTCTCAACATGAAGATTCCCCACCCCCTAATACTGGTGATGATGATGTGAACCTAAACCTAGAATCCACTATTCATAAATTGGATTCAAGAAAAAGTAACAACTAAGGTAAGGACTCAAGCAAGCGCCACAATAGCAAGGGATCTAAGGATGGTGATCATAATAAGTGTAAGAGTGGTGAAAAACACTATGGTGGTAGTGGTGATCCACCTTCCTCTTCATCCTCTTCAGTCAATTTCAAACACTCATCTTTATAAAAAAATTCTCATGGAATCCACCACTAAAATAACCATGATGAAGGTGATCAGCAAGATAACGATGACCATGAAGGCCACCAAAATCAAAGGGGTGGCTGAAACCATCATCGGTGTCATCAATGCAGTGATGATGATGAATCTCTATTAGTGACTTGAAGTATGCTCAACATTGAAGAGGTAGTTAAAATTCCAACCGAGCATGTGAAAGATAGTTGGATCAAGTTTCTAGACATGAATAATATCCTAAGATTTGAGGGGGATAAAACTATAATCTGCAAACACATCTACAAGCTTTACAAAACATAGAAAATGAATGGTAGAAACTCAAGCTTTTCCCAAGGATACTCATCAAAGAAGATGAAAGCTAGTACCAGTCCTTAGATCCAGAATCTATCCGCAATTTGAGTACTATATTAGAGTTATTCAATGATAAATACCAAATGTACTCTAGAGTGTCTAATTTGAGAAGTCAAATCCAAGGCTAGAAATAAAGAACACACAAACCCTTGGATGCCACCATGTGTTGATACTATTCACTCTTACCCCAATGCCTTGGCCATGGTTATTCTCAGAGGGAACAACTTTGTCACATCATAGATGGACTTAGAGTAAAAACAAGAAGAACCCTTGGGGTTTATGCCCAGTGAAAATTGTCTGAACTAAGAGCTCATTAGATCCAAAGGCTAATTGAGCAGGTAGCAAAAGAAGAAGGTGAGTTATGAAAAAGGAAAAGTGCTAAAGAGTATAATAGGGATCCTTCCATTAGAAAATGAGAGGTTCGATTTTGTGATGAGGAGGAATCACCCCTTGATGAAGTGATGAATAGAAAGACCTTGTCCATCCATAAATCTATTATTGATATTTTATCAAAGGTTAACAAGTTATGGGACTCTTTGGATGAAAAATTTCAAATTTCTTCAAAGATTTCTGAAGAATCCAAAGAGAAAAATAGTGATCATAATCACAGAAGGTGAAAAGAAGCTGAATGTGCCTACTAAAGCGGTAAGGGAAAAGCTACTACAATAGAGGAAGTTGTGGAGTCTAACTCTAATGATGAAATTAAATGTAACATTTTTCAATATGAACATCCAAAGGGATTTTATCCCATGGTGTCACACTTACAAGAGTTTGGAGTGTACACATTGAATCCTCACCTAGCATGTAGGCAAGCTCCAAGACAATTGCCTTATCTTTAAGGCAATTCAAGGTAGTTCCACTAATAGCAACAAGCTTACCACCCAATTGGAACTCCTCCATAACCATATGAACAATACCAATAGTGGTACCAACCACAATCATGGGGAATGCCACTGCCAAAGTAGCAGTACCCTTATAGGCAACCAGATCCATATAGATACTATGTTTAGTAGCCCATCTCCCCTAGGAGTTCTACAAGTCATATATCATTCCAACATCACTATTACCTTCTAGAGTATCACCGAACACATTCATAATCTACTTGAGGGGAAAACCCATATCAATATCCATACCATCCTCTGCATCCCTCTACACATACACCTTCACCTTCAACCAGTTACCTCCTACTCCATCCATGCAGGGTGAGATTCCTCCATAACCACAACAAAGAAATGCTACAAGGGTTGTACACTCACAACCAAGTGGTCCAGATAATCGATCAAGGAAAAGACCTTTCTTCCAACCCAGCAATCCTCTCCAGCCATCACATCCTACTTTGGTTGATCACCCTACATCTCTAGCACCCTCATCTTCTACATCAAATACCTTTGAGTTCCCTTCAAACCAAGTGCCACCTAGGATCCACATTGTAATGTTAACTCATGTCCTTTCTAACTAGATCAAGGTTGGTAATCTTCCTACAAAAAGGTCTAATCTAGGAAGTCCACTCATTTATCTACAGATTGCTAGACATAAGCCATGCAAAGCTCTTCTTGACTCTAGTTCCAGAGTTAAACTCATATCCCATGACAAGTATAAGACCTAGAACCTACCACCTCTTAAGAAGAGAAACAACCATCTAGAATTACCAAATCAATTGATTATTATCCCTCTATGATTAGTAGAGGACATTGTGACCATAGCTTGTGGGTGGTTCTATCCTACTGATTTTCTAGTGATCAAAGTGGAAAACTACAAAAGTGACTTGCCCATCATTATGGGAAGATCTTGGTTAAGCAAAATTGACACAAGAATGAGTATAAGGAACCTATCTTTAGAAATATCCAAGGAAAATGATCTAAGCAAAATTGAGAAGAAGCATATTCCATGCATCGTGTACAGTGATAATGGATGTAATTGCATGCAAAAGATTTGGTCAATCAAGAGTACCTACATTAAGACATGTAATTAGTATGCACAAAAAATTAATATTCAAAGGTGTATGTACATAGTAACTATAAAGCAAGAGGGCACCCAGTGGCTCATAGCTAACTCTGATAGTAGCACAATATGCATGGAGCCAACTGAGAACCTAACATGTGCATATGTTGAAGGCATGGACAAAATTGAATAAGTTCATTCCCAAATATTTGATGAAGATGATGATACCTGTTGGGAAGAGTTGGAAATTCCTGATCACTTCATCTAAGAGCCCTTAGACCTAAAAAATTTACTGACTGGAATGTAGTATGAATTTTTAAAGAATTGTAAATCGATCATAATTAATGCAAAACTTGCTTCTAAACAACAGAAAAGTTGTTGAAAGTGGTGAATAAATGGTCAACAGCCTTTACTTGGTCATATCCAAAGCTAACAGAAATCAATCCAAGGATATGCTAGCATCACATTTACATTGACTCGACCATGAAGCCTAGAAGGTAGCCACATAGGTGACTGAACCCCAAATTGAAGCAAATTGTTAAAGATGAAATTGAATAACTTCTCAAGGTGGGGTTCATCTATCCAATCATGAATAGTGAGTGGGTTAGCTCACTCGTAATTGTACCAAAGAAGGACAAAAAATGATGGATTTGCATCGACTTCAAGCTATTGAATATGGCAACATTTAATGATCACTTTTCTTTGCCATTTATAGATCAAGTGTTAGACATCATACCTATGCATTATTATTATAGCTTCTTAGACAATTATAGTGGCTATAACCAAATCCAAATTGTGTTAGAAGACTAGGCCAAGACAACATTCACAAGTCCCTAGGGGACTTTTGCATATTGTAAGGTGCCATTTGGTCTATGCAATGCCCCTAAAACCTTTCAATGCTTGGTCCTTATTATCTTTCAATAAAAAATTTGTAGTGGTATTAAAGTATTCATGGATGACTTTTTCACCTATGAAGCTACCTTTGAGCAAGCCTCGACCGACTTGAGCAAGTACTGAAGAGATGTGTAGAGACAAACTTGTGGCTCAACTAGCAAAAGAGCCATCTTATGGTGCAAGAAGGCATTATGCTAGGGCACCAAATTTCACAAAAAGAGATCAAGGTAGACCTTGAAAAAATAAGGATCATCCAAGGAATAACACATCAACTAGAATCTATTAAAGATGTTCAATCATTCCTTGGACACTGTGGCTACTACCGACGATTTATAGAGAATTTCTCTAAGATTGCAAAGCCATTGGTAGAGCTTATAAAGAAAGATGTACCTTTCATCTGGACCAAGGAATATGAACACACATTCCAACAATTAAAGGAGAAACTCATAGAAGCACCAATCCTACAAGCACCAGATTGATCCAAAGCTTTCCATATCATGATAGATGCATCTAACTATGCTTTGAAAGAAATGCTTATGCATTTGGACAATAAAAAATGTTCATACTACATCCATTGTGTGAGTCGAAGCATTGTGAGAGCACAGTTAAATTACACCACCACGGAGAAAGAATTAATGGCAGTGGTGTACATGCTAGAAAAGTTCAAGCACTATGTGCATGGTTACAAAGTATTTATGCATCCAGACCATAGTGCAATCCACTTTCTCATAAACAAGCCGATGGTAAGCCCTCGTGTTATATAGTGGCTTGTGATCTTGCAAGAATTTAGTCTCACTATGGTAGATTAAAAAGGGACCAAGAATGTGGTTGCTGACCACCCCTCTCATTTAAGATGGGATAATAAAGAGGAGGAGAGCCTACTCTCTTATCAGTTTCCAGACAAACTTCTCTTTATAGGAGCAATAAGTGAAAAAACACCTACAAAAGCAACATGATATAATGACATCCTCACATATATTCTCACTCAAGAGATTCCATAAGACTTGGATTTTATGAAAAAGTAACAATTTATCCATCTGGTCAAATACTTCATGGAAATAAATGAACACCTTTACAAGGTGTGTGTCCTTGAAAAAGATCAATTGTGCATTCTCCAGGATGCTCATGAAGGACCTTGCAGAGGCCACTATGCAAGGAGATGCACAACCATAAAAATATTGATGGAAGGATACTATTGGCCTCTAATCTTTAGGGATGCCCACCAATTCATTAATTCTTGTAAACATTGTCAATGAGATGAGGGAATGAAAAATCACATGGAAGATCCTCAACAATGGATTCAACCACTGGAACCTTTTAACATATGGGGCATTGACTTCATAGGTTCCATCACACCCATGTCCAATAGAAAAGCATATATTATAGTAGTAGTTGACTACTACACAAAATGGGTAAAAGAAGCATCCGTTATTGATTATACATCATCCACTACTATCAAATTTATACAACAAAATATTGTGAATAGGTTTGGGGTGCCACATTCACTAATTTCTAATAATGTAATTCATTTCACAAGTTCCACCTTTAGAAAGTTAATGCAATTCCTAGGGGTAGAACATAAATTAATACTTTACCATCCTCAAGCCAACAATCAAGCAGAGGTAACCAACCAAGAGATCACAAAAATACTAAATGGACCATTAGCAAATATAGGAAGGATTGGAGCACAAAGCTTAATGATGCTCTCTAGGCTTATCGTTTAACTTGGAAACTTCCTATTGGCTATTCTTCCTACGAGTTAGTGTAAAAAAAAAACTTCCAATGCTCCTAATTCAATCTAAGCTTTGTACACTCTCAACAACTTATGATCTAAAGCTTAACCTAAGTCTAGCATAGAAAGAAAGATTACTCAACCTAAACATGTTAGATGAAAATCAATTAGTGGCCCTATCCTTGAATGAGGTGAGCAAGGCATTCAACAAACAATGCCATGACCTCAAAATAAGGAAATTAAAACTGCAACTAAGAGATAAGTTCCTCTATTGGAACCCTACATATGTGCCCTAAAAGGAAAAATTCCAAACATTGTGGGAGGGATCTTATATAATTAATCAAACCTTTTCCTTTGTGGCCATGTTGATCTACAAGCTTGAATGCCCAAATAAAAAGTAGTTGGTCAATATCCAACAAGTAAAGGCTTTCCTTGAACCAAGATAGGCTAAAGCAAATACCACCTCAACAGATGGACAACCACATTCTATTTTCCAGATCTCCTCCTTCCAACTGAATCGTGGAAGAGATGGTCATCTATGTTAATCATCGAATTGGCTTCTCAATTTTTCTACTTTTTGTTTTTGACGTTTTTGATTTTTACAAATTATTTATTTTACAAATTTTTTATTTTTAGATTTTTCTAATTTTACATCATCTTTAGTACCTTTGAACCTTTTTGACTATTTAACACTTTCTTATATATTTTACTTTATTTTTTTTATTCAAGTGTAATATTTTTTCATTTTTGCTAATAAAGAGCACTTTATTAACATAGGACACAATGCCACTATTACTACTTACTAATGATAGTTTGTGCTTAATGTGTCATTGTCGATGTCTAGTTTCTATTTTTGAATTCTAATGTCTAATGTCTAATGGCTTTAACATGGTTTATTTTTCATGGAACAAGTAGTGAATCCATGTCATTCACCCATCCAATGAACTCTATGGCTTTTCTTATTCTGGGAATTTGAAGTTCGTTGTCATTAAAGAAACTTTTAATCAATCGATGATCTTGGTAGTTTTGGAATTAGGAAGGATTAAAAAGTTTGTAAAGGGTGTGACTTCAAGGGGACTTAATACTCTTTGTACTCTTCTACTTGCTTGAGTGCTTGAGTGTTTTTCATGGACTTGTTACCATTCCATACCAACCACTAATAGGAAGTCAAATAACATCATTGCATGGTGTGATTCCCATCCATTCAAAAAAAAAACAATAGAAATTCAAAGCACACCCCTTCAACATGAATAAGTCCTTGCATGATGTGGTTCCCATTTTAAAAAAACAATGAAAATTCAAAGCACACCCCTTGGACAAATAAATAGGCTACAAGCACTGGTTATGGAACTTGAATGACATGCACCTATGCCTAAAGGTCCCCTCTAACTAAGGCCCTATCTCTCACTTTCTACTTCTCTTTTCTTCTCTTTGTGAAATGGTGGTTATTTTGCAGAAGCACTCTTGTTTTTTGAGTGGCTAGATCGATCTTAGAGTGGCAATGCAAAGTCACTAAAAGTGGATGGTTTTGGTTTGAACTAAATATGGAACTTCTAAGGTCATTCTAACCACAAATTCCACAAGGGACTTCTTATGACCTTAATTTGGAACTCCATTCCACCTTCTCTATCATCCATCCATGCTACTGTAACTCACCTCACCGCCATGTTCTATGTTATGCTCTATGTATTAGCTTGATGTGTTGGGATTCTTGAGTAGATTCTTTTGGGTTGGTCCTTAACTTGTCATGATCATTAAATCGACTATGGGACCAATGGACTCCTTAGTTGAGGTTATGAAAGGGAAAAAAGGGCATGAACCTACTATGGGGAGGACCCACTTGCATAGCTCTTAGCTTGATTAGTTAAGGTTCCTTACCTTTGATATCGCTATAATCCTACCTTTCATGTATTCCACTAAGTATACCACTCAGCACTCCTTAATCTTTCATTTCATTCATCCACTACATCAATTTTTCTCCATTTTTCCAAAATTATGAGCTTCAACACCCTCTTCTCATATTTTCATACTATTCTTGGTCTTTTAAGCTTTCATTTGACACCAATTTCATCAAAAATGCTTCATATTTTGTAAGTTTGGCTATGGTGGTTAATGGTTGCATCGTTGAGGCCCCATCGATGGATCCCCCTCATCAACAAGGTTGAGTCAACTAGGTTTTGTCAACGTAGCGTAAAAACCCTATATATACTATTGAACACTGTGCAATTTTTTTGTCATTTTTTCATAACACATGAAGAGTTTTTGAAATTTTTTAGAGCCTACAACCTTCTAGAGCTCATAACTTCCTAACCATTTGTTCAAATCACTCCATTTTTCAATCCTGCACTTACCAAAGATAAGATCTTTATTGTGGTGGCCACAAACCTTAAGGTTTTTGATGAAAAATCAATGAAAATTTTTGAAAATTTTCCTAACTCCCCCAAAGATTAATAACTATAATCATATCTAAGCATCAAATTTTTCACAAGATTAACCCTTTCAACAACCTACAAGATGATTTATTAATGAAAATACATAAATAAATGACAATTGAATTAATTAAATTAGCCATAATTGAAACTTAGCCAAAGTGTAATCATCCTTAAGAGATAAGATATCCCAATTGTTTTAAGGTTACACAATGATTACTAATTCATGGTCTGATTATGATTACAGATGGCACCCAAACAAAAATGTCTACAGGAAGGAGAACCCTTACAACCATGTGAGAAGCAACCCAAATCTAGAAGGGGCTAGCAAGAACAAGGCCAAGAACTACCTAAGGTAACCCATGCAACGGGACCTCTTCGTGAGGAGCCCAAAGTGAAATCTATCTAACAAATTTTAAAAGAAGAAGTGTCGATCGAACAATCACAACAAGGAGAAGTTTCTAGACCCATGCCAAGGCTTGAGGTGAATTTAATTCAAGCTTGCCTTAATATCATCAAGTCTGGAGAGATTCAATGATCCCTTTTTCAAGAAATCAACTTTGGGCCATTTTTGAAGAAAGCTCCAGAGGATGTCAAGGCTCAATTGTGAACCTCTCCCATGTGGCCAATCATCACGTCTAGTTGGGAGTGATACATGGAAGATACATACCTTTTTTGGAATAATCGAAGGCTGGGATTCATAGTCAAGATCAAGGACATTCAAGTGTCCAACTCGGCAAAAGCTATTGCACAAGCACTTGGGTTGCTTGACACTAGAACACAACTAGTAAAATTATCCATCCAAGGTGACCCTAAGCCCAAGAAGAAGTAGACCTAGTGTTTCTATGGGATGGATCATAAAGAGTATGGTGCACTCATACTAGTAGAGTGAATTTACTTCAAGATTGAGGCCTATCACCTCAATCCAATGGTGAGGCAAAGCAAGGTGACTACTTTCGCTGCCTGAGCATGCACTACTCTAAGTGGGAAGTTCCCCATTAACCTTCCACAACTACTATAATTGGAGATTAAGAAGCATTTCAAAGAAAAAAATGTGGAAGGAAGACCCTACCCTTTCCATGCCTCATTAGGAAACTTTGCAAAAGGGTAGGCATCGTATACTACCTTAATGATACACTTAGGCATACTCCTTTGGCTTCACGGTCCAAGATCATGAAAGATAAGACACTAGTAATGACTTAATTATAGGAGCTACTACCACCACCACCCACTTAGGAAACAACACTAAATGCCTACGTAAACATTGAGCATCTGTAGAAAATCCAAGAATAGCTCTTGAGAAAACAAGAGCAACAAGTAGGAATAAGTGGAACAGATCCATCTATGTACTGACTAGCAATGAGTAACCTTAATGAGGTGACTAGAATAGTTAGCCAAATGGAGAGGGGTGGTCTAATCTTCTATATCCAAATAATGCAACTACCCACAAGGTTAGATCCTAATGCTCAAGAAGTGATGGTGTCACTATCGTAACACCATTTATTCCCTAAAATCTTTGGGAATGCCACCACTTTCTCAGTGTTCTTGGAGGAAGGTGAATGGGCAACTATCTTGGTAATGCAACACCAAGAATAGGAAATAATGTTTGAAGTGGTTTCTGACCATGTCACAAAAGCATTGAATGCACCTGCGATGTCTATACTAGATGTATCTACACTTCAAGATGTGCAAACATCCACAAGCATGGTCAATGAAAAATTGAGCGCAACCCAACATGAAAAGTTGCTAGAATGATTGGTAAGAACCAAGAAACCAACTCCAAACATCTTTGATCTTCTAGATAACATCATCACAACCCAATTAGAGCTAATAAATGTAAGGGGAAAATGTATTATTTTAGAGGGGTAACTAGAAACAGCCCAAGAGTAAAATCAATGCTTGGCTGTGAAGATTGCCAAAATTCATGCCTAACTTACAAATCAAGCAATCCTCAGCCCAACAGTAACAAGAGATGAAGCTATTAAACAACTTCAAGAATAATTTTAGAAGACTAAGGAGGAGGCAATGACAACCATCTTTAAATAGTCTTTAGTAGAAGTTAAAACATACTTAATCCAAAAGAACCTGAATTAGATGTGTTATGATAATGAAGCATTGACTACACAAAATCATTGCCTACGAAATATTGACGCTCAAAAGGATCAAATGTAAAAATTTATTCACCAACAATAGGAACATCTTACCAAGGTACACACTCAAGTGATAAAATTGGCCATGGAAAACCACAATCTATCAATGGAGGAGATACGCACCTTGCATCAAAAGTCTACCATCAAGCTTGCCACCTAGAAAAATGAAGCTCTCAAATTTAAGATGAAAAATCATTATAAGGACTAGGTTGGCTTGTAAAAAGAAAATAAGAAACACATCCAAATGGAAAAGGTAAAAATGAATGAAGCCCTCCAGCCACTCTAACAAGGAAGAGAAACGTGGTAGTTCATCCTTAATGGGATCAATGCCTACAACAAAGTGGAGATCCGCTTAAAGAAGTTGCAAATCTAGGAAATGACAGAGTACATGGAGTTGGCCAATATTCGTTATGCAAACTTGACAATGTTGACTATTGGATAGTCATGGTTAGAATTGGAAAAATAGGTGGCTAGCTTGTATCTACTATATCAGGCTGAGTTCAAGCACCACAAAGACACCAAGCAGAAGCTTGAGACCACAAATGCTGACCTTGAAGTTCTTAGAGGAAAATTCAAAGATCAATGATCTATCATTGAGAACCTAGCTAGATGGATGAATGATTACTAAGAGCTAAAGAACATAGTCAAGGCATTCAACATTGAACGCAAATAGTTCACTACCTAGTTCATTAATGCCAAGGAGTTGTTTCTAGCAATCTCATGTCCTTGGCATGTGCTCGTTCCAACCCACATTGGGGAAGCTACATGGATGGTGCATGATCCTAAGAGTAAGGAGGAGAAAATGAAAGCATTGTTGGATACTTTTTGCCTTCCACCTAAAGTCATAGCAACAGCAAGATAGCCACAGCCACCTCAACCATCACTCATGCATAAAGCTGATGAAGGTCCCTTAGAGCCTTAGGAACCACCACTACCTAGGATTGTCTGATCTTCTCCAATAGCTTCACAACATTAAGGAATGTGCTATCTAGTTTTGAAGAGTTGAGTCATGGTATTCAATTTTATGTCCTAAACATTGTAATTTTTTGTAATGTGTTGATCTGTACAACCGGGCACTCCATTTTTTGTCAAGTTAGTTTGTTTGTTTCAGTTGAAGAAAAGTTAGTTAATAATTCCATACCTTTCTAACTTTTTAAAAGAACTTGACGATGAGTTTTCATTCAATCATGGGGGTATGATGATTTGTGTTCTATCAACTATGTTGGCATGACCTCATGGATGCGGCCTCGTCGACAAGGCCTAGTTGACGCATCATATCATGCATCAACATGGCCCCATTGATGTAGTATCTATAGCCAACTATAAATGTGTTCTTTCAGCTACATTTATGACAAGTAAAAATTTTAGTTGTAGTAGAGCTCTTATATTTTTTTCATTTCAGAGTTAGAATAATTCCCCCGAGTGCCTACAACAGGAGTCGTTAAGTGTACAGATCTTTATTTGAGCATTGTTGTACCTAAGCATGACAGTGTGTGTGCCAATAAAGATGAGCTTCATGATAAACCTTGCAACACTTTGTATAGATTAGCTATTTTATTTATGCATTTACTATTTCCAATTATTTATTAAATTCTTTTAATTAGTTATTAAATATTTTACAGTTATCACATTGACGAGGCAATTAAGCGAGATAGATTACACACATAAGTATGATCACTTCAAAAATAACACGTGAGTAGCATTATTGCTTGGTACACCCAATAGCATGGTGCTTAGTTACCCAACAATGAATAAATGAGTTTAGGACATGTACAAAAAGTGGAATTGAATGCTTATGTTAGGATTAGTTAAATACTAGTTAATTAGTTAATTTAGATTAGTTAATCAAATCTCTTTTTATCTACATCTTAAGCACCAAACTATAAAAACATAAAATGATAAAAATCATATGCCTCAGTTACACTTAACCATACCAATGTATATCATAAGTGTAATTGGGAGGATAACAATTGACCTTAAGGCTAGATTCACTTCCTAAAGGACTAGTGCACTGGAAATGATAAAGTCCATAGAATTTGAATGGATTGCACATGAATGCTTTATGATTCATATGGTTGGGCATAGGGGTACCTTGCTACTCATCAGTGGTCCAAGGCTTGTTGAAATGTGGTGCCATAGGTGGAGAAGTCATCCATGAAGACTTCTACCCCACAACCATTATTACTAAAAAATGCTCAAAACCAAGCGTTGGAATGTTGTAAAAGCATTGCACAGACCAAATGGCATTTTTCAATATGCAAAAGTGCCCCAAGGACTTGTGAATTTTATTTTGGCCTAATCCTCTAGCATGATCTGGATTTGGTTATAGCCACTATAACCATCTAGAAAATTGTAATAGAAATGCCTAGATATAGTGTCTAACACTTGATCCACTAATGATAATGAAAAGTGATCTTTGAATGTTTCCATATTCAATAGCCAAAATTCGATGCAGACCCATCACTTACCACCTTCCTTTGGCACAATCACAAGTGGACTAACCCTCTTACTATCCGCAATGTGATAGATAAGCCTTACCTTAAGGAGTTGTTTAATTTCCTCTTTGATGATATGCTTCAATTTGGGATTCAACTACTACTATGATTACCTCTTTGGATTCATGGCTAGATTATTGTAGATATGATGCTAGCATATCCTAAGATCAATATTTGTGGCCATTTGTTAACCACATTCAATAGCATCTATTCCTGTTCAAGAGCTAAGGAAGGGTCCTTCAGCAGTTCACAGTGACGTCTGTGACGCTTCAGGGCTTCCTCGGACACCTTCTTAGGTTGAATGTGCCCTACCGCTAATAGTTGTTTCAGCAGTTCTAAATGTTTCACAGGTAAAGCCGCGTATTTCAAACGATCTTTACGCTCAAAATTTGGCTTTGGCTAGGGGGTGCCTTCAGGGGCATTTGCGGCTTGGCTAGTGCTGGCACCAGCCGTGGCCTCGGGCGGCGCTGTTGTGGGTGCCTTCTTGTTCTTGTTCTTTACGCTTTCAGTCAGCGTGGCTACTGTCGTTGTTGCCGCCTTACCCTTATCTTTGGCCTTGTTATGTGCATTCCTGTAAGCGACATATGCTGGGTCTTTGCTGGCCTCCGCAGCATCTTGGATGCTCCTAACTTGTGCGAAGGCCTGATGTAAATTAGTTAGGGAAAGGTAGTACAGCTTTGACTTAATGAAGTCATTGACAGCTCCCTTGAACATAGCCAGCATATGTGAGTCCGCAATCGGCTCGTGGATCTCATTCAAGTTAGCATTCCAGCGTTGTATAAACTTTTGGACGGGCTCAAGTGGGTCTTGTTTCACCCCCATGAGCTGATCCAGCGTGACTTCCGGCTTCAGGTTGTATTTGAAGCGGGTCACAAATTGAGTCAGCAGCTCTTCCAAGGTTGATATGGAAGAGCGTGGGAGGGCTTGGTACCAATCCAAAGCTTTCCCTGTTAATGACATTGCAAAGACTCTGATAATCGTATGTGGCCACTGTTGTAGCAACAAGGATTCGGATCAAAAGGTGACTAGGTGGGCGTTGAGATCCCCCTCCCCATTGTATTTGGTAAAATGAGGGAGAGACATCCCTGGCGGCAATGACAGTGTGGGAACCGCTGGACTAATCGGATCATCCTGATAAAAGTCCATGACCTGAATAGTATCGGATCCAGCGGCTTTAAGGCAGCGGACCTCCTCAATGAGGGTCTGTATAAGCTGGAAGGCTTGACCCAAGCCTGTTGATGGAGGTGCCTATGCAGAAGGCATAGAAGGTTGGACCGGGAGGGCAGCACGAAGGAATGGAAATGGCGGGATGGGTTGATCGGCTGCTTGTGGGGCAGGGATCCTAGCAGGTAAGGGAGCCTGCGAAGACCACCACCCACTGGCTTGCGCAGAGGGGTTAGCCACCATGTGGTGCGTGGGCTGAGGATAGATATACTACGGGATCCCCTGTGGGACCTATGTTGTGGATGCAACAGAGGGTTGTGCACCATACAGCACAGACCGGTTGTGTTGCATTGTAGGGTTGGCCCACGAAACAGCTGCGGGCTGCTGAACGTATGCTTGTGGCTGGATAGCCGCGGCAATCTATTGAGTTGGCGGGGGGTGAAACATTTGCGCTGGGCGAGTTGTCAGTACGGTGTACGCTTGTACCTGAGGGATGAAATGAGGCACGGTGGTCACCGGGACTACCGCCAGAATGCTAAGCACCCACGGTAACGGCCCTGCCCCCACGTTATTGAGAGGCATTTGTGCTTGCAACCCAGACGGCTGCACATTGGCCTGGGGCATGGTAGGGAAATACATCTGCGTGGTCATGGCTGGGTCAAGAGGTCCGGCTTCTCCATTGAAAAGAAATGCGGGATTTATATACATTTGGGGGCTCAGAGTATGGAACGAATGTTCCAGTGTATGGAACGAATGTTCTAGGGTATGGAACGAATGCTCTGACTGGGCCGCGAATTCATCCTCTTCCTCCTCCCTATGCTAGGGCTCCACCACAGCTTGTGAAGCCTGGCCTTTGGCCATGACCAACTGTGTTATAATTTCGTGTTGGTGTTCGGTTAGGGGAATTATGTCATAAGCCGTTGGCTTAAAATCATAGCCCCCTCGGTGGAGCACCTCGAAGTTTCGTTTCGCTTCCAGCTCGGCTCGGCTAAGAGCCAGCCTCGCCTAGATTTTAATGCATATGAAATTGTATTCTTTAGGGGTTATAACCGTGAAGATAGGCTCTTTTCCCTGGAGCCTCAATGAACGGCGCAATGGTCCCTGAGGTCCCGTAGCGCCAGGAGCTTGTCCTGTGACCGCCATAGGATTGATAGGCATGACACCCAGATCGGTAGGGACCAGGGCAGTTGTGTTTGAGTAAAAGGAATCCATTGATTAATGAAATCAAGAATAACTGGTAATCGAATCTAAAAGAAAATGGCTGGCAACAAAAAGCACAAAAAAGGCTTTCTACCCTGCAGGATTTCAAAGAAATCGTCCTTGTGACCGATCTATACCACGTGATTGATCGTAGACTTCCCCAGAGGTATTACGTCTATGGTTTAGGGTATGGATCACTAACAAGGCTACCCGAAATATCCAAATGGGCCCTCCTTCTAGCGCCAGAAAACTGTAACAACAGAAAATGTCGGCAGCTGGAAATACCAACCGAGGTTCCGTGTATACAGTTTTAACCACGGATCCGCATGAGGGCTATGCTGGAAAAAGCAAATCCACGGTGCCCTGAACGGTCTTGTCGATCAGACAGGGACTTACGGGTCAATAAAACGATGAAGATTATGGATCTTTGCATGTTGTGATTTGATTCGAGGGATCGTGAAATGGGAGGAAAACGACGTGGATGGATCGCTACGATGCCAATCAGGAGAGAAACACGTGATTTTTAAAGATCTACGTTTCGATTTTTGAAAGAATGTATGATTTTTATGTCATGTTACAATGGGAGAAACCCCCCGATAACTTGATACAAGAATGAGCATGAAACAACAAGGAAACTATCCAGACAAAAGTCCGATCTACCTCGTAGGCCAAAGCTGGGATGCAAGGATGGTTAAGCTCTGAGGTCTGCCGATCAACTATTTCTGACCGGTAGAGTGTGCAAACTAGGTGAGACAATCTCACAATCCCTGTTCTGCTTCTTTGCTTTGAGTAGGTTCTGCTCAGGGCAGCAATTGCTAAAGGAGAAAGTCGTATCTTCCCTAAAGGAATGATCTCTCTTGTTGCTAAAGCTCAAGCGCACTGTGCTCTATTCTTGCTGAAGGATGGTGCTGTCGGCAGTCGCCAAAAAGTTGCTTTCTGTTTCTCTGCTCAAGGTGATAAGTGCTTCCTTGCTCAGAAAATGCTCTTGCCCTTTTGATTTCCTGCCAACAAAAGTGATAAATGCTCTGATGCTCAGAAAGATGCCTCTGCTTCTCTAATTTTCCCTCCCTTGTATCTTTGTCGACTGAGGTATTTATAGGCCACGACGCTCCGTGAAAAAGGTGCAACCCTAATGACATGGGTCCCGGATATTTCGAGTTCCATTGACATGACCATTTTAAGTCAGACTGTGACTATGCACAACATGCTTGTTTGTGTGTTGTGCGTGTGAGGAGCAGGTACATGTTGAGCATGTTTGAATTGCTTTCAGGCTATATATTACAGTCATTCGCATTGTGTTGCGTGTATGAGCGTAATCCGGTATAAAAACAATAGGATCAAAATTGTCTTACGCTCACTACGCAGCTGCGCGTAACGAAGCGTAAACAATGTCTAATTTACGCTCACTACGCAGCCGCGCGTAGCGAAGCGTAAACAATGTCTACTTTACGCTCACTACGCAGCCACGCGTAACGAAGCGTAAATAATGTTTCGCCTTAGTGATGAAATATGCAATGGTACTCACCGCCGCGTAACGAGCGTAAAGACAAGTTATCCATATGCCGCGAGAAAGCATGTCAAACTTTTGTGCTTCTTTAGACTCTGCCTTCGACTATTTTGGAGCTTATTACACTCATTACGCTGCCGTGCGTAATAGAGCGTAAACTTGTCCTTGAACAAAGCTGCTGCGCGCTCTCGCTTGAATTGCGAATCTTTGCCTGAGGCTGACTCGTAATTTTCATGGTGTTTCACCAATGTATATCATAAGTGTAATTGGGAGGATAACAATTGACCTTAAGGCTAGATTCACTTCCTAAAGGACTAGTGCATTGGAAATGATAAAGTCCATAGAATTTGAATGGATTGCACATGAATGCTTTATGATTCATATGGTTGGGCATAGGGGTACCTTGCTACTCATCAGTGGTCCAAGGCTTGCTGAAATGTGGTGCCATAGGTGGAGAAGTCTTCCATGAAGACTTCTACCCCACAACCATTATTACTAAAAAATGCTCAAAACCAAGCGTTGGAATGTTGTAAAAGCATTGCATAGACCAAATGGCATTTTTCAATATGCAAAAGTTCCCCAAGGACTTGTGAATTTTATTTTGGCCTAATCCTCTAGCATGATCTGGATTTGGTTATAGCCACTATAACTATCTAGAAAATTGTAATAGAAATGCCTAGATATAGTGTCTAACACTTGATCCACTAATGATAATGAAAAGTGATCTTTGAATGTTGCCATATTCAATAGCCAAAATTCGATGCAGACCCATCACTTACCACCTTTCTTTGGCACAATCACAAGTGGACTAACCCTCTTACTATCCGCAATGTGATAGATAAGCCTTACCTTAAGGAGTTGTTTAATTTCCTCTTTGATGATATGCTTCAATTTGGGATTCAACTACTACTATGATTACCTCTTTGGATTCATGGCTAGATTATTGTAGATATGATGCTAGCATATCCTAAGATCAATCTTTGTGGCCATTTGTTAACCACATTCAATAGCATCTATTCCTGTTCAAGAGCAAGACTGGCATTGATTGTTAGTAGTTTTCCATTTGTCAAAAATGCATACTCCATGCCGGTAGGTAGAGTTTCCAACTCTAAGGGCTCTTATTTAAAATTTTTAGGGATTTCCAACTCTTTCCAATAGGTATCATCATTTACATTATCAAAGAGTTGGTGATGAACTTGCTCTAGTTTATCCATGATTTTAATATAGACATATGTTAGACTCTTAATAAGTTCCATGTAAAGTGTGCTTCTTGCAAGATTAGCTATCGGCCATTGGGTGCCCTCTTGTTTTATGGCTGCTGCATATAGGCACCTTTGAACTTTAGATTCATCTACACATTGTCTACATGCTTTGATGAATGTGCTCTTGACAAATCATAGTTTGTGCATACAATTGCACCTAGTATCACTGTACATGATGCATGGAACTCTCTTCTCCTCAATCTTTTCAAATTCATTCTCGTTGGAAATTTCCAAGGAGAGATCTCTAATGTACATTCATGCATCAATAATGCTCAACCATGCCCTTTCTATAATAATTTGGAAGTCTTCCTTACAATTGTCACCCTTGATTACTAGAAAATTGATAGGATAGAACCACCCACAAACAATGGTTACAATATCCTCCACAAGTCTTAATAAAACCATGATTAACTGGTTTGCCAATCCTAGATGGATATTGCTCTTCTTGAGAGGTTGCAAGTTCCATGCTTTGTACATGTCATGGAAAATTAGATTGACACTATAACCTTAATCAAGAAGAGCCTTTCATGGCTTATGTTTAGCAATCTGTAAGTAGATGAGAGGACTTCCAAGATCAAATCTTTTCCTGAGAAGGTTTCCAGCCTTGATCCAATCACATAAAATGTTGGTTAACATGATAGTGTCAATCTTAAGAGGTGTTTGGTTTGAAGGGCTATTGAAAGGATTTGATGCCGAGGATGAGGAAGAGATAGGTTGACCAACCACATTAGCCTAACAGGTGTTTGGAGAACTGTTGGATTAGAAGAATGGTTATTTTCAAGATGTAGGTTTTGAACCATTAGACTAGAAAGTTGGCTATAAGTTGACAACCCTAGTAGCATGATGAAATTCCATCATAGTCGTAACAACATAATGGGGTAATTGGATAGAAGGTGAAGGAGCATGTGTTAAAGGATTAGAAGGATGATAGGGATATGGGGTTTCCTTTCTAATAGATGAAGAATAAGTTCTATAATACTCTAAAGGATAGTAGTGATGTTGAAAAAAAGTGTGACTAGAAAAGTCACATAGAGACATTGGTTGTTGAACATAGTACCCACAAGGATTTGGCTACCTGTAAGGGTATTGCCACCTTGGTGGTGGCATCCCCCATGAATATGGATGTTTCCATTACTGGTACTACTCATATGGCTATGGCGGAGCTCCACTTGGATAATAAGCTTGTTGTTGCTAGTGGAACTACCTTAGATTACCTTGAGGATAAAGCAACCTTCTAAGTGGTTGCCTTCTTGCTAGTCTAGGAATTAGTGCATACACCTCAGACTCCTACAAGTGTGACACAATAGGGCAACATCCTTTAAGATGTTCATATTGGTCGATGTCACATCCATCATCGTCATCTGATTTTGTCTCCACAACTTTTTCTACTACAGCAACTTTGCTATTACCCCTTTGGTAGGCATGTTCAACTTCTTTCTGCCTCTTGTGGTTATAGTTACTACTCTACTCTCTTGATTCTTCTATGATCCTTAAAGTAGTTTGGAATTTTTCATCTAATACATCCCACATTTTATCTACCTTAGCTAAAATTTTAAACATAGACTTTTGGATCAACAAGGTCTTTCTGTTCACCACCTGATCAAGTGATGACTCCTTCTCATTGTCATAAAATCGAACCTCCCTTTTTCTAATGGAAGGATCCTTATTATATTCCTGAACATATTTTCATTTTCTCAGCTCTTCATCATCATTTTTAACCTACTATATCAGCCTTTGAATTTGATGGACTCTAAGTTCTGATAGTCTTCCTTGGGCATAAACCACAAGATTTCTACTCGTTTCTAATCTGAGTCCATCTATGATGTGGTGAAGTTATTCCCACTAAGAATAACAATGGCTAGGGCATCACTGTATGAGAGAATAGTATCTACTCATGATAGCATCCAAGGGTTCATGTATTCCTTGCTTCCATCCTTGGATCTACCTTCTTAGATTAGATACTAGAGAGTACATTTGGTATATATCATTGAACAACTCTAGCATTGTACTCCACCTACAGATAAACTCTAGCTCCAAGGACCCATTCTAGCTTTCAACCTCCCTGATAAGTGTCTTGGGAAATAGCTTTAATTTATGCCAATCATTTTCAATATTTTGTAATGCACAAGCATTTTGAAAGGCTTGAAGATATGTTTATGGATTAGAGTTATCTCACCCTCAAATTTGGGGATATTGTTCATGTCAAGTCACTTGATTCGACTAACTTTCACATGCATAGTTGGACTTTTCACTACCTCTACAATATTCAACATACTTCAAGTTGCTAGAAAAGGCTCATCATTATCATTATTTCAATGATTCCTATGATGTCCTCTACTACCCCTTCGTTCATGGTGGGCTTAGCGATCATTATTATCCTGCTATTCACCTCCATCATGGTTGTCCTTTTAGTGGTGTTTGTTAGAACCAAAAGAGGAAGAATAAGATTCAAATGAAGAGGACAAAGAAGGAGGAGGATTGTCACATGCATTATGTCTCCCTCCTCCTCTACACTTGCCATGACCATGTTCATTAGCTTTCTTATCATCCTGATGCTTGCTCGAGCCCTTGCGTGGACTCCCACTTTTGCCTGAACCTAGATTGTTAATAGTAAACTACAGCTTCAGGTTCAAGTTCCTATCACCAATATCAAGGGGTGGAGAATCTTTATGTTGAGAACCCCCAAAGGAAATATCCTCATTGTTATTTGAGTTAAGTAAGGATAAGGGATTGGTGAAGCATTTCCCCTTCGTAGTGTCATGATGCTTCTCTTGGTGTCAATCTCTCTTGCATTATGTTTCAGTAGGATGGTAATCCTGGTAGTCATAGTCATGCACAACATACTCTTCTTGAAGATCCTAGATGCCCAACCTCCTAAGAGTTTGGAGTAGCACCATGGACATAGATTAATCAAGAGGCATTACAATGTTGCCCTTCATATCTCACCACTATAGTTGTTCATGCTAGTGCAAGATGAAGATGAAGTCAAGTAGATACTCATCTAGATGAATAAACTTTGATGTATGGTTTAACTCTTAGTCAAGTATATGATTGGATGTGTTGAATGACTCTAAGTATGCTAAGGTAAAAACATATTGAAATGAGTAGAATGCTTATTATCTAAGATTCAAAGGAAATATAACACGAAGCTAGCCTAATGGTAATAAGCATCTATGATCAGTCTTTTATACATGCCCTAGGTTAGTATAACTACCACTAAGATTACCAAGTAACTTTAGTACTAAGCAAATTAAACAAATTTATCATTGGATTACTAGATGATTATACATTAGCTATTAAAACTAATCATACATATTCCATTAAATAACTAACAAATAGTGAACATGTAAAAGACATAGAAAATGTAAATGACATTGTAAATGTCAATGACATATAAAGTAAATTCATGCCAAGTAAGATGTTGCAATGACAAAGAAACAATCTTAATCTTTATTTCGATTTTTGAAATGCATATAAGTATACTAATCTTGAATAAAGATGCCAAACAACTATTTTTCATCACACTATGAGTACTCATGACTAACTCTATAATCATGGAAACAAACTACAAAAATTCTTTCTAAGTGTTTTACCTAAGTTTAACATAATAGTAGTCTTGTATTTATAGGCATGACTAAAGCCCCTACATCACATATGTGACATTGTATGTTAAGCTAAAATATCATATTTAAGACATTGTAGATATGATATCACATCCATCCATAACAATTCAATTTATCATGACCCCCATAATGGACTAGAGACTCATCCTCAAGTTAAAACAGAAGGAGGATAAAGTTGTTACAAAATTGTAAGGTTACATACACTCAACGACGTATTTACATCTAAATGGAAAAACTGACTGACTTTAAGTGTTTCATATTAATTTAAGTGAGTTACAAAAATATCATGCAAAGCATGATTGACAACATTGATTTCAATTTGAGATTAAAAAAAATTGATAAGATCTCCATAAAATGTTGATGCAACTTTCTATGTTGTTCCTAGTGATGGTAGCTCCTGCTGCATCAATCTCTTCCAAGACTACTTCCCTAGCTTTTTGAACTAAAATTAATTCAACATCCTTAATTTTTCTTCTTTTTTCCTCGGATCATTGGCTTTCCATGCCACTTTTGTAATATTTTCTAGTGTAGGTACTTTCCAAGGACATGGCAACTAGGAAAAAGGTTGATTCGCCTTTACATACTGATGAGACGCGACTTGCATGTGCCACGATATCGCGTCTTTCCCTGCGATATCGTGTACACGATATCACGTCCCACCGCCATATCTATAAATAAGAGGCGGCACTCCCTTCATTTCCCAATCCTGGCTAGAAGTAGCAAAGCTTTGGCAAATTGATCACTCCAGAGTTAGAATTTTTCCCATGTGCCCGCAGTAGGAGTCCTAGAGTGAACGGCTCTTTATTCGAACAGCTTGTAACCTGAACCCAAGTTGTGTACGGAAATAAAGACAAACTTGATTGGATAAACCTTACAGTACATGGTTTTATTG
>MNCI01020158.1:224878-249867 GCA_015680685.1 Gnetum montanum | reverse complement strand
GAATCGGCTGCTTGACGCAACGCATGAGTACGACTCAATTACGAGCATTGGCTGCTTGGTAACCCAGTAGCGTATTCCAGGATTCTGCGCTTGGTAATCCCAGTAGTAGTCCGATGTGTACGGCTAGTTGAGGAATCGGCTGCTCATTGCTAGGCTAGAACGTGTGATAAGTACGACTTAGTTACGAGCACCCACGGGTGTGTACGGCTAGCTAAGGAATCGACTGCTTATCACACTTAAGCTAAATAGGTACCTCAGTACGACCACTTCGAGCACTTGCGTTATGTGTGGCGATCCCAGTAACGATTAGCATTTGGTAAGCCACAGTTGCATAGTTCAGGGTGTGTCTGGTAAGTGGGAACGGATGCTGACGCTAGTTAATTTAGACTTAGATCTTTAGTTAGAGTTAGCTTAGTTTCTCAACCCTTTCCCCTAATAGCATAGAAGATAAGCCGAAAATACCAAAAAAATGACATACCTCAGACTTGCTTAACCATACACTGTGACACTTACAAGCAAGCCTGGGAAGACAACGAACGATTAACCCCAAGTGTTTCTTGTGGCATTAAGGCATTTAGTCTGCGGAGTTCGACCGGATCGTGCGTGCACGCTCGTATTCGTATGGTTGAGTGTAGGGGTACCTCGCCACTCATCACATACCATGTTTTAAACTAGGTACATTTTACTTCAAAGGCCTTGGTGATCTTCTATAACTCTTGGCAATAATTCATTCTCTTGGCCAACTTTGCTACAACATCTTTTTGATCATGATAGCTGACTTTAACAACCGAAAGTTTAGAGTTAGTAATGTGTAGCTTTTGTTGGACATCTTTCCTATCCACAAACTTCTTCTCATTCATTGAATACATGGTTGTTAGCTACTATTCTATTTAGTCCTATGCCTGCCTATTATTAACATGATTAAGCTTTTATAGTTCAAGTTTGTCAACTCCATGTACTTTGGGGGATCTTCTATTTGATGGCTTTTGTTCTTCACCTCTACCTAGTGTATTAAGGTAAGGTTGTCCAAAATGACTTACTAGTCTAGTAATTGCATACATGGTTTTGTTGATATTAGCTTTTTCCATTTTGATCTTTTTTTTATTAATCTATTTGAACATTCCTACTTGATCTTTGAAACTCTCTTTCAAATTCACACACTGATTTTGATTGTAAGATTTTGATAGACTATGCAAACTTCTTTCATTAATAGGATCTTATTCAAGTCAGTTGTTTGATGTTTAGGTTAACTCTAACAAATTGCTTTGTTAGTTGATTGAGAATTTCTTCTAGTAGGTGTTTCCTTTTGTTTGCATTTTTCAACCTTCAATTTTCAATGGCAAGTATGTTATTTCCTTCTTCTAACATAGTAATGGCTTTAACAGTAGCATAATTTTACAAATTGGCAGTTGATGCATTCCAAGTTTCCTCTTCCTTCTCCATCTTCAATTGCTTTTGCTTAACCATCATTTGATTTATTTGGTCATTGTTGAATTATTGCAATTGCTTTAGTACTACATATTTTTTTGGATCTTATATCTAAATTTGAATTTGAGCTAATTCTTCTTACAATATCTAAATCTCCAATTTAGCATTTTGTATTCCTTTTTTAGTAATGACTGACTTTCCTTTAGTGAAAATCCACTTAGATTGTACTAGAGTAATATCACTAGGAATATTAAAAATATTTTGCATAACTTTTCTATCTACAATAAATTTTCAGGGATATCTTCATGTTCTTCTACTAACATTAATTCTTTTTTTTCACCCTTATCTTTTTCAAATGGTCTTGCAATGGTCTAGGCATCCTTTGCTTTGAAAAAGTTTGTTGGTGGCACAATGAAAATATTAAATTCTTTTTGAATGTGATATGTTATTAATTTAGTAGCTTCTTATGCATCTTTATGTTGCATAACCATGACTATGGCTTCTTCTCTTGTTTCTAGTATCACTTGAAACGATGCAGCATTTCTTGAAATTTACTATGTCTAATGATCTTCTTCTACCTATAAAGAGACTTGACCACTAGTCAATCTTGTGAATATTGAAAGGTAACTGGGATTTTCTCTTACTTAATATATATTTCTCTACTTCCCTAGCTTATAACCTCAATAATCTACTATAGATGACTCATAGTAGGACTATAATCTTTGCTTTTTGTGCTACCGAGACACCAGGTCCTACTTGCTCTATTGATGATTGCACTAGATCCTATATGTTTTATGCCTATAGCTGGTATGTTCACTATTAGTGTTGATGCTACTAGTTCCTTAGTGCTTGATGGCCCTTCCACTTGATCCTTCTTGGGTGACACTAATTTGATAATTTCTTCATATGATGCATTTAAGGCTTTTCTTGTTATGTCATTGGTGTACCTCAAAATGCCTACTTGTTAGCACAACTTCCTTACTAAACAAGGACATGGAAGTGTTAATTTTCCTAACATATTTTCTTTAAACCTCTAAATTTTTCAAAATAATAGATGGGCCATATTTGCCTAAACTTTTTCCATTAAAATTACACTTTCTCTAGCAACATATGTGAAAGTCCAATTCAATCACTTAGGAAAACATGATATGTTTCAATCTTGAAGTAAATCTTTTTTTGTAGTTGATAGGATTTTTGCAACCAAATATTTCTAACATATGTATCTAACCTTGTGGATATCTAGACTATGTTTTCTCTTTCATTTTAAAGATTCAATGCCTTTGCAATTGCTTCAAGTATATATGGCACCATGATGCCTTCAGTCTTAACTATGGCATCATCATGTTTTTTATGTCAAAAATGATAGGTTTCTCTCAAATAATAATCACCATTCATAAACAGTGTGGACTAAAATGATGACACTTACAATTTTTCTCAAACCTTTGTGAGTGCAAAGTTCATGAATGAAATAAATTTCAATTCCACAATGATTGTGGCCATGATCAACTTGTTGCTAATTTCTTGAGCACATTCCTTAGCTAGTGTGAGTTGTTAGCTTGGTTTAAAAGGTGTACATGTTCTAACCTTAGCTTATGCAAATTTCTGTATTAGAGGTGTGGGCTACTAAATGGATAATGATTGAGCTTCTTGCTCCTTAGCATGGGTTGATCACCTCTTCTTCCTTTGCCTCTTCTTTTGGGCCTCTTCTTGCATGATTATGATAACTCTCCAACTTCAAGGATTCTTTTTGGAGATGTCTACAATTAATAATGATTGATTTTATTTTAAATTATGATTACAGTGTTAGTAATTTCATCAATTTATAAAAAGTCCCAATTTGAAAATTTCTAAAATTAAATAATTCTCACAGATTATGCCCTATTTTATTAATTTAGACTCATTCACAATTGTGTAATGTTCCTATGAGATATAATTTTTGAATTTGATGGCATTAATTAGATTGATTGCCCTAAATTATCTTAAAATTGTAAAAATTATTACCTTTTTAATTAAAAAATACAAACAAGATTTTACAAAAATTCCCAAAATTATGCAATGCTCCTACCGCAACAAAGAAGCTCACTTTAGAAGTTTAAGGACTCAAGAATAATTGAAATCAGGTTTAGAATGTAGAAGATATGGCTCCTAGAAAATATTCTGATAGAAAAAAGGCATGAACTTCTCTTGTGTTTTGAGATGAAATGAATATTTCTCTAATGGTTGGTACATATATATAGTTTTTTATAAGGGTGACATCGTATCTATGGTATCATAGATGCGATATCACCATAGAAAAATTCAAATTTTTTACTTGATTTTGGAGAAAAAGATTAATCATTTTAAATGATTGCGATATCTTAAGGTTTTCTAAAGGGTGTCTAGTCAAACAATGATGCCTAGGATTAGTTAAATTAATCATGGAATATGAAAAATGATGATAATCAATGTGCTTGAGCAAGGTAGAATATAGATGGTCAATGACTAATAATGGTAGAAATGGTTAAGTATGTGAATGAATGAAGGAAAAATGAATGATATTAAAGGTAATATAGCTACTAGGAATATGTAAGATGAGGTGAAATTGATTGTAAAGTATTAGATACAAGAGTTATACATGTGGATCTGCACCAAAGCTAGTTCCTAACCTTAATACCCTTGTATAACCACTTCTACAAATGTCTATAGACACTTGAATGTAAGTCATAACTACATTCAAGTGTCTATTGGAATTACAAGGGCATTAAGATATAAACCAAGGCTATACTACTTATTAGTGATATCTCTTTGTGTCATCTTGAGCT
Organism: Gnetum montanum; assembly: GCA_015680685.1. Taxonomy (NCBI): domain Eukaryota; kingdom Viridiplantae; phylum Streptophyta; class Gnetopsida; order Gnetales; family Gnetaceae; genus Gnetum; species Gnetum montanum. The sequence continues at coordinate 245,638 of MNCI01020158.1, read as the reverse complement.
ATCAACCATTATGCCCATCAAAACCATATTGTAATTTTATTACTCACATGAAAAGCCTAGGAAGAATAATGTAAAATTAATTAATTATAAAAATTTTACATCTTTTAAACATCTTGACCATTGGTTAGAGCTATGTCTTTGGACATGAGTAACTTGTCTTTCTAGTCCCATAGCCAAAGCTAATCCTATTAATTGAATTACAATGGCATTAATGTATAAACCAAGTATATAATACTAACTAGTGATATCCAATTATGTCATCTTGAGCTATTAACCATAAGACCAATCATAACCATATGGCGATATCATTGCTCACATGAAAATCTTAGGAAGAAAAATGTATAATTAATTAATTATAACATTTTTATGTCTTTTAGACATTTTGACCATTTGTTATAGGGGTGCCTTTGGGCATAGGTAACATGTATTTCTAGTTCCATAGCCAATGCTAATCCCATTAGCAATATACCTTCAGGCATGAGTAACATGTCTTTCTAGTCATATGATGAAACTTGTCTAAGAAATCTTTAGATTCTTAGAAGTATCCTATCTTCAAGCATGGGTGACATGTCTTTCTAGTGGTACCCCAAGAATGTTTATTATATGTACCAATTAATTATTGTGTAAACCTTACCAGAGGACTATCTTCAGGTATGGGTTACATGTCTTTCCAATATTGTAATGAGGCAACAACTATTATTATAAGAACATGCTTTCATTTGAATAAAACTTTCAGCAATAATAGACTACATGAAGGACTAAGACTCATAGAATAAGTCCAAAGAATCAATGAATCCCATTGATATCACACCCTTTTCCTCATCTCTTAGTTCTTCTCCTTTTCTTCAAGGCATAAAGGTTATGAGTTAATTTTAGGTTTGAGTAATAAAAATTACATTATGCCTATGGTAAGAACCTCTTATAACTAAAAATGGAAAAAATAAATGATGTGGTCTCACTATATATATAATTAGTCCTTTAATAATTCAATAAAATAGGATTAAATGCTTCATGTATAGACAACATCTTGGTTATTATTGAGGTCTTTATTAGTAGAATGACAAGGATATATACAGTTCAAAATTAAAATATTTAAAGAAAAATAAAGTTCATAAAGAATAGAAGATATAAAAGAGTAGAAAAATGTATAAAAATGAGAAAAGATATTAAAGAATGAAAAGATATCAAATAATTAGAAACAATAAGAAAGTTAAAATAAAAGGAACTCACAAGGCCTAAGAGTTACAAGTAAATCCCCCATGACTATTGTCAAAGGAGGAAATATAAAAGATTGAAAGGGTTTTTGATGTGGACATTAACTAGGTTAATGTGTCATATCTTCAATGATGGTGTATTTTCCTTAATTTTTGACATATTTGGAGATTTTTTTACCCTATTTTGATTAGTCTAGGGGGGTCCTTGGGTTAATGAAAACTTATTTAGAGGTATCAATATGTTCCAAGCCTTAAAATAAGCATCTTTATTTTTGGCCCTACTAAGATAGACATCTCCCCTGCATGATAGAAGTCTCCTATAAGACATCTATATTGGATACAAGATGTCTACTCTAAATCTCTACACCCATGCAAGATGTCTCCTTTGACCATAAGATGTCTACTCTAGCATCTCTTTACTTGGGAAAGACATCTTCTCTTCTTCACATACTACCTGTATTGATTCTAGTGGACTCCAAATTGAATTGTAATATGAGGAAAGATCAAGGATCAGTTGGAAATCTATAAAAACATCATCAAAGGCTTGAGTTTGAGTAGGCTATTCCTAAGAGAGAAAGTTGGTCTTAAGGTGGAGATTGAGAGAAAAGATCTTCCAAGTGTAAGATGATGAGAAAGCCTACAAGGTGCCTCTAGAGAGAGAGCTAGAGAGTGCCTTGAGAGAGAAGAGTATGAAGCTCATCTTAAGTTATTTTTTGCCATTATGTGAAGAGACTAAGAAAGAGCCATTGTTGTTTGGTTTATGTCATGTGTGAGAGGAGAATCATTGTGAGGATGTTGAGTGTTATCTATTCTTGGGATGTTTACTTCCAAAATTTATATGAATCTTCATATTTTCAAGCAAGAATAAAGAGTTTTGTTTTCTTTCTTGTTTTCAATTATGGATTCTTATGAGAATTTTGTAGAATTTGACTTCAAAGTGGAGTGTTTGGTTAGTGAAGGCAATGGTCAACTCTACAAGTGGATGGAAGTTATTAAATGGTTTAAACTATGAGATATTAACAAAAATAAGTTTTTGTGAGCTGTTAGGATGATAAATTTGCATGGTGCTAGATTGATGCATAACATGGATGTTATATAGTTCTTCCCATAATTCTTGAAACTTATTTCATTGCATCACATGGTTTGAATTATAATATATGACTCTATCATCTATTCTAATATAAACTTGTCAAATCCCAACATGTTGTTGATATTTCATGTACTTTTTATGGGTTTTGTTGAATATTTGAGCTACTAATCAATTTTCATACAATAGGTTAAGGTTCATTAAATGTTCTTTCTAGGTGAAATTTACATTTATATTTAGAAAATAGGTGGTAGTTAGGATATGAATTTCTACTTGGATTAGCAAAGTTAATAACTTGCCATATACAAGTTCATAAGATGAATACCCCATAGGAAGTTTTCAAATTGATTGATATGCCCATAGAACAACATTAAGCTTATTATTCTACTCCTTCCTATACATACTAAAAGTTATAATTAGAATTCATGTAATTTCTCTATTACTTATGTTAGCCTAACCATTCACTTGAGGGTGATATGCTATTGTTAGTTTATGGTTGACCCTAGTATGTTGCATTAATCTTTTAAATGTATCTCTTGTGAAGTGTGTTCCATTTTCTTTTAAATACTTAGCTATTGTTGTTGATGTATAATTCTTTACTGCATCTACTTTTGCTCAATTTGTACAATAGTTAATGGTAATAATTATGTATGACTTTCCATTCAACCTTGGAATAGCGAATCCCATAAATCAATTCCCTAAATATAAAATGGCTCCAATGACTATATCCACTATTTTGGTCCCTCATTTCTAGCTATCATTCCTTTGTCCTTCTAGAATCTTTTACAAGAATGTGAAAATAGATATGTATTCCTAAATATGATGGACCAAAAGTAACTTGACATTAAGAGTTTTACATTTGTCCTTCATCTTACATAATGGTCACCACATGGTCCTCTCATGTGCATCTTATAGGACTTACTTCTGACTTTCTTCTAGGACACATCATCAAATTAGTCAATCCATGAAAATCTTAGATAGATTATAATGAATTTCAATTAATTTTTTTACTTGATGGAAAAACTATTCTTTTTTATTTTTATCCCATTTATTAAGAATTTCTTATGAAGTTAGATGACCCATATAATCTATTAACTAGGGCTTTATTTTCAAATCTACAACCATTGTGAACTTTCTAGATAATAAGTCATCAAAAAGTTGGTCTACCACTAGTTCTTCATCATCTTTTAGTTTCTATCTTCATCTTAACAAATGATCAGTACCTACATTTTTTGTGTCCTTTTTATATTTCATAGTGATGTTGAATTCCTACAAGATCATAAGCTATCATATTACCCTTAGACTTACCACTACATTGTTCATCAAAAACCTTATTGCACTATGGTTAGTGTGGATGTATACAAGATAATCAAGAATGTATGATCAAAACTTTTTTAGTGTATACATCATAGTCATCAACTTTAATAAATCATGTTTTTCATACACTCTGATATCAGAGTAGCCGCAATATCACATACACAATATTGAGTACGCAATATCACAACCCAAGATGTGATATCGTACATTCGATATCACAGGGTTACTCCTGGGTCTATAAATACAGTCCTCGAGCACACAATTGAGAATATTTTTTGGCAATCAAGTAGTGAAACTCTTGCAGTTTGTCCATTTAAGAGTTAGATGTCCATTTGAGAGTTAGAATATTTTCCAAGTGCCCATAGCAGGAGATCTGAGTGTGATCATATCTTTATTCAAGCATTGATGTACCTAAATACACCATTGTGTTGGCAACAAGGAAGAGCTCTTTGATTCACCTTGTAGCACTTACGACTTTCTTTCTTATGCACTTATATATTGTGATTTCATTTAGTTTACATTAATGTTATTCATTTAGCAATTAATTTTGATTCATTAAGTAACTGATTAAAATACACAAGTACAACCCCTTTGAACATACATGTGACACTTGATAGCTCAGAAACAGTTAGCGTTTGACAACCCAATAGTGTTTACACAAAGTTCAGGATGTATTCGGAAAGTGGGAATGGTTACTTGTGTTAGGTTAGATTAGACCATAGTTTACTTAGCACTTAATTACTCTTATTTTCATTCTTTTTCTAGGTGAGTAAATTGATAAAACACAAAATAATTTTACATTTCACAAGTGGGACTGGGAAGACAATGAAACAACAACACGCACACACTATTTAGCTCTAGTGTACTTGGTAATTAAAGTCTATGAAATTTGACTAGATTGCATGTGAATGCTTGTGATTCATATGGTTGGATGTAGGGGTACCTCACCACTCATCATTCGCACTATTGTTGAGGACTTTAGTTCTATGTGTGCTATCTAAACTGAGTGAAACTTAGTAACCTCATTGTGTGAATCCTAAGAGTTAAACCTTACAAAAATAAAAATTATAATTATAACTAAACTAAACCTTAACTACCTATAAGTTCATTAACATAAAATGTCTTCTTCTCATAGGAGCCTATCTTCGCCCAGGGCAAACCAGGTGGCTCAACAAATGTTGGGTGGTATATGCTCATCCCAATGAGTATGTACTAGACTTCACCTTCATCTTGCATCAAGATGAAATGCTACAGTGGTGCAACATGGAAGGCAACATTGTGTTGCCACTTAATCGATCTGTTCTAGTGATGCTCCAACTAATTCTTGCATGACATGGGCTTCAACATCTTCATTGAGAGTACGAGATGTGAGATCCTGATTCAAGGGATTATCATCCCACTCAAGTGAAAAGGTTAAGGGATTGTTAGCTGGAGCACCAACATGAGATTGTGAAGGGCAAGGGGTCAAACACATTTCCACCTCTGCTTGGCCCATTAGATGGAGGCGATCACTTCTTTAGTGATTCTTCTCATTTTGACTTTGTTCAGGGAGCCCTCAACCAGAATGTGCAATCCAAAATTCATAATCTAGGTTTTGGTTAGAATGATCCAATGCCAAAAATGGATCTAGAGAGGCAAGTCATGATAAGGAGGAAAAAGGAGGTCACAATCATGATTGTGGTCATGATCATCGAAGGAAGGGTGATAAGCATCAGCATGGAGCAAGTTCTCCTTCCTCTTCCCCTTCATCTTCTTATTCTTCTCCTTCATCTAGGTCAGATCATGGTCGCAAAGGGAATAACCATGATGGAGATGACCAATAAGACCAAAACAATAGAAAGAACTATCAAGATAGTCGTAATCGAAGGCATGGGCAATCCAAAGAGATCCATCACCAAGAAAGAAGGACTAGTAGAGAACACCATAGGCACCATCACCATGGCCTTGATGAACCTCTACTTGCTACATGAGGCATGTTAAACATTTTAGATGTCATGAGGATTCCAACAAGGCACATAAAGGATAGCATAATAAAGAGGCTAGACATGAACAACATCCCTCGATTTGAGGAAGGATATGATGCTGATCTGCAAAATCATCTCTAGGTCTTCCAAGATGCATGTGCCTTGCAGAATATTAAGAATGATTAGTAGAAGCTGTAATTATTTCCAAGAACACTTATAAAGGAAGTAGAAAATTGGTACTGATCCTTGGAACCAGAATCAATTAGGCAGTGGAGTATGATGTTGGAATTGTTAATGACAAATATCAAACATACTCTCGAGACTCCAATCTGAGGAAGCAAATCCAAGGATGGAAACAAGGAAACCATGAGCCCTTGGATGCTATTATTGCTGATACTATTCTCTATTGCATAGGTTTCCTAGCCATGGATACTCTTAGCTTGATCAACTTTTCAATATCATAAACGGGTTACAATCTGAAACAAGGAAAACCCTTGGCATCTATGCTCAAGGGAGATTGACAAAGTTAAGTGCTCGTTGGATCCAAAAACTAATTGAGCAAGTATCCAAGGAGGAGGGAGAATTGAGAAAGTGAAAAAGTGTAGAGGAATAAAATAGGGACCCTTCTATCCATAAAAGGGTGGTTTGATTTTGTGATAGTGAGAATGAGTTAACCAAAGATGAGGTGTTTAACCAGAAAACCCTGCTACTTCAGAACTTGCAATTTGAAATCATGGCTAAGGTTGACCAATTATGGAACTCCATGGACAATAGGTTTCTGGCTATCTTAAAATTGCTAAAGATTCCAAGAAGCAAAGTGGTGAGTATGAGCACCAAAGACGTCCGGAAGTTGAACGTGCTATATTGAAGGGTGAGGGTAAAATGGCTATGATAGAGATGGTTATGAATAGTAACTTAGATGATGATGGTCAATGTGAAGTATGCCAGTATGAAAATCCCAAGGGATTTTGTCCAATTGTGTCACACTTGTAGGAATTTGGGATGTATGCCTTATATCCACAACTTGTACAAAGGTAAACACCCAAAAAATTACCTTATCCACAAGGAAATTCTCGACAATTTCACCAACCATAGTAGTACTATCCAAGTGGAACTCCACTGCAACCCTACAAATTATACCAACAGTGGTAGCAACCACAATCGTGGGCATTCACACCTCCAAGATAGTAATACCCTTACCAGCAACCAAATACCTATGGTTAGTATGTTTAGTAACCTTCATCTCCACAAGACTCCTCTAGTCATGTTGTCACGTACCAACCTTACCACTATCCTCCTAAAGTATACCAATCACCCTATCTAAGGAAGAATGCCACCTACTATCCTCATGCTCCTCCTATCCCTACACCTACTCCTCCATCTCCTACATAGCTACCACCTACTCCATTAGTGCAAGATGAACTACTTGCCCAACCATAGCAAATAAATGCTATGAGGGTGGTTAATCTACAACCAGTTAACTCACCAATTAGGTTGGAACCACAATCAAAGAAAAGATCCTTCTTCTGACCTCATAGTCCATCAAAGCCCTCAAATACATTAGTGGTTGGTAACCCTGTTCCTCCACCTTCCTCTATCTCACCTTTATCTCTGAGTCCTCTTCAAACCAAAATCCCTCTCGAATCCATACTGTAATGTTGACCCATGTTGTATCTGATTGGATTTGAGCTAGTAACCTGTCCAAGAAGTTAGCTGATCCCGAGAATCCCTTAGTATATTTGCAAATTGTTAGGAATGAGCCTTGTAAATCTCTTCTTAACTCTAGTTTTGGTATTAATCTGATCTAGCATTAGATGTACATGATGTGGAACCTTCCTCCCTTGAATAAGAGCAACATTTGACTACAACTAGTAGACCAGTCCATCACTGTTCCATTAGGACTGGTAGAGAACATCGTAACCATCATTTGTGGGTGGTCATATCTCATCGACTTCCTAGTAATCAAGGTGGAGAACTGCAAGGGGGACTTCCCAATTATTATGGAAAGGGCGTGCTTAAGCACCATTGATGCCAAAATGGGCATTACAGATATTTCCTTGGAGATATCTAAAGAAAATGAATTTGGAAAGATCAAGAAGAAGAGGATTCCATGTATCGCATACAGTAATTTAGGATGCCATTGTGTGTAGAAGTTATGATCAGTAAAACAAACATCTATCTCTACATGCAAGTTGTGTACACCAAAAGCTAAAATTCAAATATGCATGTACGCAATAGTCATAGAACAAGAAGACACCTAGTGGCTAACAGATGATTCTAGTAGCAGTACATTGTGCATCAACCTACTAAGGGCCTAACATACGAATATGTTGCAAGTATGGATGAACTTGAGCAAGTTCATCACCAGCTGAAGGAGTAAATGATGATGTTGATTAGGGAGAGTTAGAGATTCCTGACAATCTTAAACAAGAACCCCTTGAATTGAAGACATTACTAACTAGAATGGAGTATGTGTTCTTGAAAAATGAAAGGTTGATCATCATTAATGCCAAGCTTGCTATAGAACAAAAGAAAATGTTGATGAAGGTTATGGAAAAATGGTTAGTAGCCTTTGCTTGGCCATATTCTAAGCTCACTGGTATAGATCCAAGAATATGCTAGCACCAGATATACACTAATCCTACTATTAAGCCAAAACAATAGCCACAACGATGTTTGAATCTGAAATTAAAGTATATTATCAAAGAGGATATTGAATAACTCCTCAAGGAAAAATTCATCTACCTTGTCATAGATAGTGAGTGGGTCAATCCACTTGTGATTGTACCCAAGAAAGAAGGCAAATGGCAGGTGTGCATTGACTTCTGGTTGCTCAATATGGTAACTTTTGAAGATCATTTTCCGTTGCCTTTTGTCAACCAAGTGCTAGACACCATTTCTGGGAATAGTTATTCTAGCTTTCTAAATGGTTATAGTGGCTATAACCAAATTCGAATTGCACCAAAGGACTAGGCAAAGATAACTTTCATAAGTCCTTGGGGGACTTTGGCTTACTGTCAAATGCCATTCGGTCTATGTAATGTCCCAACCACATTTCAATGATTAGTCCTTAGTATTTTCCAACAAAAAATTTAGTAGTGGGATAGAAGTCTTCATGGATGACTTTTCTACCTACAGAGCTATGTTTGAGTAAGCCCTGGACTATCTTGAGCAGGTATTAAGGAGATGTGTCAAAACAAACCTCCAACTCAATTGGCAAAAGAGCCATCTTATGATCCAAGAGGGCATAGTCTTGGGGCATCATATCTCAAAAGCAAGAATTGAGGTGGACCCTAAAAAAATAAGGGTTATTCAAGGAATAACCCATCAACCTAAAATAGTTAAAGAAGTGCAATCATTCCTTGGCCATAAGGGCTACTACTGATGTTTCATTGAGAATTTCTCCAAAATCACTAAGTCATTGGTGGAATTGACAGAGAAGAATGCATCATTCATCTGGACCATTTCTACAAGCACCAGATTAGTCCAGACCATTTCATGTGATGACTGATGTATCAAATTATGCTTTGGGGGTAGTTCTTACATAGATGGAAGATCAAAAACATCCATATTACATTCACTGCATAAGCCAAAATATTGCAAGTGCATAGCTAAACTACACCACCATTGAAAAGGAATTGATGGCAATGGTGTTCACATTAGAGATGTTTAGGCACTATGTTCTTGGCTACAAAGTGTTCATGCACACAGATCATAGCACCATCTAATTTTTGATGAACAAACCAATGGTGAGTCCCCATGTCATATGATGGCTCATGATTTTGCAAGAGTTTCGATCTCACAATGGTAGATCAAAAAGGTGTGAAGAATGTGGTCATTGATCACTTATCGTAGCTAAGATGGGATGACAAGGAGAAAGAAAGCCCATTATTTGATCAGTTCCCTAATGAATCTCTCCTTACAGGGGCTATTAATGTGTAAATGCCCACTAAACCAAAATGGTATGATTCCATCCTCACTTATTTGCTCAAGCCAAAATTATCACAAGGGCTAGACATAAAAAAGAAACAACAGTTTCTTCACCAGGACAAGCATTTCATGGAAATCAATGGGAACCTTTACAAAGTCTATCCCAATGGCCTAGTACACTGGTGTGTCCCTAACACAGATCAACTGCGCATTCTCCAAGATGCTCACAAAGGCCCTTGTGGGGGCCATTATGCTAGAAGACACACAACCATAAAAATCCTCATGGTAGGATATTACTAACCAACAATCCTTAGGGATGCACACTAATTTGTCTATGCTTGTGATCATTGTTAGAGGGATGGATGGAGGGGCTGTAGCAACGGATTTAGCCTCTTAAGCCATTCGATATTTGAGGCATTGACTTTATGGATCCCATTGCACCTTTGTCAAATGGAAAAGCATATATCATAGTCACAGTTGACTATTGCACTAAGTGGGCAAAAGCAACAGCCGTCATCGACTATACATCTACTACTATTGCTTGATTTGTACAACAAAATATAATAAATAGTTTTGGTGTGCCTTGAGTGTTAATTTCTAATAATGGAACTCATTTTACAGGTGCCACTTTCTGAAAACTTATGTAGTGCTTGGGGGTTGAACACAAACTCACAACACCATATCACCCCCAAGCCAATGGTCAAGCTAAGGTCACTAATTGGGAGATTACAAAAATTCTAACACGCAGCATTAGCAAATACCAAAGGGACTAGAGCACCAAATTACATGATGCCCTTTGGGCCTATCACTCCACATGGAAGCTTTCCATAGGTTATTCTTCCTATGAGCTTGTGTACGAAAAACTATCAACACAGCCCATCCAATCCGAGCTCCATACACTCTCTATAGCCTATGACCTTGACCTAAATCTAAGTCTAGCATAGAAAGAATGATTAATGAACCTCAACGTACTAGATGAAAGTTGATTAATGGCCTTATCATCCAAAAAAATGCATAAGGCATTCAACAAGAAACGCCATGACCTCAAAATAAGAAAAGTCAAGTTTCAACCATGAGACAAGGTCCTCTACTGGAATCTTGCACATGTATTCCAAAGAAACCAAATTTCAAACGTTGTGGGAAGGACCTTACATTATTGATGAGACTTTTCCATCTAGGATCATGATTATCTATAAAATTGATAGCCCAAATAAGAAACAATTAGTCAACACCCAACAATTGAAGCCTTTCCATGAGCCCAAGCCAACCAACTCAACAGACACCTCGCCAGATGGACAACCACACACAATCTTTCAGATCTCCCCCTTCCAACTTAGTTGTGGGAGATATGGCCACCCATACTAACACTTTACGTGGCTTCTTAGTCTTTTGACCCTTTTTTTTACACATTTTTGGTTTTACAACTTTTTGTTTTCATATTCTTTGTTTTACATCTTTTTATTTTTTAGGTTATTAATTTTTTCCAAGTTTTTGTTTTACACCATCATCAATATATTTGATATTTATTACATACTCTTTTACTTTCTTTTATATTTTATATTTTCTTGTGTTTGGTGTGTTTCTCTACTCTTTCTGATAATAAGGTGTTAGGTACAATGGTAATGTGCTACTCGATTGTGATATGTTTCATTTGTAATTTGATTATTAATGTCTGGTTTCTAACTTTGAATGTCATTATTAACAACTAGGACATAGTTTCATTTCATGGAATAGGCAGTGAGTCCACATCATCCACCCATCCACATACGTTATGGTTTTCCTTGTTTTGGAAACGTGTAGTCCCTTTTTCATTAATGCAATCTTAATAAATTGGTGACTTGTGTAGTTTTTGGAATTGGGAAGGAATCAAAGGTTTGGACAAGGTCTGGCTTTAAAATGATGTGATATTCTTTGTGCTTTTCTATTTTCCTATGTGCAAGAGTGTTCTCATGAGCTTCTTACCATTCTGTGTCATTCCACAATAGGAAGTCAAATAATTCCTTGCATGGTGTGGTCCTCATCAAAAAAAAAAGATATGAGGATTCAAAGAACACCCCTTGGACAAAATAAAAGCAAAAACCCATGGGTCTTTGCATGGTGTGGTTCCCATTCGAGAAAAAAAAGGGATTTCAAGGCACACACCTTAGACCAAATAAAAGGGCTACAAGCACTGGTTATGGGACTTGTCTTCTCTCCTCTAACTAAGGCCCTTTCTCACTTCCTACTTTCTTTCCAATTTTGAATTATGGTTTTTTTGTGAAGCATTCTTATGTCTCAATGGATGGACTAGTCTTAGAGTGTCGATGTGAAGTCACTGAAAGTGGTTGGTTTTGGTCTGGACTGAGGATGGATCCTACTGAGTCATTTGATCACAAACTCCATAGGAGACTTCATGTGACCATAATTAGGAATTCCATTCCATTCTCTCTCTCATCCATCTATGGTTTTCATGCCTCACCTCACTACCAGTTTCATGTTTGGATTTAATGTTCTAGTTTGATGTGTCGGGTTTCTTAGTCAGTTACTTTTGGGTTTTTGTATTTAACTTTTTGTAACCATTAATCATCCATGGTGCCCATGAACTCCTTGGTTTGAAATTATGCAAGGGCATAAAAGGCTTGTACCTGCTTTGGGTAGGATCCACTTGCATATCTTCTAGTTTGCTTAAGTTAATTTCTTTATCCTTAGACATCTTTACAATCAAATTCTTTTTATTTACCCCATCCATGCCATCCAATTCTATGCATCTTCACAACAATTTTTAGTGAATTCCTTATTTTTATTTTTGTGAGTTTCTATACCCTCTTTCTAGTATTCCTTATGTTAAGCTTTTTTTGAATTTCATAAACCACTTCTCTTACTTAACCCATTCATCAGTATTCCCACTAACACAATCAAGCAACCAATCTACCACAATCACAACTCAACTAGATAAAATCACTGATGAGACAAGGTATTTAGTCGTTATCTATTACACTTTATATACTAATCCTTGATTTTGTTGTGATTGTAGTGGGAGCATGGACTGGAAGCAAGATTTTCTTCACCAAGGAGGATGCAATAATATCACTCATGGAAGATTATTCAAGACTGTTGGATCTTTTCTACCTCTCCCTCATTCTTCTATTGCCAAGAGGAGTTGGATGTTCATTAGATCCAAACGTGTTCTTTCCTATTGTCATGAACACCCAATTTTATACACAATTATAATGTTGTATGCTTGGGCACTTTTGTATTTGTCTATTTTCTATGTCTCACTCTGTATGTTAGTCACATAGTTCACACGTCCTCATACATTTTGTCAAGGACTTGTTCCTCCTCTTCTTCTATACTCAAGGATGAGTTTTCATTCAATCGTGGGGGTATGATAAATTGTGTTTTTCATATGCTCCAATATCATAGAAGCTATGATATTAGGTACACAATATCAGGTATGCAATATCGCAGCCCAAGATGCGATATCATACATTCAATATCGTAGGGTTACTCCTGGGTCTATAAATATGGCCCCCAGGCACACAATTGAGAATATTTTTTGGTAATCATGTAGTGAGACTCTTGCAATTTTTCCATTTGAGAGTTAGAATATTTTCCAAGTGTTCGCAGCAGGAGATCTAAGTGTGATCGGATATTTATTCAAGCATTGATGTACCTAAACACACCATTGTGTTGGCAATAAAGATGAGCTATTTAATTCACCTTGCAACACTTGCGACTTTCTTTCTTATGCAATTATATATTGTGATTTCATTTAGTTTACATTAATGTTATTCATTCAATAATTAATTTTTATTCATTAAACAACTGATTATAATACACAAGTACAACCCCTTCAAACATACGTGTGACACTTCGTAGCTCAAAAACGGTTAGCGTTTGACAACCTAGTAGTGTTTACACAAAGTTCAAGTTGTGTTCAGGAAGCAAAAATGGTTACTTGTGTTAGGTTAGATTAGGCCATAGTTTACTTAGCACTTAACTACTCTTATTTTTGTTCTTGTTCTAGGTGAGTAAATTGATAAAATACAAAATAATAAAAATCTTACATCTCAGTCACACTTAATCATACAATTGCATTTTACAAGTGGGATTGGAAAGATAACAAATGGACAACACCCATGCACTATTTATCTCTAGCGTACTTGGTAATTAAAGTCTATAGAATTCGACTAGATCACATGTGAATGCCTGTAATTTGTATAGTTGGGTGTAGCGATACCTCACTACTCATCAAACTCTTTTTCCATAATGGTGTGGTTAAGTTGTACTTTAGTAATACTATGATTGACAAAGTGAATATAGTAAGGCCTCCTCTAGTCATCTAATTGATTAAGCACTACTTCTAATGCGTAGTTAGAAGCATCTATCATAATGTAAAATGGTCATGGCTTGTTTGAAGCCCTTAAGATTGGAGTTTCAATTAAATTTTTTTTTAGGCTCTCAAATGCCTTTTCATATTTCTATAACCAAAAAAAATGATATATCATTCTTTTTTAGTTCCACTAGTAGTTTTTTAATTTTTGAGAAATTTTCAATAAATCTTTAATAATATTCAATATGACCAAGGAAAGATCTAACGTATTTAATAGTTTATGGTCTCTAGGTTATATTTTGAATGATCCTTATTTTATTAGAAACCATTTCAATTCCTTTTTGTGAAACTTTATTATCTAAAACTATTCATCCTTAGAGCTCTTATTCATCCTTAGAGCTCTTTTGCCAATTAAGCTTTAAGCTTGTCTCTACACATCTTTTTAGAACTCATTCCAAGTGATCCAAAGCTTAGTCAAATTTGGATCTATAAGTGGAGAAATCATCTATTTATACTTAAACTCTATTACCAATCTTATTTTGAAAAATACTAAGAATAAGTCTTTTGGTCTTTGCAAGAGCATTGCAAAGACCAAACAACATTTACCTCTACGCAATCATTCTTCAAGGACTATTGAATGTGGTCTTCTCTTGATCTTTTGATGCCATAAGAATCTGATTCTATTTGTTGTTACTATCTAGAAAACTATAGTACATATGACCTTCTATAGTATCTAATACTTGGTTTAAAAATGACAAAGGAAAATGGTATTTGAAGGTTGCCATATCTAATAAAAAAATCTATATAGACCCTCCACATTATCTTTCATTAAAATATTGAATAATGGCCTAACTCATTCACTGCTTATTGTTGGATATATGAATCTCTCCTTGATTAGTTTCTTCAATTATTATTTGACCACTCTCTTAAGATTTGGATTTAATCATTGTTGAGGTTGATGGCATGGCTTGACTATTGGATTTATGTAAATGCAATGTTGGCAAATGCATGGATCTATTTTTGTTATTTCATCATAAGACCATGGGAAAGCTATTAGCCATTTTTTTACAGCCTCAAGTAGTTTTTTCTTATGTGTTTTGTCAAAATTAACATTGATAATTATCAGTTTTCAATATTCAAAAATGTATATTTCAACATATCTAGTAGTATCTTTAGTTCTAAGGGTTCTAGTTTAAACTTGTAAGAATTTACTAACATTCCCCATTCAATATCTTCTTCTTGTTAAAACTTTGTGCAAATAACCTATCTTCTCAATTATTCCATCTTGTCTAATTCTTCAACATAGGCACTTATGATTCTTTCAATCAGTCTTATGAATACTCTAGATCCTATCATATGAATCAATCACTAGGTACCTTCTTATTCCATGGTTGCTACATACACATAATGTTATATACACATGCTTTCTATACATACTTTGCATACTAGGATGTTGCCTCTTCTTGTTGTTCATACTTTCTACATGTAATTTCACCCTATATTTCTATTTTCAATGCATGAAACTCTTGGTCTTGGTATGGTTTTCTTTTTTCATCTTTCTTTGAAAGTTTCAAGGAAAAATCTCTTATTCCTAGGTTAGCATCGATTATGCTCAGTCATCCCTTTCCCATAATGATAGAAAATTCTCCTTTATTTTACCTCACATGAATAACTAAGATGTCTTTAGGATATGACTATCCACTAATGGTAGTCACTATGTCTTCTACCTATCTAAGAGGAATAATAGTAGACTCATCTACAAGCTCTAATCTGATGTCACACTTCTTAATGAAGGTAGATTTCAAGTCTTATACATATCCTAGGAAATCAAATTTTACCTCTAATCTTGAATCTACTAGAACTTTACATAGTATGTTTTCTACTATTTGGAGATAAATTAAAGGACTTCCTAGGCTTATTTATTTTTTGAGAAGTGATCCTGCCTTAATCCAGTGACTTTCTAAGTGAACATGACAGGTGTAAGATTCTTATTAAATGGTGGTTGAAACATGGTACTTATATGAGGACTTGGTGTAAAATAATTAAGATTAGATGAAGTTCATATCCTTCTATCATTTTGTAGACACATATTTTAGATGGGTCATAACAAGATAACATCCTTTGGGATGTTCATATTGGTACAAATCACATCCATTTTCTTCCTTAGAGCTTGAATCTATAACCTCTTTTACAATAGAAACCTTTTTTGTTATTCTTAGATCCATCACATCCATTTTGCTTCTTCTTCTTCTTATCTTCACTTCTAATGAATGCTTGCTCAATTTTCACTTTTACTATCTTTAGTATAGTTATAAATTTTTCATCAACTAAGTCCCATATTTTTTCAACTTTGGCCATACTATCATTAATAGATTTATGTATGGGTGAAGTCTTTCTTTAATTCACATCTTCCATGGATTCCTCTTCTTGTGTTTCACAAATTTTCATATATTTCTTTCTAAGAAAAAAACCTCTATTATACTCTACAGCTAACTCTCTCTTCCTTAACTCTCCTTATTCATTAGAAACCTTATTTAATAGCCTTTTATGCAATGGACTATTATTTCTTATAATCTTTCTTACGTGTATATACCAAGGAGCTCTCTTTTCTTGTTTCTTAATCCATTAATTATGTGTCTTAACTACTTTATTTGCAAGAATATATATTCAAACATCTATGTAAGAGTGAATAATATCTACCTCCAACTATATCAAGGGATTCATGGTTGTTTCCATCCTTGGATTTTCTTTTTTAAGTTTCATACTCTCAAGTATGTGTAGTAATTATCATTGAAAAACTTTAGCATTGTGTTCCATCTTTAAACTAATTTTAGATCCAATGATCTATCTTAACTTTCTTCTTCTTTGAAGAGTATTCTTAGAAATAGCTTCAATTTTTGTCAATTATTCTTCATGTTTTATAGGGCACATGCATCATGAAAAGCTTGAAAATGGTAATGTCAATCTATATTATATTCTCCTTCAAAATTTGGAATGTTATTTATATCAAGTCATTTGATACGATTGTTCCTCTAATGTCTAATGTAAATGTACACAACTCTCTAATTTTAATCATGCTTCTAGTGCCTAATAAGGGTTTATCATAGTCTTCAACCTTATTATAACTGTTGTAGTAGTGATCATTGAGATATCTTTCTTATTTTGGTCATTCATTATGATCCCTTTTCCTTTCCTTATCATGATCCCTTTGCAAAGCCCTTTCTCTATACATTCATTCATCTCTATTAGAATCAATTAATGAATGCAATCTAGAGGATGGATGAGTGGTGTTGGTTTTCTCTCCTTCTTTAACCCCTTTATTTATCTCTTTTGAAATCACTAGAGTTTCTAGACTTTAAATTTCTCCTTGTTCTAAGATCTTTCTCATCCCTTCCATGAGTTTCTCATAAGGAAAATTGTAACTTTTATTACCTTAGGTCTTCTTTGTGTAGCATAGATGATTGAGAATTTGAACAATGATGATGGTAAGACTTTTCTACTTAATATTATGCAGCTTCTTTTTTAGAGAGCAAGATTGCTTAAGGTGCTATTTTGCCTTTATCTTGCTCATATCTTACTTTCATTATTACATATCTTTGAAGTTGAGCCTTGATTGGTTGATATGGCCTTGTCATATTTTTTGTGTTCTAATAACCTTCATGAGCATGGCCAAGACTAGTTTGAAGTAGTATTACTTAAAGCATCGACGGTGTAGAATAGTTTGGTGGCATGATAATATTACCCTGTAAGTCTTTCTATCTGACTATTCATCTTAATAAAAAATAAAAGTGAAGTTTGGGTAGTATGGACGATTATTATTATAAGAGATTCTTGTCTACATTGATCCACTTTAATCTTCTTAAATGTAGTTCTTGTCATTGCTCTCATTAAGATTAATAGTAGATGGGGAAAATACTTTCTGTTGAAGTCATTTGAATTAATTAGTACTTAAGTGTGTATCTTAGAAATTATTATAAGTCTAAAGGATAAACTTTAAAAATTCAAATGCAATGAATTAGTAGGCCATGGTCTATGACATCTATGACATCATAGATATAATATCACATCCCTTCATACCAATTTGATTTATCACTTGTAAAGGCATTTTTTGTTTTGTCTAGTTTCATTTTTTCATGTAAATTTTCTAACATTGTTTTGATGGATGATGAATAATGAAATTTGAAAATTTAAATGCTACATTTGTGCATTTATATTGATGCATCATTTGATGCACTAACGCAAATGCATTTACTTTGTATATGTATTTACCTATAAATATGCATCTAGTAGTTGCATTTATGATATTGTTTGATCAATAGTGTAGTGAATCTCTTGCAATTTAATTTTTTGAGTTATGCAATAGTTAAAAAGTGCTCATAGTGTAGAATTGAGATTATTGTCCAATGTCTTATTTGACTAGATGTATCTACATGCTTTTATGAACTGCAATAGGACTAAGATGGATTTTCTTCTATTAGAGCATTATAATTTAGTTTAAATTTCTATTATCTAGAATTTAATTTAATTACTATTCTTTAGCATAATATTTACATTTCCATACATGTTAATTATAGTGGAATGAGTGTGACATAACCTTGAATATTAAACTTACATTAACATAGCAACCCCACTAGTTTAGTTATGTATATATGATATATATCTCCTACTTGGCCAAGATAGATTTTTCTTTTTCAAACTAATGAAATCCTAGAATTGAATTACTAATAATTAATTTTCATGTTGAAAACAAATCAAAACTAGTATTAAATAATTCTTATCATGGTGGTTGTTTAGCCTGAAATTTTGTGTAGGTAATTAGACAAGCCATTACATATCCATAATAATTACTATTAAAAAACTCATTTCTTGGCTCAACATTATGACAATTGTTAATTATTTTAGGTAACAAAGTTCAACTAATACATACCTATAACAATTCCCATAAAAAATTTCATCTCTTAGCCCCTCTTTATGGTGATAATTAATTCTTTTCTATGATAAAGTCCAACTCACTGAAAGTTCATCTTTTAGCCAAAAATATCTAGTCACTTGGTACACTTAGCAATGAGATAGCTCATTAATCCTAGAATTTAATGTAAATACCTAGGAACATGATGGCTATGGAACAGACATTCATCATCCTAAGTCAAAGTAGGATTTATCATAATTAGTAGTTCATTAGATTAATTTATTAATTCTAGTGATTTTTATATATAATTTGAGTCATGGCCACTGTAATATCATTAATCATATGCCTTAGCCATACTTAATGACACAAAGTAAGAGCCATTAAAAAGTATAGATTAGAAGACAACAACTTCAAATCACCTAACCAGGCTAAATGCTATTGCTAGTCTATTTACAAATTACAATATAGTCTATCGCAATACTTGTAGATCTTATGATTAGACATTAGGCATACTTGTCACTCATCATTTGGCATTGTTACTAGGGATAGTGCTATGAGATTAGTTTCTAGTTAGCATTCTACATTATTGTTGTAGGATTTTGAAGATTTATCTTTAAAAAACTATTATATTGATTAAGTCACACACATAACCGATTATCCTAATGACTACCTCTCATAGATTGGGTAATCCACCATCCATTAGAAATAATGATAACTGGTAAATACCTCTATAAGTAAGAGTCATATATGCTCATCAAGATTCATTCTATCCTCAGTTCACATTTATCTTTCACCAAGATGAACAATTCTAATAGAGAGATGTGCATGATATTGTTGTAATGCACCATAATAGATTAGCTCCTTCTATGTTCTAAGTCATGTTAATGAGGTTAGGGATGTGTCATCATTTAGCACCATTGCTAAGGATGGTGCTAGTATATTAATTCTAGTTAGCATTTAACATGATTGCTATAGAATTTTAAATTTTTATTTTTCAAAAAATATTATATTGATTAAGTTACACAAATAACTAACCATCACAATGACTACCACTCAAGTTGAGAAATCCATCATTCAATAAAAATAATGACAAGAATGACAATTGATAAGCGCCTCTATAAGTAACAGTCACATATGCTCAATAATATCCATTCGATCCTAAGTTCATAGTTTTCTTTCACCAAAATGAGTAGTTGTAATAAAGAGTTATGCAGTACAATGTTGTAATGCACCCTAATAGATCACCTCCTTTTATGCTTCAAGTCATGTTAATGAGATTTGGGAAGGATCATCATTTAGCATCATCGCTAGGAATAGTTTTAGTAGATTGGTTCTAGTTATTAAATATTTTCCTTCAAGAAATATTATATTGTTTTAGTCATACACATAACTGATTATTACAATAACTACATCTCATAGATCAAGTATAACACCCTAGTGTTTAAAGCTTAGAACCTTATTTTGTTATCTATTATTATGCTTGTTTTTTAAGAGTAATGATATATTTTATTATCTAATGTTATGTTATACCTTACTATAGTATGCTAATGCCCCTTGTTTTATATTATTAAGATTTAAGCATAACACCCTAGTGTTTAAAGCTTAGAACCTTATTTTGTTATCTATTATTATGCTTGTTCTTTAAGAGTAATGATATATTTTATTATCTAATGTTATGTTATACCTTACTATAGTATGCTAATGCCCCTTGTTTTATATTATTAAGATTTAAGCATAACACCCTAGTGTTTAAAGCTTAGAACCTTATTTTGTTATCTATTATTATGCTTGTTCTTTAAGAGTAATGATATATTTTATTATCTAATTGATGAGTGGCGAGGTACCCCTACACTCAACCATACGAAACGAGCGTCGCACACGCGATCCGGTCGAACTCCGCAGATGGACTAGTTGTGCACCTAGATTAGTTAGCCTTAGGTCGTAGTTCACTGTCTTCCCATCTAGACTAGTTTTGCATATGTCACGTATGGTTTGGTCTAGATGAGGTGTATGATGTGTCCTAACTC
>MNCI01020158.1:150541-204286 GCA_015680685.1 Gnetum montanum | reverse complement strand
AAGGGTTGGTGGAACTGCCTTGGGTTACCTTGTGGATAAGGTAACCTTCTGGGTGTTTGCCGTTGATTGAGCCTTGGATTTAATGCATACACCCCAGACTCCTGTAGATGTGAGATAATTGGACAACATCCCTTAGGATGGTCGTAGCNTCCTAACTGCCTCTCTAATATCAAGCATGCTTCGGGTTGCCAATAGCAGTTCGTCATGATCATCTCTTTCATGACGTCTATGATGTCTTCGTGGTGGTTCCCTATTCTCCCTACGTCCTTGCCCTTGTCCTAACTCCTCTCGACCTTCCTGTCGAGGCATTTCATCTCTTTTACCTTTACTCTCCGCGTTATGCTCATGGTGGCTGCGCCCAGATGTGGAAGGAGAGGGTGAATGATGAGATGAAGGAGAAGAAGAAGGGGATCCATCACCATGGTGATGTTTCTTGCCTTCTCTTCGGCTGCTTCGGCCCCGATCGTTGTGACGATCAACGAGTCCGTCATTAGTGTGAGTAGTTGTTCCTGCCGTGAACAGCTGGTGCTCACGGGGATCAGAGCCTGGAATATGTATCGTTGATCTAAGGCCCTGATGCCTAACCTCTTCACTAGAGTGAGGAGGAGGAACATCATTTTCTAAGAAACCCATCGTGAGGGGTTCCTCTTCTCCTATTTCACTAATGACGTGGGGAACCTTGCCCTTCAATAGTGAATGTTGGCTCTCCTGCCTTGCATCCCGAATACGTTGGGCATTTGAGGGCTGATAATCCCTTGTGCGATATATTCCAGCAACGTATTCAGTGAATAAGTCCTCCATGCCAATCTGTGCCAATTCATGGAGGAGCATGTTCGGAACAGATCAATCTGGTGGCAAGACTATATTACCAACCGAATCTCTCCAGCGCAACTGTTCGTCCTGATGGAGGGTAAAAGTGTAATCAGGGATATACTCATCGGGATGAGTATAAGTTATCGAATACTGTTTAGGACTTGGCTGATATGGGTTATGCGTATGATCCTAACTTTCTCCTGTATTGTCCTTAGGTGAGTTGATTGCATGAGAAGAAGCCATTTCTAATGGTGTGCAATTTCTACCATTATTTATGTTCCTAATTAACTGATTAACCCTAAGGTTCGTTTAGGCTCACAACGATGTGAGTGATATCCCTTATGTTCAATTGGCATGAAAACACTTAGTCCCCGACAACGGCGCCAATGATGAGTGGCGAGGTACCCCTACACTCAACCATACAAAACGAGCGTCGCACGCGCGATCCGGTCGAACTCCGCAGACTAAATGCCTTAATGCCACAAGAAACACTTGGGGTTAATCATTCGTTGTCTTCCCAGGCTTGCTTGTAAGTGTCACGGTGTATGGTTAAGAAAGTCTGAGGTATGTGATTTTTTTGGTCTTTTTCGGTTTATCTTCTATGCTATCAGAGGAAAGGGTTGAGAAACTAAGCTAACTCTAACTAATGTCCTAAGTCTAAATTAACTAGCATTAGCATCCGTTCCCACTTACCGGACACACCCTGAACTATGCAACTGTGGCTTACCAAACGCTAATCGTTACTGGGATCACCACACGTAACGCAAGTGCTCGAAGTGGTCGTACTGAGGCACCTATTTAGCTTAAGTGTGATAAGCAGCCGATTCCTTAGCTAGCCGTACACACCCGTGGGTGCTCGTAACTAAGTCGTACTTATCACACGTTCTAGCCTAGCAATGAGTAGCCGATTCCTTGACTAGCCGTACACATTGGACTACCACTGGGATTACCAAGCGCAGAATCCTGGAATACGCTACTGGGTTACCAAGCAGCCAATGCTCGTAATCAAGTCGTACTCATGCGTTGCGACAAGCAGCCGATTCCTTGACTAGCCGTACACGTCCGTAGACGCTCGTAATCAAGTCGTACTTGTGCGCACTAGGAAAGCAGTAAATAAACAACAATAAAACCATGTACTGCAAGGTTTATCCAATCAAGTTCGTCTTTATTGCCGTACACAACTTGGGTTCAGGTTACAAGCTGCTCGAATAAAGAGCCGTTCACTCTAGGACTCCTACTGCGGGCACATGGGAAAAATTCTAACTCTGGAGTGATCAATCTGCCAGAGCTTCGCTACTTCTAGCCAGGATTGGGAAATGAAGGGAGTGCCGCCTCTTATTTATAGATATGGCGGCGGACCGCGATATCGCGTACACGATATCGCAGGGGAAGACGCGATATCGCATGGGATGCAATATCGCGGCACAGTGCATGTCGCGTCTCATCATCCTTGATGCCAAATTTCAAATGAAATACTTCCTTATGCTTATAGTCATTTCTAAGTAGGCTCTCCAACATTTGTCTTTCCACTTCTAATGTAGCCACATAAGGAGTCACAAATCTTGGTAGCTTTTGAGCTTGGCCTTTAAAACCTACTATTAGAATCTAATTATAATGGGCATGAGGAAAAAATAGCTCCATGACACTTATTTTTAATTGCATTAATAATTTTCTAGTCTACTCAAGCTGGGACCTAAGATTTTTAAAAATGGGGATATACATAATTCATCAAAAATTTTAAAGCCTAGGCATCAAAATATCTCTTTTGGTAGATAACTAGGAAAAAAGCTATAACAAGGGTGTTCTAGCTAAGCTCCACATTGCAAGCTATATTTGACAAAAATTCAAGTTGTCCATTCTAGTTCTAGCATCTCAATCAGTAGATAATCTATTAAAAATGAGCTTAGATTCAATTGTATTTTCTACTCATACATATCCACCAAGCTTTGCTACAACATATCATTCATATATTAAAAGGGAAGAAATTTCTTTCATTTTCTAGAGCTACTCAAACCCAAATATAATAATCCCTAATGAAATTGATTTCATGAACCATGGAAAAATTAAAAGCTAAAATAGAAATTCAATAAGAAAATTTGAACTTAGTTGTCTTTGGAATGGTCTTTCAATAGTCCCAAGATTGTGTAAGCTATGTTGGTGAGACTTTGGTGACCTTTCCTATGTGTGGATGCATCCAAAATCTATTGTTGAAAAGTTTCTCATTTATCTACTATGCTTCTCCTTCACCAATGTTAGGCTCAATGATACCATAGAGTTCATATGCCTTCATGGTGCTAATGTTGATGAAATGCTATGTATTGTCTCTAAAATGGAGCTTAGTCTTTTCATAGATTATTTCAAATATTAGACAACTGAGGACATCTTTTATCAAGTTAGTTCTTAGTATGAATCCAAGCTTGTGGAGGCTCATTCTCTAGGATCCTATGCACTAATCTTCCATTATTTCCAAGCTTTTAAACCATAACACCCTAATTAATTATCTATAAAATCCTATAAATAACTAATAGAGATGTTACAAAACCCCAAGGATTTGGATTTAACCTTGATTTACTAACTTAAAAGTGGTAAAATAATTAAAAGTTATTGATTAAGAGCATAGATATAGTAGAGAAATATAGCAAAGAAAAATTTTATATAACTTACCTACATAATTAAATAGAATTTATTTAAAGAAAAATACAATTTTGCATAGCCACAAAAATGGAGATGCTAAAAAGTTTCACTATTTGCATCATAAAATAGTACACAAAATAATGATTCCAACTACACTTTTTTTTGTCTCAATCAAACATCCAAAATTAAAGATATTTAAGTTTAAAGTTTGTCAATTAATTAATATAAATTAAAATAATAATTAAATAAAATATTAATATAAAATAAATAATATCAAGTTTTCATGAACATATGGCATGCACCAAAAAGAAAAATTTTCCTTGTAATCTCATAGTCTAAATGGCATAAATAGCAATTTCATATCTAACATACTTTATTTATTTAAAAAATAGGTACATGAATAAGTAGTCCAAAAGTGTACATGGTTTTTATTTTACAAAAATACAAAATATACATAAATTATTTTTCAAGATCAAAGAGTTTATGTTATTAAGAATTAATCAACCTTTCATCCCATGTCCCTCTCCTAGTGTTGCCATGGCTACTCTGGGTGCTTTGCATTGAAATGTACGAGTCAAAATCCCTTAAATAAGAAAGGTTCTTATATTTCTCTCTTCGTGAAGCATAAAGGTTATGGATCAAAAGTCTCAAGATATGGACTTAGTATAGGTTTCTAATAAAATATTCAAAATTTTACAAGGTCCAAAAATTTCACAAATTCTCCTAGAATATAAATAAAATCCAAGAATCCAAAGCAAATATATATTTTGATTATTTAATTCCTTAGTATTCAAAGATATACAAAATTGTCCAGCAAAATCCAAAGAATGTATAGTTTAACCAAGCATCTCTGAAGGCTAGGTCTTGGTTATCTTAACTACCAAAGGGACTTACCAATAGCTCTTGGAATAACCTCACTACTATCATAGGATTAGCCTCATGATCCCAAACAAGTCACTCATGGCTGGGTCTTAACAATAGCCTCTCTACTAACATCCTCTCAACAATTGAGGCACATGTATCATCGAAAGGATAGGTCTTCACTATGCCTCATCATACACCACTAGACTTAATTACATAGTGCCATGGTCTTGGCTAAAGCCATAGCCTCATATGAACTTACGAATAAAAATCTAGGGTAGAAAATCCATCTAACAACCCTTGTTCTTGTGGGGTAGATTCCACTAAAGAATACACCACTACTACATGAAGATAGGGGCATTAACAAGATTCACGATTTTGACTATAAACTGAACAAAATTAGTCACATAAATATTATTATTTTATTCCAAAAGTTCAAAAGATGCCCAAAATAGCCAAAAATCCATAGAAGCTCAAATTCCACAAAAGTCCAACAAAATCATGTTTATATCATAAGTAGATCCCTAGATATTCATAAAGTATCTAGGGGTAAGTTGGGCATAATTTTCACAATTTTCAAAATTCATCAAAAGACAAAAAAGGTATGAATAGGATAAAAATATTATTTTTCAAAAAGCCCAAAATTACAAAAATTTGGTAGCATCTCGACATATTAATTAAAATTGTAGAAGAATAGTAGAAAAGTAGGAAGTAGAGAGGAGAGATGGAGAATCCATAACAATATGGAGTAGCCATGTGAAAGGAAAATAAAATAAACTTCCTTACTTGTGTTAGTAGGGCTTTTAGAATTTTGTTGTATATTCCTTTCCTGCCTAATGCTCTTAATTGATTTTTGCTTTTCTTTGCCTATCACACTAAAAACCCTTCTTCAAACTACAATGAGATATGTTTAGGACCACTACCTATTTATAAGGAGAAAATGAAAGAAACTAGGCTCAAATTGGCTTAAAAACAAAAAAAGGGCAAAAACGTTTTTCTCGAAAAATGTGATGGAACATGGTTTTGGAAAAATGACATTTGCATAGAAAACAGCACCAAAAATCAAGCTAGATGGGGCAACAAGAGAAAATGCATAAAAAATGAAAGCAGTGATAAAAGTTATATGTTATATGTTTTACATATAACATGTATATTTGCTTTCACATGTGAACGTGCTTTTTGTAACAATAGCATTGACCCTTTTTCATTTGATGTTTTTAATTTTCAATTTAAATTTTTTTTTTTCAAAATCATTTTTATAAGCTTATTCATAAATTTTCTCTGTCTTTTAATGCCCTTGTACACAATCACTCATAGCACATACACTAGGACTCCAAATCAAATTCCATTTGAACCTAAAAAATCCTCATCAAGTGCTCTACTAAGTCATACACTAAAATCTTGTCTAAGCATGACTTTTCATGGTGGCCTAGTTTAAATGTCAAAACTTTTACGATATCTTAGCAAACTAGAAATTGTAATATCTCAAGAATTGTAACTTCAATTCTAGTGAACCAAGGGTCAAAATCTACAATTTTGAACATCTCAAACACATTGGTAAGGTCATATTTTGGGTAGGACATCATCCTAAGGTACTTCTTGAATAAAGCTAATTTATGCAATATTTAATTATAATTAAAAATAAACTGCAAATCCTAGTTTAATGATAAAAGATAATGAGGCATATGGTCTATGTAGGGTCAAGGTCTATATTTGCTCTATGAACAGAGTATTATGTAGGCACATGTACATAATAAAATAAAAAGATGCATGACTCGATGTGCATAATAAAGCATAAATGTGCACAAAGAAATAAATATGTATACCCTAATGCTTATAAAGGCATGATAATTGGTAAAAGAAAAACTTCATGGGGTAATTGGATTTCAACATTTAATGATAAAATATAATGTAAACCTATGACTAAGCTCCAACAATAGTAGAATAAAGGATACAAAACTTTAACAAAACATCATAACAAGTAGATTGTATTCACTTGACTAAGAAACTAGTAACAACAACAACAATAACAACAGTAATAACAATAATGATAGTAATGTAATCCTATGTTTTAACCAAGAATATTAGAGCTAATTCATTGAAATGCATTTGAAAGTATTACAGAATTAATCATATGCATTAACTTAAATAACTAAAATTTGCAAATTCTTAGGTTGTGACATAAACCCTAACTTCTTAACCAAATAGTGGTCTTCATAAAAAATAAAAAATTCTCTTTCATCTTACTCTAACACTAGATGTCCAACATCAATCCATTGGCATAGCTAATAAATGTTTAGCTTGAAATGTTGCAAGTAATCTAAGAAGCTAAAAGTATTGATATCTTTGAACTTTTGTGGAGCTTCCTCTTTTTCCTTGTGAGACATTTTTAAAGCTAAAATTTTGTAGAAGAAGCTTAAATTCAAAATATGCTCATGCTTCAAAAGACTTAGTCCTGGCTTTACAATGTAGCTTTTGGTTTGTTACTTTACTATGCAAATATGCTTTGTATTAGCTTTGTGATTCAAAACTTAATGTGGCTTTATCAATTAATACTTGTAATAGACAATCTTGATTCACTTACTTGAAGATAGCTTGTTGGAATTAATTGATGACATCTGTCTCAAACCTCTACATATTCTTTAATTCACTAAGCTACTTATTTAAGATTATTAATTCTCAACAGCCTCCAATATGAATCGCTTAATGGCTTAATATTTTTTACTAACACTTCACTCAGCTATCATAGATTCAATTCATTTTCCTATCTTATAGTAATTATGCATTGTTAAGGATTACAAAGTTGATGTGTCATTGTAAGTAGAATTATTTTTGTAGAGCCAAGTTTTTGTTTCATGAGCTTAAATAATAAAACTAGATGCTCAATTTTCGTTGCCCAAATAGCATGTTGATGTGGCTCATAGAATAGAACTAAAGTTTAATTGTAGAATCATTTTCCGATTCTACAAAGCTCATGCTAACATGGAGCTTTTAGGTGAGCTTATCTTTAATAAAATAATCATGAGCTTTTGTAACATCAAGTTTCCCTTTTGTAGGCTTAAAATTTTTCCTTTTACATAACCAAGTGTTTCAAAGCTTTACCATCCATTTTAGAATTGATTATTGATGAGTGGTGAGGTACCCCTACACTCAACCATACGAATACGAGTGTTTCACGCACGATCTGGTCAAACTCCGTAGACGAACTAATTGTGGTATCAAGAAAGTTATCCTTAGGTCACAATTCACTGTCTTCCCATCTGGACTAGTGTTAACTTTGTCATGTATGGTTGATCAGTGGCGAGGTACCCCTACACTCAACCATAAGAAATGAGTGTAGCATGCGCAATCTAGTAGAACTCCACAGATGGACTAGTTGTGGCACCTAGACAGTTATCCTTAGGTCACAGTTCGCTGTCTTCCCACCTGGACTAGTATTATATTTTTCACGTATGGTTTAGTCCAGAGTGAGGTGTATGATTTTTTCCTAATTCTAACGCTACTCTTGAAGGTAGTGGAATGTAAGATTAACTAAGCTAAGCTAGGAGGAAAAGGGTAAGAAAATCTAATCTAGCCTAAGTGCAACGAGCAACCAATTCCTTGATCAACCGTATACATCTTGGACCTCGTGCATGACTACCACTAGGATTACCAAGCATAAATCCTAGGTATGCCACTGGGATTACCAAGCTTAGATCCCAGATATGCCACTGGGTTACCAAGCGTAGATCCTGGATACGCCATTGGGTTACCAAGTAGTCACACTTAAATGCTCGTAATCAAGTCGTACTCATTCTACGATCTAGGAGTTTAAGGGTGAGAGAGAGAAAATAGTATATAACATTAAATAAATAAACAAACAAATAAATAACAAAGTGAATGCTGCAATGATGAAGTAATCTCGATCTTTATTGCTGGTCATGTGTGTGTCCAAGTACGTCACGCTCGAATAGAGACACCGTACAATTACATTCACCACACTGCAGGCAGACACGGGAAAAATAATCTAACTCCGGAGGGATCAAACTGCCAGAGCTTCGCTACTTCTAACTCCTAATTGCTAAAGAAGGGAGAGCCACCTCTTATTTATAGATATGGCAACGAACTATGATATCGCATACACGATATTGTAGGGAAGACGCAATATCACGTACGCGATATCACAGGGGATGCAATATCGCTGCGGACATGACATCGTGGCCTATGCGAATCGCATCTCATCATACCCCCACAACTGAATAAAAACTCATCCTCGAGTTACAAGGAGAATAAGCTTCATTGATTACACAATGGATAGGTATGGGATTATTAACTGGAAAAACAAAAAATGGAATGATGTTGTAGTGTGGGAAGACACAACATAGAAAAAATACTACACTACAAAAAATGGAACTCATGTAGTTCCTGGTGGTGGTGGCTCCTCCATGGGTGCTTTCCCTTTGTCCTGTGCTCTAGACTTTGAAACTTGATGGTGTTGAAGTATGGACTAGAGATTCTCCTCTTTAGCTTGAGGGTCTTATGCCATCCATGCTGATGTTCCAATGTTTGATGGACTTGACACTTCCCACGGACAGGGTAGTTGCGGAAACATATGATTAGCCTTGACATACCATGCCGCAAACACCCGTCGTTCCTCTTCATAGGCTCTGGCTTTATCTTTGTATTCATGAAGGTCTATTAGCCATCAAGCTAAGTCAATTGCAACATCTTTCTGTCCCTGGTAGATTTCTTTTACCACCGCAAGTTCAGAATTTGCGACATCTAGTTTCTCAGCCAACTTCTTGCGCTCTACAAATTCTGCTTCATATTTGATGTGGGTGGAATCTACCTACTACTCGAGCTCTAACCTACGGCATCCTGCTGTTAACATGGCCAGGTTGGCATATCTAAGGTTTGTCAACTCCATGTACTCTGTTAAGTCTTGGATCTGCAGGTCTCAGTTCTTAACTTCCGCTTAGTGGATGAAGCCGTAAGTGTCCAGTATGGCCCTCCAATCAGTGTGCTGAGAACTAATGTTGCTGATTTGAGCCTTGGCCATATGGATCTTCTTCTCCAAGATTTGTTTGTACATCCCCACCTAATCACAGAAATGCTCCTTCAGCTTCTCATGTCTTTTAGCCTCATTCTGCCACGCGCTTATCTCAATTGCTGATTTCTAGCAAATAGCGCGTACCTCCTCCATTGAGAGGGTTTGGTTCTCTCTGGCTAAATAGCTTACATCTCGATTAACCTAAATGAATTATTCTTGCAGCTAATGAAAGTGTTCATCGAGAACATTCTTTTATTTCTCCATAGAAGTCAACCGAAGGTTATCTGCAACCAACTGCTTATTCTCTTCTTCTAAGGTCCTAAGTGCCTTAAGATGCGTATGAGTTTGCACTTGTGCTGTGGAGGCATCCCAACTGGCCATCTCCTTTTCTTCTACCACCCTCTTATTTTCTGCGAGTAGCTTTGCTAATTGCTTGGTTCTGAAATTTTTCAGCTAGTCTGCGGGAATGTATTGCAAAGGATCCAGCTGTGCTGCTTGTAGGGCTATGAGCTGTTCTTGTAGTTTCTACACTTCAGCTTCAGCATGCTCTGTCCTTACTTCAGATATGACCAGCTTCCCCTTTGTGGAAATGAGGTCTGATTAGATTGCTGTTACATCCTGGGGGATGTCAAACAGAGACGTCAGAACTTGTCATGTTTGTAGCAATCGATCTAGCACATCCTCATGTTCCGCAGAAGTCATTGAGGTACCAACAAGAGTTTGAGCATCCTGTGCTCCTAAAAGATCTACCGGTGGTACAACAGGTACATTAAAGGATTCCTTAATGTGGTCAGCAACCACTTCAGCAGCTCCTGCAGCATCCTGGTGTTGCATGACCACCACAGTGGCCCCTTCACTAGTCTCTAATTACACTTGAAAAGATGCCTCTTTTCCTAAGATCTATTGTGACCATCTACTTTCCCCTCCTCTTGTTTGAATTGATAATTCACCCCTTGTGTAACCTAATGAAATAGTAGGATGGTCAACATCATTGATGACATGGAAGAGGTTTGTGTCATCACGACTTCTCCAACTAATCGTCTCAGCGATGGTCTTAAGATGGCTCATCAATGGTCTGTAGTCTTGTGACAATGGCGACTAATCCTGACCTGTGCTGGGTCCTGCTTCTTGTTGTTGGCTGGGACCTGTGGCTGGAGGTTGACTGGGTCCTGCATGTTGAGTTGCAGGTGATCCAGTCATCTGTTCTTCTTCTTCATCTGGTCTTAGCTCTTCACCAGTGCTCTTTCTTGGAGCTAGTGCTTTTAACGATTCAACATAAGAAGCATTCTGGGCCTTTCGAAGGATGTCATTTGTGTATCCCCGAATACCAGCCCATCGACACAGTTTTCTGATAAGGTAGGGAAAAGGCAACAACATCTTCCCTATCTTCCGTTCTTCAAATCGCCTCAAGATCTCTATCAAATATAGATGGGGTAGGTTAGTATTAACCTTTCCCATCAACATTACACATCCTCTCGCCGCATACGTCGATATTCTTTTCAAACCTTTTGTGGGGAAGAGGTGATAGGTTCCAATTTTGAAATAAACCTGCTCTTCCGTCGTCAGCTCACCAAAAGCTTTATCTTTTCCATAAGCCTTCTCTAACCAATCCTTCCACACATCAGGGTCCGATCATGTAGATAACCAAGCAACATGGGGGCCTGAATTCGGAAGGTTTAACACTTCCAAAATCGCCTGCGTAGAAAAGTCTACTATCACACCACAAATGTTAACTGTGGTGCCTTGCTCCTTATTGTGCCAAAATTGGTACATTTCACCTAAGTACTAGGCACCGCATTCAAAGAGGACAGGCCATAAGGGAGATCCTTTAAGGTGATCCCTAATATCCTCAGGAGCAAACTCTGCAAAAGTTTCGAAGTTTATCTCCACAATCACTACAGCAACTGTGGACTTTGTATGGATAGCCTGAACACACTCCAGAGGCAACGTGAGTTGTTGTCCCGGTTTAGGCGCAGCAGCAGCTCCTCTTTCTGCCTACCTGGACTGTCTTGTAGGAGGTTCATCTTGATGTATGCTGAATGATTACACCTCCTATTCTACATGTTGTCTAGCAGGGACCCGTCTTCCACCTCTCCGAGGTTGTTTTGCTTCACCTTGAACAGGACCCTCTCACTATGCACGTCTTAGAGCCATCTACAATCACACGGGCCAAATGTTAGTAAGGTTGTTTTCAAAGTCAAGTTATACCTTAATACATGCCTTTAATTAAAGATCTTATGTTATTGTGTGATCGTGCCCAAAAATTATAATAATGGGTCCTATGACTTGGGTGGATTTCATTTTAATCTCCCAGTGTACCTAAGGTCATATGATTCTTGGCACAATTTCTCTAAGTGTTAGTTTTAATTACCCTAATTGATGTCCTTTGGGTGATGATAAATTTCAAAAAATTTAGGTACTTTTCGGTAAGTGTCTCTCCCCCACGACTAAACTGAACACTCCGAGTTCAAGCAGGTTCAAACGAAATTAAAATCAGAGCACTAGTGAGCGAGATATGAGTGAAAAAGAAAGGGTCACACAATCACAAATCGTAGAGAAAAATTTCAAAAATTCTCCCCGCGTAAATGGCAAAATGATGCTAAGTGTTGTGGTGGGTGTTCCTATTTATAGGTAAATAGGACACAATATAGCGTACGGTACATCGCGTACGCAATATCTCGTGGGACACGCTATCGCGTATGCGATATCTCAACCCCACTAATGTGAGACACATGAAAATACCAAATTTTTAATGATTTTTCCTGAAATTAATGTTAACTATTGAGGACATTAAGCATTAAGATATCCTAGGGTAATTTCATTGCTTCAAGAGGCACTCTTCATGATAATGATGTACACTTTTGCAATTAAAGATTTGGCGGTTACGAAAAAAGGGAATGTAATGGTACATTGGAACATTTAAAAATGATAGAGGGATAATAATAGGGAAAGAAAATTATGAAAAATTAAGCTGAGGGTAAGAAATTGTGTGTTTGAGCTCGAGAACAATGAAGATTACAATAAAATTACACAAGTGGATCCTCCCCAAAGCAATTTTCAACCTATTATGCCCTTGTGTAATCACACTTAAAGTGTCCATGGGCACTAGAAGGGTTAAATGTAATCCACACTAACTCAACAAAACACACGTATGTAAATATCACCAAAATGAGATGAAAATTCTATGTTACATGGGACATGAGCTATAATTACACGAACAGTGAGATGAGACGAACTATAGAAAGGGATCGTAGAGATCAAGACATAAGGTAACTGACCAAGGACACAGTGAATCCTACGTGTAAAGCATGATTAAAGTGTCATTGACCCATCGTTCCAAGATCAGGACCAAGTCCATCCTTCTAAATAGTGACATTGCATTGTTTCATCCCATGATGAGCAACTATGAGAGTACCATAACAATAAGGCGTACGATCACTTAACATTTAGTACAAGGGAGGAGTGATTTTTGTTTTATGACACTTCCTTTTTCTTTTCTTCTCCTCTTTCTTTTTTTTTCACTTTGCTGAATCCAGAGAAGCCACCAACCTTCAGGCATGGGTGCATGTCTTTCCAATGGAACCCCCTAGAACAACATTTGATTTTTGAGTGCCCTTTTTGATTACTCTTACTCCCATTTTTTATTAGATCTACAAGGATCTTAGTACAACCATATTGCATGATAACTCCCACAGATGTCACCAAAAAGAATCCACAAGTCCCCTTGATGTCACACCCTAATCATTCCCTCTTGGTCCATCCTTCTTCATTCTGGGTACAATAACACAAAATTAATTTTAAGTTTTAGAAATTTCAAGAATATCACTGTACCTTTGAATAGAACCTCTTTATTTATAGAGTGGATGAGTGGGTGTAGTGGGCTCACTGTTTCAAATAATTGATCACTCATGACTTAATAACATAAAACACATCTCAACCAACGATCCACATGAGTGTTTTATTCGTAGATGAGATTACTTACGCAAACATGAAAATACAAACACACAAAAAGACAAAAAAAAAAGTTGAAAAATGAAAAACTGAAAAATAAAAAGTTGAAAAATTAAAGAAAATGAAAAATATTTATTAATCCTGCTTGCTATTGAAATGGAGGATATCCCCCATAACTAAACGATTGAGTATGGAAAGGATTAATAAATGGGAAATAAGAATCCTTGCATATTGGAAGTATTGAAATTGGTCCATACTTATCCCCTTGGATTTCACACACTTCATAATAAGCATAGTGGGGCACTTCATACAATGTAGTTCCCAGATAATGAGTTGACCTACTATGATGTTGGTGACCGTTAGATGGTATGCAAGGATTAGGATGATGCCTCCCATGGTTGTGTTCATTGGGCCATATGGTTGTTGGAGTGTAAGTTGGTGCCCCTGATGAAGTTACATGAGGCGTTGGGTTTGAAGGTAAGGGTGCACCACATTGTTGGACTTGTGCTAGGTTGGAAGGTGCAGTGGCCTCAGAATTGTGTTTTTCTTTCTTACGGCTGTGTTTAAAGAAGGGACGCCTTTGATGTTGAGGAGGCTTTGCACTATTATTAGTAGTAGTAGCACAAGTGTTGTTCGTGGGTTGTGGTGGTACAAACACCTTAGGAATGGTTGGTGGCATTGTGAAAGGAGCAAAAGGATAAGAATGTTGAAAGTTAGGAGGAGTATAAGATGCATAAGGTGGTGGTTGTGTTGGAGGTATGGGTTGATAGTATTATGGAGAATAGTATTGTGGTGAGATAGAGTATGGTGTCCTGAATAGAGAAATAGGATGTTAAATGTGATAAGCGTTTGAATTCAGAAAATATGAAAGGTGCCTCCAGTCTAAGGGTGGTCTCCCCCACAACTAGGATTGTTGCCACTGTGATCGAACACAGTACCTTTGTACAAACTCTGGATGTAGCGTATTTTCCCAATGCTCATGTATATGTAACAATATTGGGCATTAGCCCTTGGGGTGATCATACAGGCATATGTTGCATTCATATGTAGGGTTGGTAGTTGAGCACTTATACCCTTTATTCTTTTTTTCCGAATTTCCACTATTTCATCCTATTTCTTAGGTGGTCAAAACTCTATCTCCAATGGTGTTGATAAATTCTCCACTCTTTTGATACATCCATTCCAACATCTTATTGATCTTTGCCTCAGCTTCTTCTAACGATTGTTGTATTGGCAAAGATGATGTTTCCACCTTGAGATTTGTTGATTTCTCCTTTTTATGAGCATGGACCTTTGTTGAGTTAATATTTGGGTCCCGTTGATGTTTTTCAACACTCTCCCATCTAGCTAATTCTCCTTCTTCTTTTGCTACCTGCTTAATAAGCTCTTGGATTTGATGGATTCATAGTTCATATAGTTGACCTTAGGCATATACTCCTAAGGTCTCTGTTGTTTAATTACGTAGCCCATCAATGATATGGTACATTAGCCTTTCCTCGGAAAACCCATGGCCTGGATTGTTGTTTAACAGTGCATAATATCTTTCTAAGGACATGTCCAAGGGTTCATGTTTTGCTTGTTTCCACTCTTGGATTTGTTTCCTCAAGGCTGACACTCTTGCGTAGGTTTGATATTTTCCATTAAAGACTTCTACCATTGTTGACCAACGTCATATTGAATTTGGTTTTAATGATCTATACCATACTTTAGCTTGGTCAACGAGTGTCATAGGAAAGAGCTTAAGTTTTTTCCAACTATTATCAATGTTGTTCCATGTGCAGGCATCATAGAAGGCTAGTAAATGTTGACGTGGATCTAAGTCATAGCCTCCTAAAAATTTTGAAAAGTTACTTAAATCAAGCCTGGGTAGACGACTCTCTTTACAATGCCTACGTCAGATTCAAATGGCCTCCTGTATTTGTGTTAAGCTTGTAGTGGCCATTGGGGGTTCATCATCATCGGTTAAGTTATGTCTTTTTGTGTTGCGATGACATTGTTTTTGTTCATTTTTATAGGAAACTCCCACTTCAAGTTGTATACTCCAATCTTCATCGTCATATAGTTTATTGGTTCTCCAATGAACTTCCTCACTAAGTGTGGCATTATCATCTTGTAGGAGAGGCATTGTTGTGTGTGAATTTATGTGACTTTTTAATAATTACTTCTTTTTAAGAGATGTATCATTAAGTTCTTTACAGCGACCTTGTATGATATAACTAATCTAGATAACTAGCACCATCCCCAGCAACAGCGCCAATGATGAGTGGTGAGTTACCCCTACACTCAACCATACGAAACGAGCGTAGCATGCGCAATCCGGTCGAACTTCGCAAACGAACTAGTTGTGGCACCTAGACAGTTATCCTTAGGTCGCAATTCGCTGTCTTCCCACCTAGACTAGTATTATATTTTTCACGTATGGTTTAGTCTAGAGTGAGGTGTATGATGTGTTCCTAATTCTAACGCTACTCCTGAAGGTAGTGGAATGTAATATTAAGTAAGCTAAGCTAGGAGGAAAAGGGTAAGAAAATCTAATCTAGCCTAAGTGCGATGAGCAACCAATTCCTTGATCAACTGTATACATCTTGGACCTCGTGCACAACTACCACTGGGATTACCAAGTGTAGATCCTAGGTACACCATTGGGATTACCAAGTGCAGATCCCAGATACGCCACTAGGTTACCAAGCATAGATCTTAGATACGCCACTGGGTTACCAAGTAGTCACACTTAAATGGTCGTAATCAAGTCGTACTCGTTCCACGATCTAGGAGTTTAAGGGTGAGAGAGAGAAAATAGTAAATAACATTAAATAAATAACAAAGTGAATGCTGCAATTATGAAGTAAGCTCAATATTTATTGTCGATCATGTGCGTGTCCAAGTACGTCACACTAGAATAGAGACACTGTACAATTACATTCACCACACTGCGGGTAGACACGGGAAAAATAATCTAACCCTAGAGGGATCAGACTGCTAGAGCTTTGCTACTTCTAACTCCTAATTGCTAAACAAGGGAGAGCCACCTCTTATTTATAGATATGGCAACGGACTGCAATATCGTGTACACGATATCATGGCCTATGTGAATCACGTCTCATCAATGGTTTAGTCTAGAATGAGGTGTATGATGTGTTCCTATACTAATGCTTCTCTTGGAGATAATGGAAAGTAATATTAACTAAGCTAAGTGAGAGAGGGTGAGAGAGAATCTAAGCTAGCCTAAGTGCAATGAGCATCCATTCCTCAATCATCTGTACACATCTTAGACCTTGTGCATGACTACCACTGGGATTCTCAAGTGCAAATCCTAAGTACGTTACTGGGTTACCAAGTAGTCACTTTAAATGCTCGTAATCAAGTCATACTCATTTCGTGTTTAACAAGATTTTAGGGTGAAGAGATATTAACTAAGAAAGTGGTAAATAACAATATAAACAAGTAAACTAAGTGACTGCTACAATGATGAAGTAATCTCGATCTTTATTTCCAGTCATGTGCATGTCCAAGTACGTCACACTCGAATAAGGATGCTGTACAATTACAATCACCACACTGCGGGCATGCATTGGGAGGACAGGGTTAAGAGAAGAACAACTTAAAATTAAACACTTAAAGCTAAGAACTAAAAAACTACCTACCAGATCTATCTACCTCTTATTTATACATGAGGAGACAAGCTACAATATCACGTATGCGATACTGCTGCCAACAAAATGATAACTCATCATACTCCCATGACTAAATGAAAAATCGTCCTCAAGTTACAGTGAGAACAAGCTTCATTAATTACATAGTGGAGAGGTATGGGATTATTGAATGGTGAGAATGGATGCATGCCGTAGTGTGGAATCAGAACAAAATTGAGACATAACACAAAGAATGCTAAAGAAAATCCTACAGCTACAAAATTAATGAAACTCATGTAGTTCTTGGTGGCAGTGGCTCCTCCATGCATGTCTTTCCTTTGTCTTGTGCTCCAGGTCTTCGGACTTGATGGCATTGAAGTATGGCCTGGAGTTTCTCCTCTTTGGTTCAGGGATCTTGCACCATCCATGCTAATGTTTCGATGTTTGATGGAGTTGACACCTCCCATAGGTAGGGTAGTTGTCAAAACATTTGATTTGCCTTGACATACCAAGCCACAAACACCTCTCGTTCCTCCTTGTAGGCTCTGGCTTTGTCTCTGTATTCTTGAAAATGTGCAAGCTATTGAGCCAAGTCTATTATGATACCTTTTTTTCCTTGGTAGCTTGCTTTAACCACTCAAGTTTAGAATTTGCAATCTCTAGTTTTTGCAATATCCTCTTACGTTGTGAAAATTCTATCTCATATTTTATGTAGGTGGTGCCTACCTGTTGCTCAAGCTCTGTTCTCAGGCACCTTGCTGTTAACAGGGCAAGGTTGGCATACCACAGGTTTTCCAACTCCATGTATTCAGTAAGGTCCTGGATCTGTAGGTCCTAGTTCTTAACTTCCGCATGGTGGACAAATATATATTTGTCCAATATGGCCAGCCAGTCAATGTGTTGAGCACTGATAGCATTGATGTGGGCCTTTGCCATACGGATCTCCTTCTCAATGATCTTCTTATACATCCCCACCTAGTCTTGGAAGTGCTCCTTGATATTTTCATGCTATTTAGCCTTATTTTGTCACGTGCTTATTTCGATAGCCATATTCTAGTGGATGGCACATACCTCCTTCATTGAGAGGGTTCGATTCACCCTAGCTAAACAATTCATGTCTTGGTTAACTCGGATGAATTGTTCTTGGAACTAATGAAAATGTTCTTTGAGAACATTCTTTTCCTTTTCCACAAAGGTCAACTGAAGGTTTTCAGCAACAAGCTTCTTATTTTCCTCTTATAAGGCCTTGACTGCCTTGGTATGCACATGAGTTTGCACTTGTGTTGCAGAGGCATCCCAAACAGCCTTCTCTTTTTCTTCTACCACCTTCTTATTCTCCATTAGTAAATTTGTCAGTTGCTCAGTTTTGAAAGTGTCTAGTTAGTTTGCGAAAAAAAATTGCAAAGGGTCTTGCTATGCTACATGTAGGGCCACGAGCCTTTCTTGAAATTTCTACACCTTGGCTTGAGCATGCTCATCCCTCATCTCTATCAAGACTAGATTTCCTTTGGTGGAAATGAGGTCTGATTGAATTTCCGTAACATCCTGAGGGATGTCAAACAGATACGTCATCATCTATCCCATTTGTAGTAATCGATCAAGTACATCCTCATGTTTCGTAGGAGTCATCGAGGTTCTGGCCAAAGTTTGAGCCTCATGTGCTCCTGCCAAATCTTTTGATGGCGCAACAGGTACATTAAACAATTCTTTAATGTTGTCTATGATCACCTCTGCAGCTCCTGTTACATCCTGGTGCTGCATGACCACCATTGTGGCACCTTCACTAGTTTCTAATTGCACTTGAAAAGATGTAGCATTCCCTAAGATCTGTTGTGACCAAGTTCTCTCCTCTCCTCCTGTATGGATGGACACTTCCCCCCTTGTGTGATCCAAAGAAACCATGGGCTATATGGCATCATCGATGATGTAGAAGATATTTGCATCATCACAACTTCCCAATTGACCGTCTCAATGATGGCCCAGAGATGGCTCATCAACGGTCTGTAATCTTACGACGATGGTGATGGTTGATCTTGCTAGCCCATGCTAGGCCCTACTTCCTATTTTTGGCTAGGTCCCATGCTTGGAAGTTGTCTGGGCCCTACAAGTTGAGTTGCAATTGGCCCTCCCGTTTGTTCCTTTTCTTGTTCCGGTCCCAATGTCTCACCAGTGATTTTCCTTGTAGCTAGTGGCTTTAGCAGTTCAGCATATGAAGCATTTTGGGCTTTTCGGAGGACATCATTGGTGTATCCTCTGATACCAACATGTCTACATAGCTTCATGATAAGACAAGGGAAGGGCAATGCAAGCTTTCTTGTCTTCTGTTCTTCAAACCGCCTCAGGATCTTTGTAAAGTATAGATGAGGTAGGTTAACATTAACCTTTCCCATCAATACTACACATCCCCTTGCCGCATATGTTGAAATCCTTTTTAGGCCCTTCGTGTGGAAGAGGTGATACATTCCAATTTTGAAAAGATCCTCTCTTCTATCATTAACTCTCCAAATGTCTTATCCTTGTCATATTCCCTTTCCAACTAAACTCGTCATGCATCAGGGTATGAATGGGTAGATAACTGAGAAACCTTTGGCCCTATATTAAGAAGGTTTAATACTTTCGAGATGGCCTGAACAAAGAAGTCGACTGTCACACCACAAATGTTAGATGTGGTGCCTTGTTCTCTATTGTGCCAAAATTGGTACGTTTCCCCTAGGTACTAGGCACCGCATTCAAAGAAGATAAGCCATAAGGGAGACCCTTTGAGGTGGTCCCTAATAGCCTCAGGAGCAAACTCTACAAATGGTTCAAAATTTAATCCCACAATCACCATCGTGAATGTGGACCTTTCATGGATAGCCTAAACAAAATCCTAGGACAACGTGAGATGTTGTCCCTATTCAGGCACTGTAGCAGCTCCTCCTTCTACCTACCTTGATTGTACAGTAGTAGGGTCTTCTTGGTGAATGCTAAATGATTATTCCTCCTGCTCTGCATGTTGTCTGGCAGGGACTTCTCCTTTGCCTTTCTTAGGTCGTTTGCTCCCACCTTGAGCAAGACCTTCCTGTTGTCCATGTTTTAGGGCCATCTGTAATCACACAAGACCAATCATTAGTAAGGTTGTTTTTGAAGTTAAGTTATACCTTACTACTTACCTTAATTAATTTATTTTATCTCCATGTGATGTTTCCTAAAAGATTATAATAGTGAGTCTTTTTTACTTAGGTGGTTTCCAAATTTAGTTTCCCAGTATACCTAAGGGATGAAATTATTTTTGGCACAATTATCTTTAATGTTATAACTAATTACCCTTGATAATGTCCTTCAAGCGATGAAAAATTCTAAAAACTTTATGCACTATTTGGCATGTGTCCCTCCCCCATTACTAAGCTAAACGCTCCAGGTTCAAGTAGGTTCAAACAAAATGAAAATTGGAGTACCAGTGAGTGAGATATAGGTATAAAGGCAAGGGTTGCACAATCACAAGTCATAGATAAAAATTCAAAAAACTCCCCCACGTGAATAGTTGAAAATGATGGTAAGTGATGCAGGGGATCATGTATTTATAAGTTTTATGTGACATGATATTGCATCGGCCGTGATATCGTGTACGTGATATCGCAGCCTATCAATGTTTAGGCCCGAGGGAAAATACCAAATTTTGAAGGTTTTTCTAAAATTAGTAGTGTAAATTAAGGACATGTGGGCAAGTGTTAAAGGGTTTTAGGTTAAGTTAGTTAGTTTTGAAGGCACAAATAATGATATGTGGTGGTAAGGAAGAGAAAAAGGCCATGTGATGGCTCATAGGAACGTTGGAATTTGGAGGGATAGCAATAAGGGAAAGAACATTGTTGACAATATGCTAAGGGTAATAAATGGTGTGTGGAAGATGGGTTATAAGTGTAGATTACAAAAATTACACAAGTGGGTCCTCCCCAAGTAGGTTCCAGCCTATAATACCCTTGTGTAACCACACTTAAAAGTGTTCGTGGGCACTCGAAGGATTAAATGTAATCTGCACTGGTTCCACAAAACATACACATGTAAGTATCACTAGGATGAGGTAAGAATTCTACGTTATACGATACACACACTACAATTACATGAACAGCGAGATGAGATGGACTACAAAAGGGATTGGAGAGATTGGGATATGAGGTAACTAACTTAGGGCACAATGAATCCTGCGCGTAAAGCATGATTAATGTTTCATTAACCTGTCGTTCCAAGATTAGGATCAAGTCTAGTTCTCCAATCAATGACACTGCATTGTTTCATCCCATGATGAGCAACTATGAGAGTATCATAACAACAAGGCATACGACCACTTGGCATTTTGTTCGAGGGAGGAGTGATTTTTGTTTTGTGGTACTTCCTTTGTATTTTTTTTTCAATTGCTGAATCCAGAGAAGTCACCAACCTTCAAGCATGGATGCATGTCTTTCTAGTGGGACCCCCCAAACAGCATTGGATTTTTGAGTGCCCTTTTAATTACTCTTACTCCCATTTTTCGTTAGATCTACAAGGATCTTAGTATAACCATGTTGCATAATAACTTCCACAGGCGTCACCAAAGAGAATCCACAAGTCCCCTTGATGTCACACCCTAATCATTCCCTCTTGATCCATCCTTCTTCATTCTGGGTACAATGAACACAAAATTAATTTTAAGTTTTAAAGATGTCCAGACTATCACTGTACCCTCGAACAGAACCTCTTCTTTGTAGAGCGGATGAGTGGGTGTAATGGGCTCACTGTCCAAATAATTGATTACTTGAGACTCGATAACATAGAACACACCTCAACCAACGAGCCACATGAGTGTTTTTATTCATAGACGAGATTACTTATAAAGGGATAAAAAGGACAAAAAGACAAAAAGATAAAACAAGAGATTGAAAAGTGAAATACTGGAAAACAAAAAGTTGTAAAATTAAAGAAAATGAAAAATATTTATTAACCCTTCTTATTATTAGAATGGGGGATATCCCCCATAACTAAATAGTTGAGCATGGCAAGGATTAATAAATGAAAGATGAGGAGCCTTGCATGTTGTAAACATTGAAACTTGGTCATACTTACCCCATTGGGGTTCACACACTTGATTAAAGTAAACATAGTGGGGCAATTTATGAGATGTGGTTCCTGGATAAAGAATTAACCCACTATGATATCTGGGACTGTAAGATGGTATGCAAGCATCAGGATGTCACACTCCATGGCTATGTTCATTGGGTCACATGGTTGTTGGAGTGTTACTTGGTGGCCTTGATGAGGTGACATGAGGTGTTGGATTCAAAGGGAACGGTGCACCACAGTGTTGGGCTTATGCTGAGTTGGAGAATGCAGTGGCTTTGGAATTGTGTTGTCCCTTCTTATGGTCATGTCTAAATAAGGGATGCCTTTGATGTTGAGGAGGTCTCTCACTGCTGTTAGCAATAGTAGCACAAGTAACGTTCATGGGTTATCACTATGGTGCAGACACTTCAGGAACAATTTGTGGCGATGTAGAAGGAGGAAAAGAATGAGAATGTTGAAATTGAGGAGAAGTGTAAGGTAAAAAAGGTAGTGGTTGTGTTGAAGGCATGGGCTGATAATATTGAGAAGAATGATAATGCGATGAGATAGATTATGTTGTCCCAGTTGGAGAAATAGGATGTTCGACTAGATAAGCATTTGGATTCAGATGATATGAGGGATGTCTCTGGTTTAGGGATGCATTTTCCCAAGACTGGGATTGTTGCCACTGTGATTGAACATAGTATTTTTGTATGAACTCTGGATGTAACGTTCTTTCCCAATGCTCATATAAATGTAACAAGATTGGGCATTGACCCTTGGGGTGATCGTACAGGCAAATGTTGCATTCATATGTGTGATCGGCAATTGAGCTCTTATTTTCTTCATTCCTTCTTTTCAAATGTCTAATGATATTTTTTCCTACTTCTCGGGTTGTCAAAACTCTATCTCCAATAATATCAATAAATTCTCCACACTTTTTATGTGTCCATTCCAACATCTTATTGATCTTTTCCTCGACTTCCTCTAGTGATTATTGTGTTGGCAAAGATGGTTTTTCGCCTTGAGATAGGTTGATTTCTCCTTTTTGTGATTATGGACCTTTGTTAAGTTAATATTTTGGTCCTGTTGATGTTTTTCAACACTCTCCCATCTAGCCATTTCTCCTTCTTCTTTAGCTACCCACTTCATAAGCTCTTGGAATTGATGCGTTTGTAGTTCGTATAGTTGACCTTGGGCATACACTCCGATGGTCTCTCTTATTTCATCACGAAGCCCATTAATGATATGGTGCATTAGCCTTTCTTTGAAGAACTCATGGCCTGGACAATTGTTTAATAGTGCATAATATCTTTCTAAGGCCATGTCCAAGGGTTCATGTTGTGCTTGTTTCCACTCTTGGATTTGTTTCCTCAAGGCTGACACTCCTGCGTAGGTTTGATATCTTTCATTAAAGAGGTCTACCATTGTTGGCCAATGTCGTATTGAATTTGGTTTTAATGATCTATACCATACTTTTTCTTGGCCAATGAGTGTCATAGGAAAGAGCTTGAATTTTTTCCACCTATTATCAATGTTGTTTCATGCACAGGCATCGTAGAAGGCTTGTAAATGTTGTTGTGGATCTAATTCATAGCCTCCTGAGAAATTGGGAAAGTTGTTTAAGTCGAGCCTGGGTAGGCGGCTCTCTTTACGATGTCTACGGGAGATTCAAATAGCCTCTTGTATTTGCGTTAGGTTTGTAGTGGCCAGTAGGGGTTCATCGTCATCAAGTTTTGCTTTTGTGCATTGGGACGATGTTGCCTTCTTTTATGTTTATAAGAAACCCCCCCCCCCCCCCTCCCTCAAATTGCGTACTCCAATCTTCATTATCATATAATTCATTAGTTCTCCAATGAATTTCCTCACTAGGTATGGTATTATCATAGTCTTGTAGGAGAGGCATGGTTGTGTAATTGTGTGTGAATTTATATGTGACCTTTATAATGATTTCTTCCTTAAAAGATATATTGTTAATTCCTATACAACGACCTTGTATGATATAACTAGCCTAGATAACTAGCACCATCCCTAGCAATAGTGCCAATGATGAGTGATGAGGTACCCCTACACTCAACCATATGAATATGATCGTTTCATGCATGATCTAGTCGAACTCTGCAAACAGACTAGTTGTGGTATCAAGACAGTTATCCTTAGGTCGCAGTTCACTACCTTCCCATTTGGACTAGTGTTAACTTTGTCACGTATGGTTT
Source organism: Gnetum montanum (assembly GCA_015680685.1). Lineage (NCBI taxonomy): Eukaryota > Viridiplantae > Streptophyta > Gnetopsida > Gnetales > Gnetaceae > Gnetum > Gnetum montanum. The sequence continues at coordinate 180,095 of MNCI01020158.1, read as the reverse complement.
AGTCTAGAATGAGGTGTATGATGTGTTCCTATACTAATGCTACTCCTAGAGATAATGGAAAATAATATTAACTAAGCTAAGGGAGAGAGGGTGAGAGAGAATCTAAGCTAGCCTAACTACGATGAGCATCTGTTCCTCAATCATCCATACACATCTTGGACCTCCAGCATGACTACCACTAGGATTGCCAAGCGCAGATCCTAAGTACGTTACTGGGTTACCAAGTAGTCACACTTAAATGCTCATAATCAAGTCGTACTCATTCTGCGTTTAACAGGAGTTTAGGATGAAGCGATATTAACTAATAAAGTGGTAAATAACAATTAAATAAACAATTAAACTAAGTGAATGCTACAATGATGAAGTAATCTCGATCTTTATTTTCGATCATGTGTGTGTCCAAGTACATCACACTCAAATAAGGATGTTGTACAATTACAATCACCACACTACAGGCATGTACTAGGAGGACAGGGTTAAGAAAAGAATGACTTAAAATTAAACACTTAAAACTAAGAACTAAAAAACTTCCTACTAGATCTATCTACCTCTTATTTATAGATGAGTAGACATATCGTGTATGCGATATTGTAGCCAACGAAATGATAACTCATCAATTATGTAAGCTCTTTGTAGAATCATTTTTCAACTCTATGAACTATTTGGTTATGTGCCTTGTAAATTTTCTTATAATGTCCATTTAGCTCGAAACCTTTCAAATTTTCTCCATACTAAACCTAATTGAATTGAATTAAATACATTATTCAACATGTATGTTTATTGCTTCATTGTGGCCTTGATGCTTGTAGAGTTGGATTCAAGCTTTTGAGTAGAACTATGTTTTGGTTTTACAAGCTAAAATGACTTGTAGAATTGGATTTTCCTTTGTTTGTAAAACCATTTTTTGGTTCTACAAACTCCCTTTATATCCAAAGCTGATATGGTTCATAAAACTGATTCAAAGTTTATTCATAGAACCAATATTTGGTTCTATGAACTACACTACTTTCCTAAGCTTATGTGGAAAATGAAATAGGCTCCACTTATAGAACCATTTTTTAGTTCTATGAGTTTGTTACCTCTTAGTGGTGACATGGCAAGTAGAATTGACTAGCGCTTTCCAATAGAACTAATTTTTTGGTTCTATAAGCTCATTTTATACTGAGAGATGAGTGGCTTATAAAACCAATTTTGAAATCCTTTATAGAAGCATCTATTGATTCTACAAACATTTTCCCATGTTTATAGCTAACTTGGTTTATTAAACCAATTTAGGGCTTGCTTGCATAGTTATTATTTGGTTCTACGAACTGCATTCTATGAAAATAAGCTTCCACATAATCAACATTGTAAATTGATACGAGCTTTAGTGGCATGTCTCTTGATGATTAGAACAAGCTTTTTTTTATAGAATCTAAATTTTTCTACAAATAATTGTAATTTTTGCATCATAGTTTGCTAATGTAATAGAGCTAAAAATAAATTCACTTACATAACCAAACTTTTTTGGTTGTACCAATCATGAGCTAACATGGCTCATAGAACCCAATTGTGATTTTTTATTAAACCAAGTTTTTTTTTTTGGTTTTACTAAGTTCTTTCTCTTTAATTATAATCTGGCAAATAACACAAGCAATGGGACGTGATATCGCATGGGCCGTGATATCGCGATGCGCCGTCATATCTATAAATAAGAGGCGGCTCTTCCTTGTTTCTCATTCTAGGCTTAGACCGTAGTGAAACTCTAGCAATTTGATCCCTCTAAAGATAGAATATTTTCCATGTGCCCGCAGTAGGAGCTCCAAAGTCAACGGATCTTTATTCGAGTAGATATTGTACCTGAACACATATTTGTGTACGGAAATAAAGATGAACTTCTTGGATAAACCTTGCAGTGCACGGAATAGGCTAAATAGGATTTTATTTATTGTTATTTACTATTTTCCATTTACATACTTTATTAGTGATTAAATCTTTCTCAACCCTTCTCTCCCAGTTAAGTGCCTCAATACAACCACTTCGAGCACGTGTGTTATGCGTGGTGATCCCAGCAACGACTAGCGTTTGGTAACCATGGTTGCATTGGTTTAGGGTGTGAACAGTAAGTGGGAATGGATGCTAACGCTAGGTTAATTCAAACTTAGTTAGTTAGTTAAAGTTAGTCAATTAGTCTCTTCAACCCTTCACCTCAATAGCATAGGAGATAAAATCGAAAAAGCTATAAAAATCATATACCTCAGACTTACTTAACCATACACTGTGACAAATACAAGTAAGTCTGGGAAGATAACAAATAATTAACCTCAATTGTTCCATGAGGTGTGTAGGCACTTAGTCTGCGGAGTTTGATTGGATCGCACGTGTTACACTCATATTCATATGGTTGAGTGTAGGGGTACCTCTCCACTCATCATTGGTGCCATTGCCGGGGACTAAGTGTTTGTGCACTAAGTAGAACATAGGAAATCACTCACATCGTTGGGAGCTTAAATGAACCCTTAGGGTTAATTAAAATAAAAATTACATAACGGTTAAATAGCACACCGATAAGACACAATGTCTTCTTCTTCTTCTCACAAGAGCAATACACCACCTAGGGATCATACAAAGAACAGTCGGTAATCAAAAACACATAACCTAAATCCGCCAATTCCTCAACAATATAGGGTGGAATATACTCATCCCAATGAGTATATACCTAATTTTACTTTTATCTTTCATCAAGATGAACAAATGCACTGGAGAGACTTGCAAGGTAACATAGTATTACCTCCAGATCATGTAGTCCCCAACATGCTCCTCTGTGCTTTAGCACAGATCGGCATGACTCAGCTCTATGTTGAATACGTTGCAAAAAATTTTGACATGAGGGATTACCATCCCACAACTTTACAATGTATGAGGGACTCAAGGAAGGAGAGCCAACATACACTGTTGAAGGGCAAAGAGGTCCCACACGTCCTAAGCAAAATTGCAGATGGTGAACCACTTATAACAGGTTCTCTATCGAAAGATGTTCCCCCTCCTAAAGATAGTGAGGATGTGGGGTATCAGAACCTATGCTTCATGATACATAACCTTGGTTCTGATCCCCATGAACACCAGCTATTCACTGAGGGAATAACAACACATGACAAGGACGGGCACTCAGATCATCATCACGATCGGGGCTGAAGCCACAAAAGAGAAGATAGGAAACATGGTCATGACGATGGTTCTCCTTCTTCTTCTCCTTCTTCACATCATTCACCCTCTCCTTCCACCTCTAGGCATAGTCATAGAGAGCATAACAGTGAGGATAGAGGTAGACAAAATGAGAGACCTCAACGAGAGAGTCGAGAGAGAGGACAAGGGCATGAACGAAGGAAAAGTAGGGAACAACATAGACATCATAGACGTCATGAAAGAGATGATCATGATGAACCCCTACTTGCCACCCAAAGCATGCTAAATATAATAGAGGTAGTGAGAATACCAACAAGGCATTTGAAAGATAGTCGAATCAAGTGCTTAGACATGAACAATATCCCATGCTTTGAAGGGGGATACAACGCGGATCCACAAAATCATTTACAGGCATTCCAAAATGCTTGCGCCTTGAAAAACATAGAGAATGAGTGGCAAAAACTAAAGTTGTTCCCAGGACACTCATAAAGGAAGCAGAGAGTTGGTACCGGTCCTTGGAATCGGAAACCATCAGGAGGTGGAGTACGATGTTAGAACTCTTCAACGATAAATATCAAATGTACTCCAGAGTGTCTAATTTGTGTAAGTAAATCCAAGAATGGAAGCAAGGTACTCATGAATCCTTGGATGCTACCATGGACCACTACTATGCATTGCTACATCATTGCCCGGGCCATGGTTACGCACAGCGGGATCAACTCCACCACATCATAGATGGGCTAAGGTATGAAACTAGGAGAACCCTTGGGACTTATGCCCAAGGAAGACTATCAGAACATAGATCCCATGAAATTCATCACTTGTTAGAACAAGTAGCCAAAGAAGAAGGGGAGCTATAAAAATGAGAAAGTGCAGAAGAATATAATCGTGATCCCTCTCTTCAAAAGAAGGGAGTGAGATTTTGTGATGAAGAGGATGAGTCACCACTCGAAGAGTTGGTGAACAGAAAAACCTTACCAATTCAAAAGCTAACAACAGAAGTATCGGCTAAGGTAGATGAAGTATGGAGCTCCTTAGATAGTAAAATTGAAACTATCCTAAAGATTGTAGAGGAGTCTAAGGAGGAACGAAGTAATGACAAAGATAAGAAAAAGCAGAGAGATTCAAGCCCTGCACGTGACAAGGGTAAGGGGAAAATAATTATCTCTGATGAGGTTGTGGACTTAGACACAGATAATGATGGTGGATGTGAGATCTACCAATATGACCATCCTAAGGGATGTTGTCCAATCATCTCACATCTACAATAGTTTGGGGTGTATGCACTCAACCCGAGACTCAACAGATGGTAGACACCCCGAAGGTTACCTTATCCTCAAGGTAACCCAAGACAATTTCACCAACCATTGACATACTATCCAAGTGGAACTCCACCACAACCCATCGAACAACATCAGCAGTGGTAATACCCACAGTCATGGGGGATGCCACCATTGAAACATTAATACCCTTACCGACAACCTCATCCTTATGGTTACTACATGCAACAGCCGATTTCTCCAAGTGACTCCATGGGTCACACAACTCCCCAACGTCACTACCAAGTTTGGGAGTACTTTAGAAGGACTCCTTCTCCTCCGGGAGATGCTCCATACCCATACCATCCTCCTAATCCATCCGCAACTCTTCCACCAATAGTTCCCATAACACCTCCTACTCCAACAATGCCAGGGGAACTCCCCACTCAACCGTAGCAACGCAATGCTATGAGAGCCATAAACATCCAACTCATTGCTGGTTCTAACAACTATAAGAAAAGAAGACCTTTCTTCATAACCAAAAGCCCAAACAAGCTCTCACAACAACAAGCGGTTGAGTCTGTGATCACTCCTCCAACACACAAAGCTTCGAAGCTCCCTTCAAACCAAAATTAGAGCTCAACGCAGATGGTTATGTTAACACATACTATAACTAACTAGATCAAGGTAGACCACATTCCCAGGAAATTATCTGACCCTAGGAGTCCCTTAATCTACCTCCAAGTTGTTGGGAACAAACCACATAAGGCTCTTCTTGACTCAGGTTCCAGAGTCAACTTAATCTCACGAGAAATGTATCAAGCCTGGAACCTGCCCCAACTTAAGAAGAGCAACATTCAACTTGAGCTAGCAGACCAGTCCATCACCATTCCCTTAGGATTGGTGGAGGACATTGTTACCACTGTGTGTGATTGGTCATACACAGCCGATTTCCTAGTGATTGAAGTTAACAACAACAAAGGGGACTGCCCAATTATAATGGGAAGAGCATGGCTAAGCACAATAGATGCATGCCTAGGAATTCGTGATCTTTTCTTGGAAATCTCTAAGGTAAACATTTATGGAAAGATCAAGAAGAGGAAAGTTCCATGCATCACATACAATGATTCATCAGGTGATGACATGGAGGAATGCATAACATCTCCTCCATGCAACAGGTGTGCCCTAGAAACTCTACAATAAAGATGCCTATATGTAGCAACCACACAAGTAGCAGACACCCTGTAGTTGATAGCTAGTCAAAAGAGCAAACCAACATGCATGGAATGAACTGGGGAAATAACCCACGCCAACAATGAAGGCATAGACACATTGGAATATGAGCGTTACCAACTTCCACCCCTTTATCTAAGAACATCAATTGGGAGAAGTTGGGCACTTCTAAGAAATTTAAACAAGCGCTCATTCTTTCGAATCTCTCCCTTGCAATTCAGTCATGGGGGAGATGGCCACCTATGCTAATCATTTGGGGCCCTCAGTTCTTTTTAATTATTGTTTTGCACATTTTTTTTACACATTTTTGTTTTACACATTTTTGTTTTACACATTTTTTTTCCACGTTTTTATTTTACAAGTTTTGGTTTTACACATTTTTGTTTTACACGTTTTTGTCTTACACATTTTTGTTTTACAAATTTCTTTAACTTTTCTTGTTTTTGTTTTACACGTTTCTTTAACTTTTCTTATTTTTTTTTTTACAAATTTCTTTAACTCTTCTTGTTTTTGTTTTACAACATCGTTATACCTTTTCATTTTGTGTGTGTGTGTGTGTGATCTACCTTGTAAGTTTGTTACCAATAAGTGTTCTTCATGATGGTATGAACTGTGTTTCTGTTGATTGCTAATGTTTGGTTTTTACCTTTAAGTCATGGTGTTGATACTAAGGTATGTTTCTTTTGATATGGCAGGCAATGAGTTCACTTCATCCATCCATCCACCAGTTTCTATGGTCTCTCTTGGCTTGGAAATGTACAATCTCTTTGTAAATAAGAACTTTAACGAATTGGTGACTGGGTATTTCTCAAACTAAGGAAGGACTCAAGGATTGAAAAGGGTGTGACTTCAAGGGAACTTGATGCATTTGTGTTGGCCATTCTCTTGGGTGCTTGATGTTTTCTTCTTGAGTTTTCTTGTCGTTTTGACGTCACCCAATCATTAGGAAGCTGAGCAATAAAAATAACAAAGTCTTTGCACAGTGTGGTTCTCACACATAAACACATAAAAAAATGGTGAGAATTCAATGCACACCCCTTAGACAAAATAATCCCTTAGGCTACAAGCACTGGTTATGGAACTTAAAATAAAAATGTTCCCTCTAACTAAGGCCCACTTGGCTTCCCATTCTCTCCTCATTTGTTTCGTCGAAATGGTGGTGACTCTTGGGTGAAGGCATTCTTGTTACTTCAAGTGGATGGATTGACCGAGTGCATTGATGCGAAGTCACTGGATGTGGTTTGTTTGAGGCTAGAGTTGGAATGAGATTTTCTAAGTCACATTAATCATGCAACACACAGGGGGCTGTACAACACCTTGTTCTTGGGATTCCATTCCATTCTCTTCTCTCCATCCTTATCTCCATTATTCACCTCATTGCCGGTTGTATCATTAGTGTATATTTTGGTGGATGCATTGTTTTCTTTTTGGTAAATTCTTGTGGTTAAGACTTTAACTCTTATTCCAAATGACATTCCCAGAGCCTACAGACTCTTTGAATGTGGGTTTGTTAGGGCATTAAGGACATGAGCCTGCTTTGGGGAAGACCCACTGACATTCCTATTTGGTGCATCCATTAACTTCTTTTCCCTAACATTTTTGCAATTAATTTTATTTTGTTCATTTCCATCTTGACATCCATTTCATCAATGTTATAGTGATCCCTTTTTCTTCATCTTTCTTATTCCTTTTTCTTTCTCCATCCTATCATTATCAGAGGTTCGCAATTAGTCATGGGAGTATGGGGCCCAATTTCTTTGAGTTTCTCCTAGCCCCTACACCTTCGGTAGTCATCATTAATATATCTCCAAATCCGTATCATCCATACCACAACTCAGCCAATGGACCTTTATCCAAAGAAGGGTATTAATTGCATTATGATCCATTTACCCATGCTAATATAAAGACTGTGTTGTGTGTGCAAATGGAAATCATACAACAACGGATTGGATCTAGAAGGAACACTTGGAATGGAGTAGTGTTGGAAGTAGTTATGCAAGGAGCAAGACTGATGGTGTGCTTATGGATAGACAACGAAAGGCACAATCTGGGCATTGGCAGCAGCAACACTTCTTTCTCTCTCTCTTTCTCAGCTGCCAAATGAGGCCTGATGTCAATGTAATAAGATGTTCACTCTTGTTGTCATGAACACTAGTTTTGTCAAGTCTTGTAATGATGATCCGTTCACAAGTCATCCCATTATATTCATTTTGAGTCAATAATGACATACCTTCCCGATATTATTGTAAGGAACTCGAGGATGAGTTTTTATTCAGTCATGGGGGTATGATGGGACACGATATTGCATGGGCCACGATATCACATCCCATGCGATATCGCGGTGCACTGTCATATCTATAAATAAGAGGTGGCTCTCCCTTGTTTCTCATCCTAGGCTTAGACCATAGTGAAACTCTGGTAGTTTGATTCCTCCAAAGATAGAATATTTTCCATGTGCCCACAGTAGGAGCTCCAAAGTGAACGGATCTTTGTTCGAGCAAATATTGTACCTAAACACATATTTGTGTATGGAAATAAAGATGAACTTCTTGGATAAACCTTGTAGTGCATGGAATAGGCTAAATAGGATTTTATTTATTTTTATTTACTATTTTCCATTTACATACTTTATTAGTGATTAAATCTTTCTCAACCCTTCTCCCCTAGTTAAGTGCCTCAGTACGACCGCTTCGAGCATGTACGTTACGCGTGTTGATCCCAACAACGACTAGCGTTTGGTAACCATGGTTGCATTGGGTCAAGGTGTGAACGGTAAGTGGGAACGAATGCTGATGCTAGGTTAATTCAGACTTAGTTAGTTAGTTAAAGTTAGTCAATTAGTCTCTTCAACTGTTCACCTTAATAGCATAGGAGATAAAATCGGAAAATCTATAAATATCATATACCTCAAACTTACTTAACCATACACCGTGACAAATACAAGTAAGTCTGGGAAGACAACGAATAATTAACCTTAAGTGTTCCATGAGGCGTGTAGGCACTTAGTCTACAGAGTTCAACCGGATCACACATGTTACGCTCGTATTAGTATGGTTGAGTGTAGGGATACCTCGCCACTCATCAACAAGTTTTCTTTGTAGAATAAAAATGTATTACTCATTATAGAATCACTTTTTTGGCTTTATTAGCCATGTCTTACTTATTTAGTCTACATGGCATGTAATACATACTTTGTTTATAGAACAACTTTAGTGCTTCTTTATACAACCAATTTCTAGTTCTACAAACCTACAGCAATGTAGCTTGTAATGACATCAATTAGTGTTTTTCATTTAATCTTCTTAGAATTGAGTCCCAAGATTTTTATATCCAAACTTTCATACAAATGCTAACTCATCAAAAGTTGACATGACAGAATTAAAATCTAGTTTACTTGTAGAACCAATTTTTGGTTCTATGGACTTTCCATTTAAAAATCCAATTAAACTATACTAATTATAAGCTTATGAATTCATAGATTGCCTTAACATGTTAGCTTAAGCATGCTAACTGCTATGGTAACCTTTTTTTTATGAAACTAAATTAGATTATTAATTTGCAAGCTCTTTCTTATTAATGTGTTCATTTGGCTTAAAAATGATTTGAAACTTAACTTCTTTTGATTTCAATCTTAGTTCCATAATTTTTGTCTAAACATCTTAATGCTAAAATGCCAATGAGCCTTCTCATAGAATCAAACTTGTAGGAACCAAAATTTGATTCTATGAGTCAAGTTTAATAAGCTTGAACAGGTGGGCCTATAATGTAATTATATATTTGGTTGGGTTAATGATGAGAGGCGAGGTACCCCTATGCTCAACCATACGAATACAAGCATTTCATGCACGATCCGATCAAATTCCAAGGACTAAGTGCTTATGCGCCCTTATGAAACAAGGATAGGTTGGTTGATCATTGTCTTCCCAAGCTTACCTATATGTCACGACTGTATGGTTAAGTAAGCTTGAGGCATATGATTTTTATAGCTTTTATGTTTTTATGTCCTGCACTAGTAGGGAAGGAGAGAGGTACCTAAGTGACTAATTCAACTTAACTACTCATTAACTAAGTTCTAACTAATCCTAACACCAGCATCCGTTCCCACTTGCCGTACACATCCTGAACCAATGCAACACTGCTAGGATTACCAAATGCTAATCATTATTAGATTACCAAGCATAACATTCATGCTCGAAGTGGTCGTGCTTGTGTAATTTAATGATTTTCTTAATTGATCAAAATGAATTGCTATGCTAATAATAGAAATGTAAAGTGCATAAAATAAAATAAAATAAATGCATAAGAAAAAAAATCTCAAGTACTGTAAGGATAAATCAAACATCTCATCTTTATTTCCGTACACAAGGTATGCTCAGGTACACAATGCTCGAATAAAGATCTATCCACACTTAGACCTCCTACTACGAGCACTTGGAAAATGCTCTAACTTTCAAACAAACTACAAGAGTTTCGCTACTTGACTGCTAAAAGACTTTCTTCAATTGTGCACCTGGGCACTGTATTTATAGGCTTGGGAGCAACTACTCTAATAATTAGACTAAACCGCAAGAGTAACTACTCTAATAATTAGAATAAATTTCTAGAGTAACTGCTCTAATAATTAGAATAAACCACTAGAATAACTGCTCTAATCAATTAATAACCTTTAAGCTTCCTTTAAATAAGAAATCCTTATGGCTATGAATTGATCCTAGATCCTTTGCTTAAAAAAATCCTTTTACTAATTCTTTAGTATTTTCTTCAATGGTTTTCACTACAAGCTTCACTTCAAATTTAAGAATTTTTGCGATATGCATTTGTGCTCTTAAAATAACAAATTACTTGGTGTACTTCAATTTGAATCTCTACTAATTCTCAAATAAGCTCCTTCAAAATATTCTTATTTGCGTAGTGGATGGAAAAAATCAAGCTTAATACAAATCATTTTCTCTTATACAAAACCCTAGCACCCTTCATTAAAAATTTCATAAAACAACTTTTGTAAATGTTCTATATCTTGTTTAATCACTATTCCATGTAATGGCAAAATTGTGACCAAAATTCTTTCCCCTTAACAAAAAAACTTTAAAAACACTGCTTATATTTACAAACCCCTGCTAGCTTAATGCCTAGGTAGGGATGAAAAAACCTTAATTACTACTAACAAAAAGTACTAGAAAAGAAAACATCATGAGATTAGGTTGGTGGGACTAGCAAACAATGTACAATGATCACCATGTTTCTTGAAACTTTATGTTACAAAGCTCCATTGTACTTAATCTATGTGATAATTTGTGCCAGAATTTTGGTTTATGATTCTATGTTCTTCATTGATGTTTCCTTGTTAGTAACTTATGGGTTGTCATCTTCTTTAGGCTCTTCTTCATTTTTTGTGTTATCCACTAGAAATTTCAAGCTTTTTTGCTTCATTCTTGAGCTAGAAGATCAAGAATTTTCATACTTGAAGTTTTGATTTGGACTCTGTTCATCTTTAGGATTACTTCTTAGTGATAAATCTAAGCAGTCAGGGATTTCAACCCATTCATCAACATGAATTGATCTTCCATTAGTGAGCATAAAAAATTTATCTAAAAGCTAAGTCATAAATGAACAATTATATGATGTCCCATATGTAATTACCCTATAATAAATCCTTTGCACATGTTCAAGGAAACACCTAACTAGGTAAGGGATGAAGAGCCTAGTTTTCATTTTAATTTTTTCCAATCCTACAAACAATCTTTTTCTGAATGTAGGCATTACTCTCTTAACCATGGATTCTATTAATCTAATGGATGGATCATACTTATAATTTAGCTTTAGCTCTTCACCTAGCTCATTAGTAATTAGTTAAAATACATTATGTGCATATTTACATTTTGGTTAGCCTTTATTGAGCTATTCTAAGTGGAGATTAACCAAAGTAATGCTTTAGATGGATGGTATTAAAAGGGTAATTTAACACCTATCAAACTGAAGTAGCTAGTTTGAAAGTGTTATCTACCACATGTTGCTTGATCATCAATGGTCCAATCTACTTAGTTGAAAATTTGTTATGAACACTCCTCTTATTAATTTTCCATAATAAGGCCAATTCTCATTTTTTGAATGACTTCTGACTTGCTCAAAAATAAAACCATCTTTTCATTATAGCTACATTTTGTAAGAGCTTATTTCAAGCCTCATCTATTTCTACCTTCCTTTTTAATGAAAAAGATATTAATGTTTGTCCTTTTTCTAATTGTGAGTTGCAATTTTCTATGAATTTTACTATCAAAGACATAACTTTGTTTGTTATCTAAGAATTAAATCTACAAACAAGGCTAAACAATGATGTGGCTATTAAATTCTTGATTCTAGTCCTATCCTTCCATAAAGCTTCCTACAATATTTCATGCCAATTTTCCAGGCTTCTACCTATGGAATGTTTAATATATGATATTAGTTTTTTGTTAGTGGACTTAGCCAAAATGTTACCTTCGAAATAATAATTTGAAGATGAATATAGTAGAATGGATTTTTCTAAGGCCCATCTTATAAAATCAACTAAGTAAAAGGTTGTGTAATCATCACTGACTAATCATTCTAGAAATCCAAAATGACTTATAATATTATGCTTTAGGAATTTGCTCACATCATATGATGTACTCTTTCTAAAAAATTTACCCTTCAACCACTTGGTAAAATAATTAGTGGTTGTCAGGATGAACTTATGTCCCTCCTTGAATGGGATAATAATTCCTATGCAATCTAATCCTCATCACTGAAAAGGTTTGTCTACAACCACTAGTTTAAATGGAGCAATTGTCCTTTTTAGCTTTAGTGTATGAATTTGATATTTGTAACACGTTAGGATTTTATTACTCAAGTCTATGTACATTGTAGGCCAATAAAATCCATATCCCAAGACATGTTACATTGTAGCTCTTGGGAATTGAGAATATAAGCCTTTATGATTATGGAATTGGCTCAAACTTTCATCAATTATTTGATTTGGTATGCATTCCAAAAGTATTCCTCTAAAGTATTTTCTATATAAAATCTATTTGGTCGAAGGGCATTTACTCATCTATTGAACACAAGCTCATTTTTGAGCTTTTGTTAAATTTTTAGAATTTTTTTAGTGAGAAACCTAACTATATCATCGCACCAATCCTTGATTTTAGAAAAAGCTAATATTTCACCTTCAAGCTTAATTGCCATTATCCTAGCTAATCCCATATTCTTCACTATTTTATAGGTTTTCAAGGTAATTTTAAATTATTGTAACTTAATCATCCAGCTAGCTTTCTTGAGGCCAATTTCATTTTAAGATAAAAATTGCTTTATAGTTGGTCCTATGGTCATAATATGGACAATTTTATTTTCCAAATAGTATTTGAAATGGCTTAAAAATTTTATTGCAGATGTCTATTTCTCAAGTTTGGAATACATTTTCTCAACTCCTTTCAATTCATAACCAAAAAATTTACTTATATTTTCTTTTTATACAAACCTTTGCATTAATATGGTTGCTAAAGAATTTGAAGATAAAAATGCATATAATCATAAGTCTTCTTTTGGTTTGGGTTTTACTAAATATGGGGCTTCTAAGATAGTTTTTTTAATTAGCTCTAGAGCTTCTATTGACTCTTTAGTTTTTCTAACCTTACATCCTTTTTCAACATTCACAAGAGTGCCTTTGTTATGTCTATGAACCCTGGTATAAATCTTTTCATGAAATTAATTTTTCAAAAGAATGATTATAATGAATTCTTATTTGTGGGATATTTTTTATTCAAGCGGTTTGTATCCTTGATTGGTCTATACCTATTCTTTTTTTTTTCTTTTTTTTTGGCAAATTATGTGTTCAAGTAAGCTTCCAAGCTTTACACCAAAAATACATTTCTTGGGATTCAAAGAGATACCAAACTCTTTACATCTATCAAATATTTGTAGCAAATGAAAAATATAATCTTTAGTATGTAATATCATCTAAATATATAGCCACTAGTTTTCTAATCAAGCCCTTAAATGTAATATCCATGGCTCGCTAGAATGTTACTCTTGCATTCAACAAACCAAATGGCATTCTATTGTATACAAAAGTTTCCCATTTTATGGTGAAAATTGTCTTATAATTATTGTCCTTATCTACTATAATCTTGTTATAGCTAGAGAAACCATTTAAAAACAAATATAATTAACATCGTGATACTCTTATAAGCATCTCATCATTCCTAGGAGTACATACTTGCTTTTAATTAAAGCTTCATTCAAATTTCTAAAATTGACATACAACCTTATATTCCCCTTTCTTTTTTCTAACCAATATCAAATTAACTACCCATGTTGAGTATTTTACTAGATATACCAGATATATTATCTTACCATCCAATAGCTTTTTAATCTTAGATTCCATAGTCGACTAAAAAACTGGATTCAACTTCGTTACTTTTTGTATGATAACTTTGCATTTCTCAACTAATAGAATCTTATGACTCATAATTCTTGGATTGAAAGTCCTTAGATGATTTTAAGACCATGTGAAATTTTCTAAACTTTCTTTTAAAATATGTATCATTTGGAATTTTATTTGCAACTTTAATCTTAATCCAACATTTAGATTTTTGGGGGTATCATTATATCATAGATTCACTATTTCATATGCTTGATCTTTGGGATCTTGAATCTTAAAGCTTTTGATTAACTTCTTTTTGAATTCCTCTTCAAATTCTTATACCTTCTTTAGTATTATATTCATTCTTCACTTTTTTTCCTTATTTTATACAAACCTAACTTTTAAATTCTATTGTATTCCTTAAGAATCAAATTATCTAATGATCATCTTTAAAAACTTGAAGAGAATTAGATTATCTAATGATTTTCTTTAAAAACTTGAAGGCATCTTACATTGTTAGGGACATTGTGACTTAAATTTGATTACTATACCTTTTTGCTCAACTATCCTAGATATGCTTAACAATGAGGTAGCTACTGCAAGCTCATTAGCCATTCGATTTTCCTCTCTAGGAATATTTTCAATTTTGAATTCAGCAAACTATTCAAGCATTTTTAACACTAATTAGAACTTTGTATAACTTAGCATTTCCCATCGGAATTGAACCCATTACTTGGAGCTTCCAAATTAAGTATCTTACCACTAGGCTAACATGTCATTATTATTAATTTTTACTTTGTTATTCTAGGTTGTATTTGATTTTCTAATTTTGGTTCATTATCAAAACCAAAAATCTAATTACAATTATAAAGCTCTAATTGGATTGTATAAACAATGAGGTGTTAACCTAGTGGTAAGACTCTTGATTTGGATACTTGAAGTCACAAGTTTGATTCTGGTGGATAAGGTTGAGTTATAAAGTTTTATATAAACTATATATATTGGGGTGTACCTATATTTCAATTATTTTGAGTTTCAACATCCTAATTAGACTATATATCTTGGGGTGTGCCTATTTTACAATTATTTCAAGGTTCTAATAACTACCCTATTGTCGAAATATATATATCATAAAATATTAAATATTAATTCATCATAGATTGTTGGCTAGTTGGATAGTTGTTGATGAATCATCATTGTGTCATGTCAATGGACCCTCGTTGACTTGGCCTTGTTTAGGGAAAGTCTTGTAATAGTTGTAGTAGAACTCTTGTAATTTTATCATTTGAGAGTTAGAATATTTCTCTAAGTGCTCACAGTAAGGGTAAAAATGTGTACAAATCTTTATTCAAGCATTATTGTACCTGAACATACCAATGTGAACGGCAATAAAGATGAGCCTTTTAATCAAGCCTTACAGCACTTAGAATAGATTAATGATTCATTTATGAATTTATTATTTTCATTAATTATGTAATTAATTAACTAAATTAGATTTCAAGTGACTAGTTAATTAATTAATCCCAATAACATTATTGCCTGGTTCACCCAATAGCATAGCACTTGGTAATTCTAGTAATGGATACATCGGTTAGGATGTGTATGAAAAGTGGGACCAGATGCTTATGTTAGGACTAGTTAGAGATTAGTTAATTAGTTAAATAAAATTAGTTATTAAACTACTTCATTTCTCTATTATATGCACCAAGAACATGAAACATAAAATAATAAAAATCATATGCCTTGATTACACATAACCATACCTTGTGCATCACAAGTGTAATTGGGAAGACAACGAATGACTATTACGGAAAAGTTCACTTCCTAGAAGGCTAGTGTACCAGAAGATATAGAGTTCACAAAATTCGATGAGATCACATGTGAACACTTTGTGATTCGTATGGTTGGGCATAGGGGTACCTCAACCACTCATCATTGGCACCATTTTTGGGGACTCTTTTTGTTTAAAACATGTCCTATCCAAGTTTAGTGAACATCATTAACATCATTGGATGAACCCTAAGGTCAAAATCATTCTCATAATAAATATAATCGCATAAGCACACTGATATTTATTTGTATTGCAAAATGTCTTTTTCTCATAGGTGTGATGATACTAAATTGTTGGTCCCTCAAGAATGCAAGGTGGTATATACTCATCTAGATGAGTATGTGCCTGACTTCACCTTCATCTTGCATCAAGATGAACAACTATGATGGCATGATATGGAAGGTAACATTGTAATGTCTCCTGATTGATCTATGCTCGTGATGCTACTTCAAACTCTTAAGAAGTTGAGCATCCAAGATCTTGAAAAGGATTATGTTGTGCATAATTACAACTACCAAGACTATTGTCCCACTAAAACACAACATAGGAGAGATCAACACCAAGAGAAGCACCATGAGTTTGTGAAGGGAAAATGGTTCACTAATCCCTTGTTCCTACTTAACCAAGATGATAATGAGGACCCTCCCTTTGGGGGCTCTCAACATAAAAATTCTCCACTCCTTGTTACTAGTGAGGGGATGTGGCCCTAAATCTATAATCCACTATCAACAATCTAGGGTCAGGTAAATATGGCAATCAAGGCAGGGGCTTAAATAAGCATCAAGATGATAAGAAAATTAACAAAGGTGGTCATGACAACCAAAGGGGAGTTAGCAAATACCATGGTGGTGATAGTCCTCCTCCCTCTTTGCTCTCTTCATCTACATCTTTTTCTTCCTCTTCTAGTCCTAACAAATGTCGCAAAAAGAACAACCATGATGGAGGTGAATAGCAGGACAACAATGATGATCACTAGGATCATAATGATTGAAGGGGTAATAGAGGACATCATCGGCAACAATGAAATAATTATGATGATGAACCTTTGATAATACCTTGAAGCATGCTAAATATTGCAGAGGCTATAAAAATTCCAACTAGGCATGTGAAAGATAGTCTCATCAAATAACTTGATATGAACAATATTCCCAGATTTGAGGGGGGATATAATTCTGATCCATAGACACATCTTCAAGCTATCCATGATGCCTATGCCTTACAAAATATCAAAAATAATTGGTATAAACTAAAGCTATTTCCTAGGACACTCATCAAGGAAACAGAAAGTTGGTACTAGTCCTTGGAACTAGAATCTATTCGTTGATGGAGTACAATGCTCAAGCTATTTAACAATAAGTATCAAATGTACTCCAAAGTGTCTAATCTGAGAAGGTAGATCCAAGGATGGAAGCAAGGAAACCATGAAATCTTGGATGCCACCATGGGTAGATACTATTCTTTCATACACCAATGCCCTAGCCATGGTTATTCTCAGTAAGAACAACTTCATCATATCATAGATGGACTTAGATTAGAAATGAGGAGAACTCTTGGGTCTATGCCCAAGGGAGACTATCAGAACTTAGAGCCCATTAGATTCAAAGGCTAATTGAGAAGGTATCAAAATAAGAATACACAAGGGAGAGTTGAGAAAACATGAAAGTGCAAAGGAATACACCAGGGACCCTTCCATCAAAAAAGGGAGGTTCAATTTTATGACAGTGAGAAGGAATCACCTCTTGATGAGGTGGTAAACAAAATGACCTTGCCTATCCAAAAATCTATGTTTGAAATTTCAGCTAAGGTGGATAAAATGTGGGATTCATTAGATGAAAAATTCCAAATTTCTCTAAAAATTACCAAAGAATCATGAGAGCAAAGTGTTGATCGTAACCACAAGAAGCGAAAAGAAGCTAAACATGCCTACTAAAGGGGTAAGGGCAAGATTGTTATAGTAGATGAAGTTGCAAAAACTAAATTAGATGATGATGGTGGGTGTGACATTTGCCAATATGAACATCCTAAGGGATGTTATTCCATTGTGTCACACTTACAGGAATCTAGGGTGTATGCTCTAAATCCACAACTAGTAAGAAGGTAAGAACCAAAAAGGTTATCTTATCCTCAAGGAAAACTTAGGAAATTTCATTAGCAATAACAATATTATCCAAGTGGAACTCCACTACAATTATACAAACAATATCAACAGTGGCATTGACCACAGTTATGTGGGATGCCACCACCAAGGCAATAGTACCTTTATAGGCAACCAGATCCATATGGGTATTACATTTAGTAACCTCTATCTCCACATGACTCTTTTAGTCATATTTCTCCTTTCCAAGATCACTACCACCCTCTCAAGTACTATAGAACTCATTCTCTACATTCTAGGAGGGATGACACCTTTTATCCTTATCCTCCTTTTATTTCTACAACTATTCCTCAACCCTCAACACAACTACCGCCTACTCCATCCATGCAGGGCAAACTTCCAACCTAGCCCAACAACATAATGCTACCAAGGTTATCAATCTACAATCAGTTCATCAACCAAGGAGTTTGGAACCTTGTGCTTATAAAAGATCATTCTTCTAACCTAACAACCCTACTAAGCCCTCACAAACTTAGGTGGCTAATCACCCTACTCCTATCTCATCCTTTGCAAATCATTTCATTGAATCCCCTTCAAACCAAATGCCACCAAAATCCATACTACTATGTTCACCCATTATGTGTCTGATTAGATCTAGGCTAAAAACCTTCCCAAAAACTTAGCTAATCCTAGAAGTCCTCTTATCTATTTGCAAATTGCTAGGAATCAACCATGCAAAGATTTTCTTGATTCAGGTTCTGGTGTGAACTTGATTTCTCATGAGATGTATACTATCTGAAACCTACTACCCCTCAAGAAGAGCAATATCATATTGGAATTGGTAGACTAGTCCATCACTGTTCCAATAGGACTAGTCAAAGACATTGTGACCACTATCTGAGGTTGGTCTTATCTTATCAATTTCCTAGTAATCAAGGTTGAAAACTACAAGGGGGATTTCCTAATCATTATGGGAAGGGCATGGTTAAGCACTGCTAATGCAAGAATGGGAATTAGAGATCTTTGTAAGAATGGGCATCAAAGATCTTTCTCTAGAGATATTAAAAGAAAATGCATTTGGAAATATCGAAAAGAAACAAGTTTCATGCATTACGTAGAGCAATACAGGGTGCCATTACATGCAGAAACTCTAGTCCTTGAAACAAGCATCTATTTCCACATGCAAGTAGTGTGCACATGAGGTAGATATTCAAAGGTGTCTTTACGTAATAGCCATAAAAAAAAGGACACCAAGTGGCTGACCACTGATTTTGAAAACAACATAATGTGCATGGAACCTACTAAGAGCCTAACATGTGCTTATGTCATAGGCATGAATGAACTAGAGAAAGTTCATCACCAACTCTCTAATGATGAAAATGTTGATACCAATTGAGGAGATATGGAGATCCCTAAGAATTTTAAATAAGAGCCCCTAGAGTTGAAAACTCTACTTGCTAACCTAGAATATGCATTCTTTAAAAATGACAAGCTAGTCATACTCAATGCCAAACTTGCTCCTGAGTAGAAAAAATTATTAAAAGGGATCAATAAATGGCCAATAACCTTTGCTTGGTCATATCCTAAACTCACTGGAATTGATCTACAGATATGCTAGCATCGCATTGACACCAATCCATCCATGAAGCCAGGGAGGCAACCACAATGGCAGTTGAACCCAAAATTGAAGCAAATCATGAAACAGGAGATTGAGCAACTCCTTAAGAAAGGGTTCATTTACTCCATTATGGATAGCAAGTGGGTCAGTCCACTTGTCATAGTGCCAAAGAGAGGTGGTAAATGGCAGGTTTGTATCAACTTCAGGTTATTAAACATGGTAACATTCAAAGATCATTTTCCATTGGCATTCGTTGATCAGGTGTTGGACACCATGTCTAGGCATTGCTATTATAGTTTTTTGGATGGTTATAATGGCTATAACCACATCCAAATTACACTAAAAGATCATGCCAAAACAACATTCACTAGTTCCTAAGGGACCTTTACATATTGCAAAATGCCTTTTGGTCTATGAAATGCCCATACCACTTTCCAATGCCTAGTCTTAAGTATCTTTTAGTAGCAAATAGGTAGCAGAGTGAAAGTCTTCATGGATGACTCCTCCACTTATGGTGCTACATTTGAGAAAGCCCTAGACTACCTTGAGAAAGTACTAAAAAGATGTGTGGAAACAAATTTGTGGTTCAATTGGTAAAAGAGCCATCTCATGGTTCAAGACAGCATTGTATTAGGGCACCAAATTTTGTAGGAAGGGATTGAGGTAGACCTTGAAAAGATAAGAGTCATCCAAGGAATCACTCATCAACAAAAACTATCAAAGATGTTCAATCATTCCTTAGACACACTAGTTACTACTGGCAATTCATAGAGAATTTCTCTAAGATTGTAAAACCATTGGTCGAGTTGATAAAGAAAGATTCTTCCTTCATCTGAACTAAGGAATGTGAAAATGCATTTCATAGCCTCTAATAGAAGCTTGTAGAAACTTCAATTCTATGAGCACCTAATTGATCTAGACCATTCCATATCATGACAAATGTATCTAATTATGCCTTGGGAGCTATGCTTACACAGTTGGATGATAAGAAACATCCATATTACATCCACTATGCAAGTCAAAGCATTGTGGATGCACAACTAAATTACACCACCATGGAAAAAGAACTGATGGCAATAGTTTATGCTATGGAAAAGTTCAAACACTATGTGCTTGGATATGAAGTGTTTGTGCACATTGATCATAGTGCCATCTACTTTCTCATGAACAATCTAACAATGAGCCCCTGTGTTATATGATGGCTAGTGATCTTACAAGAATTCAATCTTACAATGGTAGATCGAAAATGGACTAAGAATATGGTTATTGATCACTTGTCTTAGTTACAATGGAATAATAGAGAAGGAAAGTCTACTCCTTGACCAATTTTTCAATGAACTCTTATTTTTTGACTATAATAAATGAACAAATGCCCACATGACCAAAATCGTATGATGGCATCCCCACTTATCTTCTCACTTAGGAGATGCCACAAGATCTAGACCATAGGAAGGAACAATAGTTTCTTCATTGGGCTAAGCACTTCATGAAAATCAACAAACACCTTTACAAGGTGTGTGTTGATGGCCTAGTTCACTGGTGTCTACCTAATGTAGATCAATTACATATTCTCTAGGATGCTCATGAAAGTCCTTGTAAGGGCCACTATGCTAGGAGACACATGATCATAAAAATCCTAATGGTAGAATACTATTGGCCCACAATCTTCAAGGCTACCTACCAATTTGTTTGATCCTACAGGCATTGTCAAAGAGATGGTGGGATGACCACATGAATGAAGGGTCCTCAATAGTGGATTCAACCACTGTAACCCTTTGACATATGGGGCATATATTTCATGCATCTCATCACACCCATGTCCAATGGAAATGCATATATAATTGTCATTGTTGACTACTATACCAAATGGGCAGAAGTAACAGTCGTCACCAACTATACATCATCCACTACTGCTTGATTTATACAATAAAATGTTGTGAACAGGGTTAGGGTGCCACATGCACTGATTTCTGACAACAAAATCCATTTTACAGGTGCCACTTTTTGAAAACTCATGCAATGCTTGGGGCTTGAATAAAAATTAATAACACCCTATCACCCCCAAGCCAACAATTAAGCAAATGTGACTAACATGGAGATTACAAAGATTGTAACAAGAACCATTAGCAAATATAGGAGAGACTAGAGCACAAAACTCAACAATGTTCTTTAGGTCTACCGCTCAACATGGAAACTCCCTATTAGCTACTCTCCCTACAAGTTGGTGTATGGAAAACTTCCAACACTCTCAATTCAATCCAAGCTTCGTACACTCTCAACAACTTGTGACTTAGGTCTTGACTTAAGTCTAGCACAAAAAGAAAGACTAATCAACCTAAATGTGCTAGATGAAAATCGATTAGTGGCCCTGTCTTTGAATGAACTACACAAGGCATTCAACAAACAATGTCATGATCTTAGAATATGAAAAGTGAAATATCAATTGAGAGATAATGTTCTCTATTGGAATCCCACACACATACCTTAGAGAACCAAATTTCAAATGTTATGGAAAGGACCTTATATAATTGATGAAATCTTTTCTTCTAGGGCCATGATCATATACAAACCTAAAAGCCCAAACAAAAAGTAGTTGGTTAACATCCAACAGATAAAGCCTTTCCACAAGCCAAAGTAAGCCAGTAGAACAAATACCTCAATGGGTGGGCAACCAGCTCAATTTTTCGAATCTCCTCCTTCCAACTCAGTCATGGGAGAGATGGCCACCCATGCTAATCATCTACATGGCTCCTCACTTTTTCTATTTTTTGTTTTGCACATTTTTGTCTTTGTAATATGTTTATTTTACACCATTTTGATTTTAAATTTTTTTTCTATTTTACACCATTTTTGTTTTACACCATCATTAGTACATTTAAATCTTTCTTGAGTATTTTACACTTTCTTATATATTTTTCTTTATTTTTAGTGTTATTTTCTAATTTTTGTTAATAAATGTGCTTTGTGCCAATAGGACACAATGGTGTCGTAGCTATTACTAATGGTGATTTTTGCTTAATGTTTTGTTTGCTAATGGCTAGTTTCTATTTCGGAATTTTTGTACTGATGGCTAAGTCATGGTTTCTTTTTCATGGAACAAGCAGTGAGTCCATGACATCCACCCATCCACAAACTCTATGGTTTTCCTTGTTTTGAAAGTTTGAGGTCCCTTTCATTAAATAAACTTTTAATAAATTTGTAACCTTGGTAGTTTTTGGAATTGGGAAGGATTCAAAGGTTTGCATGGGGGGTGTGACTTCAAGGGGATTCAATACTCTTTATCCTCTTCTACTTGCTCAAGTGCATGAGTGTTTTCATTAACTTCTTACCATTCCGTGTCGACCAATAATAGGAAGTTAAATAAAGTCTTTGCATAGTGTGATTCCCATCCAAAAAGAAAAAATGAGAAAAAAATTAAAAAAAAAACAACATGATGGGAATTCAAAGCACACCCCTTAAACAAAGAGGCGAGCTACAAGCACTAGTTTTGGGACTAGAAATACATGTTACCCATGCTTGAAGGTCCCCTCTAACTAAGGCCCTCTCTCGCACTTCCTACTTTTCTTTATGAAATGGTGGTTGTTCTGTGGGAGCAGTCTTGTGTCTTGAGGAGGTGGATTGGTCTTAGAGTGGCAATGTGACATCATTGAAAGCAATTGGTTCTGGTATGGACTAAGGATGGATCTTCTCAAGTCATTTAAACACAACTCCACAAGGGACTTCTTATGACCTCAATTCAGAATTCCATTCCACCATCTCCATCATCCATTTATGTTGACTGTAACTCACCTCACTACCAATGTCCATGTTCTTAATTTGATGTCTTTGTCTGACGTACTTGAATTCTTGGGTAGAATCTTCCGAGTATTAGTCCTTAACTTCCATCAACCAATAATTGCCTACGGGGCCCACAAACTCCTTATGTTGAGGTTATGTAAGAGAAAACAAGGCATGTACCTACTATGGGGAGGACCCACTTGCATATCTCTTGATTAGGTCCATTAAGCACCTTATCCTTAGGCATTCTTGCAAACAAAATCTTTCATACATCCATCTTCAATATCAAACCATGTGATCCTTTACATATTTTGTTATATACACATATTATCCATCAAATTTTTCAATTTATGAGCTTTTAAAGATCGTCTTCAATGATTTCATCATATTCTTGGCTTTTTTGGGGCTCAAAAATTCCTTGTATTTTTCAAGATATTCAAGTTTGAAAATCTTGTTTACAAATCCCATAAATGAGGCCCCATTGATAGAGCCCATTAGTATACAAGGCCCCATATATGTGGCCCTATTGAGGTAGCAGAAAAATAGTATAAATATGTGCAACCCCTTAGAAATTTTCACATTTGCTAACAAGCATCAAGGGAGTTTTTCAAACTTTTAGAGCCTAGAACCTTCCAAAGCCCATAACTTCCTAACTATTTATCCAAATCACTCCATTCTTTGACTTTGTAGCTACTAGAGGTAAGCTCTTAGTCATGGGGACCACAAATATGCCATTTTTGATAGAAACTTTTTTGCCATTTTTTAAACTTCCACAAAGGTTTAACTAAGAAATCAACATTTAAACATCAAATTATAGAATTTAAACCCTTTCAATGAGCTTTGGTGACACTTACAATAAAAATTAATTAATAAAATAAGAATAAAATAATCAATCTACCATGGTCCAACCTTAGCCAAGTGTAACTAATTGATGAGATAAAGTACTCAAATATTCAAAGTTACATGTTATAGTTACTAATACATGGATGTCTTGTGACCATAGATGGCACCGAAAGGAAAGCACACGCAAGAAGGAGGACTATCTCAACAAAGGGAGAAATGAATAAGAATAAGAAGGGGCCAAGAACAAGCCTAGGAAGAACCACTTACAACCCATGCCATGGGTCCTCTCAGGGAAGAGGCCAAGGTGGAATCTATTCATCAAATTCTAGAACTAGTAGTCAGAATAGAACATTCCTACTAGGATGAGGCACTAACTTAGCAAGAAAACCTTGTGGTGACTTTGATAGAAGCCTACCTAAATCAAATCAAATTAAGGAAGGTCCAACAAATAGTGCTCAAGGAGTTAAACTTTGGCCATTTCCTAGAGAAAAAACCTAAAGAAGTACAGGAACAACTAAAGACCTCTCCTATGTGACCAATTATCACTTCCACTAGAGAGTGGTACATGCAAGAGATATTCTTATTCTAGAACAACAAGCAGGTCGATTCAATGGTCAAAATCAAGTGTAGGCCATTGTTGAAGTGCTTGGATTGCCATAAATAGTGGTGAATCTCACTGAGATTTCAATGCAAGTGGATCCCATCATCAAAAAGGAAAGGGTGCGACAGTGTTATGGTGTCGACTGCAAAGAGTTTGGCATGCACACACTGATAGAAAGGATCCACTATAAGATTACAGCCTTCCACCTAAACCCCATGGTGAGGCCCAACAAGATCACTATTTTTTTGCCCATGCGTGCATTGCTCTAAGTGGGAGATTCCCTATCAACCTTCCATAGTTGATCTATCTGGAGATGGAGAAGTGATTTAAAGAAAATGAACATGAAAGGAAGGCACTCCCCTTCCCATGCCTTATCAGAAAAATTTGTTGAAGGGGAAGGATAGTCCATTATACAAATGATGTTTTTAGACATGCTTCGACTGCTAATTGAGCAAAGATGATGAAAGAAAAAATGCTTGTAACGAACATTCAGGAAGAGGAGGAGCAACCACTGCCTCCAAATACCACTTAAACAACTATGCTGAATGTCACTACAATAGCCAAATGGTTACACAAATATCAAGAATGGCTCTTGTGCAAACAAGTGCAACGTGTACGCATGAGTGGTAAGGACCCATCTATGTACCAGCCAGTGATGAGTCACCTAAATGAGGTGGCCCAAATAGGTAACCTAATGGGAGGAGGTGGATTCATTTTCTTGGCCCAATGGATGTAGTTGTTTGCAAGGTCAAATCCTAATACTAGAGAGATCATGGTATCTCTAATAGAATAGCAACCACTCCCAGAAATTTTTGGGAATGTCGCAGCCTTCTTGGTGCACTTGGAGGAAGGCAATGGGGCAACAATGCTAGTGATGTAGCACAAGGGTAGAAGACAACAGTAGAGGTGGTTGTTGATAGAATTTTCGAAACACTCAATGCACTTGTGGCATTTGTACCAAATGTCACTACACTCAAAGATGTGTAGACATTCGTAGGAATCATAAGCAGCAGATTAAGCACAACAGAGCATGAAGAACTACTAGACTAAGTGGTGGAAACTAGGCAACTACTTCTAGATGTCTTTGATCTTCTGGATAGTATTACTACAACCCAGTTGGAGCTACTAGAGGTAAGGGGCAAAAACATCATCTTGGAAGGATGACTTGAAATAGCCAAAGAGCTAAACGAACACTTGGCTACTAAAGTTGCTGAATTAAAAGCCCAAATTGCCCTACATTTCTTAACCTGGCGTTGACAAAATATGAATCTCTTGAATAGCTTCATACTAGAATGAAAGGTGTTGAGGGTGCAATGAAGATGGAGGTGTTCTACTAATCCTTGGTAGAGGCTACCTAGCACAAAATTCAAAAGGCCTTGGATCTGACCTACTAGGAGAATGTGCAACTGACTACATAGAATCATTGCCTACGAAATGTTGATGTGCATAAATAGCAGTAGATTAAGCACAACAGAGCATGAAGAAATACTAGACTAAGTGGTGGAAACTAGGCAACTACTTCTGGATGTCTTTGATCTTCTGGATAGTATTACTACAACCCAGTTGGAGCTACTAGAGGTAAGGGGCAAAAACATCATCTTGGAAGGATGACTTGAAATAGCCAAAGAGATAAATGAACACTTGGCTACTAAAGTTGCTGAATTAAAAGCCCAAATTGCCCTACATTTCTTAACCTGGCATTGACAAAATATGAATCTCTTGAATAGCTTCATACTAGAATGAAAGGTGTTGAGGGTGCGATGGAGATGGAGGTGTTCTACTAATCCTTGGCAGAGGCTACCTAGCACAAAATTCAAAAGGCCTTGGATCTGACCTACTAGGAGAATGTGCAACTGACTACATAGAATCATTGCCTACGAAATGCTGATGTGCATAAATAGCAGTTGACCGACTCTATCCATTAATAATAGGAGCAACTAGCTAGAGTGAACACGGAGCTAAGGAGATTGACAGTTGAAAACCAAAACCTCTCCATGGAGGAGGTCCAAGCCCTTCACTAAAAGACTACAATAGAGGTAGTCACTTGGAAATCAGAGACTCTCAAATTTGAGAGAGTCAAAGATTATACTAGAGATCAAGTCATTTTATAAAAATAAGTTAATGAAAAGCATATCTAGTTGGTGAAGGCAAAAGTAAATGAAACCCTCTAGCAACTCTAGCAAGGAAGAGAAATTTGGCAACTTATCATTGATGGGATAGATGCCTACAATGAGGCAAAAATTTTTATGAAGGAGTTGCAAATCTAGAAGATGACAGAATACATGGGACTTGCCAATCTTTGATATGCAAATCTAACTATGTTGATTGCCAAACAACTGTGGTCAGAACTAGAGAAGCAAGTGGCTACCTCGTACTTATTATATGAGGCTGAGTTCAAGCACCACAAGGACACCAAGTAAAAGCTTGCAATGGCAAATGCGAAACTTGAGGTTCTCAAGGGCAAATACACTGATCAAAGATTTGCATCCAAGAACCTAGCCAAAAGAATGAATGACTAGCAGGAACTGCAAAATGCATTTAGGATGTTTAATGTTGAACACAAACAATTCATTGCCTAGTTTGTCAACGTTAAAGAGTTATTCCCAATAATGCCCTATTCATGGAATATTTCCATTCCAGCCCCACATCGACGATGCTGCGTGGATTGTGAACAATCCCTAGAGTAAGGAGGAGAAGATGAAGGCATTACTAGATGCCTTTCACCTTCCATTGAAGGTTGCAGTCACAGCAGGACAACCATAGCCACCTCAACCATCACATGTGTCCAAAGTCGGTGAAGGTCCTTTAGAACCTCAAGAACCTCCACTACCTGGGATTGTCTATTCTTCATAACCACCTTCATGCCATCAGAGGATGTGTTATCCAGTTTCAAGTTATCATGTCAGGGTGTTTAATTTTGTGTCATGAACACCACAATTTTTGTAATGTTGTTGATTTGTACACTCAGGCACTCAGTTTTGTCAAGTTAGTTTGTTATGCCAAGAGTTAATAATCTCATACCTTCCCAATTTTGTAAAGGAACTAGAGGACAAGTTTTCATTCAGTTGTGGGGGTATGATGAATCGTTGTTGTGTTACGTTGATGGACCCCCATTGATGTGGCCTCATTGATGGGGCCCCATCTATGTGGTGTTGCCCTATCAATGAGGCCATGTCGATGTAGCATTTGCTACATCTATGGGGCCCCATCAATGTAGCTTTGTAACAAAGTCTATAAATACGTGCTCATCAGTCGCTTTTAGGGCAAGTCTTATAATAGTTGTAGTAGAGATCTTGTAGTTTTGCCATTTGAGAGTTAGAATATTTCTCTAATGCCTACAACAAGAGTCAGAATGTGTATGGATCTTTATTTGAGCACTATTGTACCTAAACACACTAGTGTGAATAGCAATAAAGATGAGCCTTTTGATCAAACCTTGTAGCCCTTGGAATAGATTAATCATTCATTTATTCATTTATTATTTTCATTAATTGTGCAATTGATTAGCTAAATTAGATTTCAAGTGACTAGTTAATTAAAAGCTAAATAGATTAAATGCATAAGTATGACTGCTTTGAGCGTAAACATGTATTCGCTTGGTAATCCCATCAGTGTTATTATTTGGTTTGCCTAGTAGCATAGCACTTGGTAATCCCATTAGTGGATACGTGGGTTCAGGATGTGTATGAAAAGTGGGACCAGATGCTTATGTTAGGACTAATTATAGATTAGTTAATTAGTTAAATCAAATTAGTTATTAAATTACTTCATTTCTCTATTTTAAGCACTAGGAACATAAAACATAAAATAATAAAAATCATATGCCTTGATTACACTTAACCATACCTTGTGCATCACAAGTGTAATTGGGAAGACAATGAATGACTGTTAGGGCAAAGTTCACTTCCTAGAAGGCTAGTGTACCAGAAGACATAAAGTTCACAGAATTCAACCGAATCACGTGTAAATGCTTCGTGATTCATATGGTTGGGTGTAGGGGTACCTCGACCACTCATAAGCTACTTTTCATCCAAAGGTGTTAGATTCAAAATCTAGTACTAACACCCTTGCATACTACTAACGCTAGTCTAGAGGTGTTTTTTTCAAGCACATTTTCATAATTATAAAACATTAAATCATCATTGTGATTCTAACTAAAATCCTTGATATTCTAACAAAGTTGATATTTAATATAAAATTTCCAAAAATATTTAAGTATTGGTTTTAAGGCATGTTTTTATATATTAAAGATTAGAATAGAATTTTCTCACTCAGGTAGGACATATGGCTTGCAAGGTCTGATCCTTATGTTTTTATGGATTGGTTGTAAGGATAAAAACCTAAAAAGGTACCCCCAAAACTCTTGGCTCTTTTCTTTTTGTTGTTTTAGAGTTTCTCCTCTTTGCAATGCTCCTCTACTTTTGTACTATGAATTTTTATTTACTTCTCCTTCTCCTTCTCCCCTCCATTGACCTTGGGGCTATGGTAAAAATAGATGTTGAAGGTAAGTGATGAGTGGCGAGGTACCCCTACACTCAACCATACGAAATGAGCGTCGCACATGCGATCCGGTCGAACTCCGCATATGGACTAGTTGTGGTATCTAGATAGTTAGCCTTAGGTCGCAATTCGCTGTCTTCCCATCTAGACTAGTTTTGCATATGTCACGTATGGTTTAGTCTAGATGAGGTGTATGATGTGTTCTTAATTCTATGCTACTCCTGATGGCAATGGAAAATAATATTAACTAAT
>MNCI01020158.1:87604-142934 GCA_015680685.1 Gnetum montanum | reverse complement strand
GGTTACCAAGCGTAGATCCCCCTAGCTACACCACTGGGCTACCAAGCAGTCACACTTAAATGCTCGTAATCAAGTCGTACTCGTTTTGCTTCTAGGAGTTTAGGGTTGAGAGACTAATCACGAAAAGTAACCGATTCCTTAACTAGCCGTACACACCCGTAGATGCTCGTAGTCAAGTCGTACTTACACCGCGCTATGAAAGCAATAAATAACATTAAATAAATAACAATAAATAAACTAAGTGAATGCTGCAATGATGAAGTAATCTCGATCTTTATTGCCGGTCATGTGCGTGTCCAAGTACGGCACACTCGAATAAAGACACCGTACAATCACATTCACCACACTGCGGGCAGACACGGGAAAAATTCTAACTCTGGAGGGATCAAACTGCCAGAGCTTCGCTGGACTAAAAACTGGGATCCTCAATAAGGGAGAGCCGCCTCTTATTTATAGACATGGCGGCTAACTACGATATCGCGTACGCGATATCGCAGGGAAGGACGCGATATCGCGTCGGTCGCGATATCGCGTGGTCGACGCAGACCGCGTCTCATCAGTAAGGCATCAAGGTAGATAGTCAATGCCCAAAAATTGGGTTTAAGGCATGTTTTAAGACATTAGAGATTAGATTAGTATTTTGTTACTCACTTAGAGCATGTGGCTTATGGTTTACAAGTCACATGTTTGAATACAATAATGATGTGTTAACCTATTAGCATGATTGTTGATTTAGAAGCTTCAAGCCACATATTCGATCTTGGTAGGTAATGTTGAGTTATAATGTTCAAATTAACTACATGCCTCAAGGGTGAATATTGTTTTTAAAAATCAAGATGTTAATAAGGAAGCCATTAGTAAGTAGAAAAAACTCGTGAGGGTGCTTCTCAACAAGGCAAAGGCTTGTTCTTTTTCATATCATAGGGGGAGGTTTTTCAAGATTAGTTGTAAAGATGAAAACTTGCAAGCAATTCACAAACCATTGAGCTTTTCATTTTTTTTATTGATTTTGGAGCTTTTTTGTTATTGAAAGGATACATTGTAATTTTTCTTTATGATGTACTATATTTTTTTATTTTTAAGGTCTTACATCTATCTTAGTTCTTGCACCCCTTTGCATCTACTATGTTGTTAGCAGAAGGGGTTGTCCTATGTACCACCATGTAGGTGGATACCCTCTCAAATAGATGCCCTTTATATGAAATTTTAAACTAAAGGCATAGAATTATATTACTTTTGGGTGAAGAAAAAAACAAAATAAAAACTAATATATTGGCTAAGTAAAATTTTCTTAAAAACTTCTCTTAACTTTAGTAAAGTAATGAGTACCGCCTCTAACTTAATTAGTAATGTTTATACGATTAGCATTTTGGTGCTATTCAAAGCCTAGCACCAGCCCCAACACCCTTTACGCTAGCTTAAAAGAATGCTGCAAGACTTTAACATGGTGTGCCCTGGTTTTGAAATTACGGAAAAGTATGGCTTGTATAAATACTATATAAGCGGGTCAAGCGATCTACGTGAAACAGCAACTGGCAAGTCCCGAGAGGTTGCCGAACTGTGGAGCTCAAATTCGAATTTAGGTAAAAGGAAACAAATCGAGCAATAACCAACGAACTAGGCAGAGACACACACACAGAGAGAATCTATTTGGCCCCAGTTGTCCAATGCAGACTCCTGTGGCGTACGACCGCTCAGTGGCGAACACTGTATGGTCATAGCCATAGTCCTGCAGCGCAGCAAACTCAAACTATAGACTTGACAAAAAGCATCAGTAGCAGCCGCACTAACAACCATTGGCGGTGAGCTTTCTATCTTAAAGTTCATTTTTTCTTCTTTTTATTTTCGTTTTAAATGCTCTGTGATTGTGCTTTTTATGATTATCTTTTGTTCGTTTTGTTTTCCTCCATTCCGTGAGTTCCGTCGTTGTTGGTCATTAGAACCACGTTGTTTGCAACCTTTTTAATGCGTTATTTTTTTAATGTATAATGCTGCTTATGAGCCTTGGGGTGTTACTTAAATAATAAAATTAATGCAGGATCTTTATGGAAGAGGTTGCTTATTGAGCCATAATTTAGGTGTATAATAGTGAGGCATTAGGTTAGTAGCAGTAAGACTTTGACTTGGAAACTCTAAGTTTGATTCTAATAGCCAGTAATAAATCATAAAGTTCTAATATGATTATACCCTTAGAGTTTATTATTAAAATAGTATTTTAAGCTTCAACTTGTACCCCATACCCGACCCCTAGTTTAAATATTATTGTATTCTTGCATGATTCTTATAATATGTTGTATTGGATATATATTTTAGAATGTACGCATAATTAAATTATCTCCCATTCTTAACACTCCCATATAAATAGTAAGGTGAATTAACATGAAGGGAGCTAAATGAGTATCCCATAATGTTCCATAAGGCTACCTTGCATCCTTGGAGACGTGACGTTTTTTTGTTTTTCTTTCATATAATATAAATATATTTTAATACATATTATAATTCTCAAAGTATCGTTATATTTCTTTACGGTTCTTTTTAAAGTGTCATGTTTATCCGCATGTTTAATATAAATTCGTTTTGCAAGTTATGGACTTCCGCAGTAAATTTGTTCTTGCCATACTTTCTCAACCGCATGAACGAAGCATAAATGATAATTATGTAATTCGTTGTTGTCAATTACGTTTGGTATTTTCTAAGGTTGACGTCACTTTGCAGCATTATTGTGACTACTGCAGTAAGTGAATGGCGTAGGCTCTTGTGGGCGTTCAAGTTGCAACCAAAAACGGTTCCATTGGTTGAGACAGAGTTGTCCTAAAACTGCGGACCTTTCTTCACGAACGAGAAAGATTGAGCTTTTCCCGTTTCCATATCATTCGCAATAATTCTCGGAATAGATTTCTAGTACAGCTGACTAGGCTACCCTTGCGTTAGACATGCCTCGGAAACGGCCACGTGTCGGCGAAAATTTAGATTCCCACGGACTGCGCGTAATGTCATACTTTTCCGCTGTAAACAATTTAGATTACGGAATAAACTCTGAGTCCACACACAAAACAGAGTAACAGCAAAACAGAAAACGCAATTTTGAATCTCATCCGGTTGGGACAGAAAACCCCAAATCCCAGCAGAAAAGTTTGACGATAAAAATCCATCATCATCATCATCATCCTCATCCTCAGAGGAGCTATTAATACAGAAGCTTCCTGTCGGTTGGATCTCCCAAACAAGTGCTGATCCTAATTTAGTTACAAGCTCGCAAGTCGGAATTCCACTGTGCGTTGTCGTGGCGGGCTAGAAAATATCTGGGAAACGCAGCAGGAAGGAAGCAGACAAAGCAGCGGCTGCAGTTACTTGGAAATCTTTTGAAACCCTAGAATTGGAGCTTGAGAAATTTGATTTGCTTGGTTTTGGAGCTGTGCGTGGATCTGCGAAGATGTCGGAAGCCATCTGCCCGGACTGCAGAAGGCAGACGGAGGTTGTGTTTGATCACTCAGTGGGGGACACCATTTACAGCGAGTGTGGACTGGTTCTGGAAGTGCACTCCATTGATGAAACCTCCGAGTGGAGAACCTTCGCGAACGAGACGGGCGATAATGATCCTGTTCGTGTTGGAGGACCTTCAAATCCTCTGCTCTCTGATGGCGGATTGTCCACTGTGATTTCCAGGCCCAATGGCACCTCCGGAGACTACCTTTCTTCGTCGCTTGGCCGCTGGCAGAACCGCAGCTCCAACCCTGACCGAACCCTCATCATGGCCTTCAAAAGCATCGCCACCATGTGTGATCGGTGAGCTCCTTGACGAAGGTTTTCGTTTCTTTTCGTTTTTAAAATCCGGAGCTCCCGCCTGGTCCTCTTGGCCAATCCCGGGGAAGGCTCCGGGAGAAAATGAGTGTGTGCTTGTGTTGGCTTGGGGTTTTTAGCGATTCTTTGAAGGAGTAAAATCTTAATTCTAATCTAGGACTACGAATGAAATTGATCGCGGAGAAGAAACCTGAGAGACTGTGAATGAGTTAGTTTTAGTCTTACCAGTGCGTTAATGGTTGAACAAGAATACCCTTAGGTTTATGAGCCCATTCTTAAATTTATTAGAACACGACATTTCGTTATTTGGAATGGAGAATACAGATGACACCGGAAGAAGGTCCCAGATACATGATTACGATGGATGCGTGTAAATTAACTCTCTTTTTCGTGATTTTGTTTCGTTATCTCTGGTGTTGGGCACCTGGTTCCAATCAATGAGGGGAAAAGTCTTTTAAGTGTAGCCTTGGTTGTCTTTAGTTATTATTAT
The DNA here is from genome assembly GCA_015680685.1 of Gnetum montanum. Lineage (NCBI taxonomy): Eukaryota > Viridiplantae > Streptophyta > Gnetopsida > Gnetales > Gnetaceae > Gnetum > Gnetum montanum. The sequence goes on along the minus strand of MNCI01020158.1, from coordinate 138,643 downwards.
TTTGTTTTTAATCTGCATTTCATAACCTTAGATTTTGAAGAACTGGAAGGTGGGAAATTGTGGTAGTCTTTATGATGGTTTCGTCTCTGAAAAATAACATGAACGAGCCCTAGTTTTCTGTTTACTAACAATAATGTCTCCTATTGGCAGGCTTGGTCTGGTCGCAACAATAAAGGTAATACTGGTTTTCAGTTAATGTGCTGGTGCAGTTCCTTCTAATGGAAATATATTTATTTTGTTGATTTACGCGCAATTTTGCCAGGTATAGTGCCCTTGAGAGTTGCATTCAGAAGTTGAACTTACTATATAATCAACAGATCATAGACTTAAATCAGCCTAGTCATTCTGTTAAGCAGCAGGTTATGTGATATTTCAGTACAAGAGATTTTCTGAGTTTGCGTGGCAGTACATTTAAATATGAACAATTAAGTTGACAATCAACTAGTTTCCGTACAATTTTTTTTTAAAAAGCATTTTAAAAAAATGCCCAAGATTATACGGAACAGTTTCTTATCATAACTCATTTGAAGTGTTTGTTTGTCCGGAAACAAAACAACTTGAAATTATCAGCATTTGGGTCCGCATGATTTCCTAAGAGTGAGTAGAAGAATTTCCTGAAAATGTTTGCTGATAGGGACACCAACACAATCGAGAGAGTAGCAGGAAAATAGTAAATAAGCTAAATGAAAGAGATGTATATTGTTTCTTTATTGATAACATCCACAAGTTTGCATCTAAAGGGTCGCACAGGTCAACAGTTGAAACTCGTCCAGTTGGCCCACTATCACAAGAATGGCTATGCGGTTCAACAATTTTATCACTCCATGCACTTCTTTATTGACAGCAATCTTTTTGTTTCTTTCTATAATTCATTTTTCACAGGGAAATGTAAAATATTGCAAAGGGAAAAGGGGGTGGGAAGCAGTTTATGCAATTTTTTCAATCTTTAGTTCTTCTCTTATCATGTTTGAGCTGAAGGTCCTGCTTCAGGGAAGGTGCTGGGCATCAAATTAGAGCGTTAGCTGGGAATCTGTGAAATTTTTGCAGTGTAAAATTTAGTTTGGATTTTTATCATTCCAGTGATGCACAATTGTTTTAGCCTTTTACCAGTGAATCTAAGGATTGTTCCTCTCATATTTAAGGATCGAGCAAATGAAATTTACAAGAAAGTTGAAGACCTGAAATCAATCAGGGGTAGGAACCAAGATGCTATTTTGGCTGCTTGTCTCTACATTGCTTGCAGACAAGAAGACAAACCTCGAACTGTGAAAGGTGCATAGTTTTTCTGTTTTACTTATGTCACATGCGAGACTTTGCATCGCTTTTATTTACATCGTCAATTATTCTAGAGATATGCTCTGTGGCTAACGGTGCCTCCAAGAAGGAAGTGGGGAGAGCAAAAGAGTTCATTGTGAAACAGCTTGAGGAAGAAATGGGCAGGTCTATGGAGATGGGAACCATTCATGCTGGAGATTTTCTTGTATGTCAATTTCCTTTTAATATTAATAGATTATTTTGGAGGTAGTTGATTCCATGCAGATGCAGTGGGTGAAGATTATATTTTATATGATGCTTTAATTTTTTTTTATTTACTGCAATGTAGAGGCGCTTCTGTTCACATCTTGGAATGAACCATCAAGCTATTAAGGCTGCTACAGAAGCTGTTAAGAAATCAGAGGAGCTTGATATCAGGTTTTTTCCCTTCGCCGTCGGAAAGATTTTTAAATGCTTTCCTAACTAAAGTTGAATGCTATAATTAACTGCGATCATTTTAATTAATTAAAAAGTAGCTGATGTATTTGTTCGACTTGCTCTTCTTTGTACAGGAGAAGTCCTATTTCAATTGCTGCAGCTGCAATATACATGATATCCCAACTTTCAGAGGATAAAAAACTGCTTAGAGGTTAAAGGAATTTTAATGAGTTTGGTTTCATTCAAAATTCTTTTTATACTTCTTGTTGTATGAAAATAACTGTTGATGTTTCAGATATTTCAAGGGCAACAGGAGTAGCTGAGGGAACAATCAGAAATGCTTACAAAGATTTGTATCCTCATTCGGCAAAGCTTATACCTGATTGGTTTGCCAAGGAAGAAGACCTGAAGAGTCTGTGCGCACCTTGAGGATGTTAGTAGAAATTTTATTCTCGTGGCCTTAAAAGAAATTTTCTTTTAACTGTAAACCATGAGAGTCTGGGACTCGTTTTGACCTTTAAGAAGAAATGTAGAACGATCATGTGATAACATTTCATTACATTTTATTTTTAAACCATGAGAACGTTGTTCTCATTCTCAATGCTTCAGAAACGGAAAAATTAATGATTGTAAATGTATTTGTAATCACCTGATAGATTGTTGGTAGAGATCATACTCCTGATACTAATTTTATGACCTTTCTTTTGGTTTTTCATGGGCAATCTGTTCCTTAGAATTCCATAGATATTGTAAAGCAGTAACTTTTTTAGTGATTGGAAATATTCACACATTTGATTATTGAATGGTGGCGGCTACATGTGATCCAAAATGATGCTGTATACTGTCAAAAAGTGGGTCTGATTTGCAAGCTACAGCTGGATTTTTCTTTTTTTATGCTGTCTCATCATTTTGGTGGGTTTATTGGACACAACGATCTGAGCTTGCAGCCATATTACCACGTTGTTCGTTTTCGTTCAATTTGATATTATAATTACAGTGCTGAAAATGTTGGATGTGGTATTTTCTCTAGTCAAAGTTATAATAGAACATGGATGTTTTGAGTAGTTCTTTGCTAATTCAGGGTAGGTTTTAGGAATGTGTCTCTGGATAATGTTTTTGTCCAAGTAAACTACGTAGTTCCGTTTTTTAATTAGTACTTATTCTAGTGGAAGCCGGATCTTTTCGCAACTATAAAGGATATGTTTTTGTTGATGTGGACTCAATTGCATTGTTTCGCTGCTAGAATGGAACAGACTTTACTTTCAAATGCTTTTATCAAATACATGTGGCCATCATTCTTACTCTAAGTTGGTGTTTTTATGAGCACAAGACTTCGGTTTTAGTGTGAGCATCCTGTAAAAAGAGGGTAGGTTAGGTTTTCGCTAATATGCTGAGACCTGCTTGGCGAGCTCCTTTTAATGATGACCTTTTTTATCACGGAAATACATGAAGAGGCTGATCATGCTAGATAAACGATTCATAAGTTAGACAGGGCAGTCATTATGGTTAAAGGGAAAATTGCTTGAGCGGATACATTTATTTTGAGGATGATTAAAAGGGATGGGTACCTAAGCAGTTCTGCGCGCACAAATATCTTGAAACAATTGGATGGGCAAGGCTTTTACAGAAGAGAGCTCCAAGGTTACAGATGGCGCAAAGCTTCTTACCCACTACAATTCTTTGCACGCAAGTCTAATGCATTGGCTTAGGAACTCAAGAATGGTTACACCCTTTAGCAGAGCTGTCTGCTATTTAGAATTTATTTTTCGGAGGGAAAGTGAAGGATTTTTACGTCCATCACCCTTTCAGTACAGATGTTTGGTGTGTTGACTTTATTATTGGTACGGAAGTAGGTTTTGCTGTGTGAAAAGATTTTCATTTTTCAAAATTGCAGTGTCGTCATGTTTGGCCTGACGAATGCATTTGATCACGGCTAGCAAGCAACAATGTCAGGGAAAGCAGCCAACTGACCACCATTAGTAATGACTTCTAAAATTGGTTCGTGGTTTAATTTATTAAGAAAGGTAACTCACAATTAAAGTTCTTATGAATCGTAACTCTCTTGTTGTCATGTTTTAGACAGGTAACCCAGCTTTCTCGTTATATTTAGAAAGGATAACAATATAGCTAAACTTTGTATTTGTGGTACGGCTACGGTTCCCCATTATTATTGATGATCTATTTTAGGATAACCTACAACTAAAGTTTCTATTAATGGTAACTTTCTTCTTGTTATCTTTTGGAAAAGATAAGATAGCTTCCTTGTCATGTTTTAGGAAAGATAACCTATAAGTAAAATTCCTATTAGTTGTGGCTTCCTTCCTTGTCATGTTTTAGGAAAGATAACCTATAATTAAAATTCTTATTAGTTGTGGCTTCCTTCTTGTCATGTTTTAGGAAATATAATATATAGTTAAAGTTCCCTTATTTGTGATGTAATTTAGGGTTTTAGGAAATATAATATATAGTTAAAGTTCCTTTATTTGTGATGTAATTTAGGATTTGGAGTTCACAGGCACTAAATTTTATTTTACTTTTTTTGAGGTTAATGTAATATGCCTAGGACAATGCCTCTAAGTTGATGTGCATAGGGTGTTAAGACTAGGCTTTGAACCTAGTGCTATGTTTGTTTGTGTGGCTTTGTTAAACAATTGAATTTTACCAAGCTTGTGATAGTACATGTATTTTTATTGATTGTGCATGTGCTAGATAATTTTTATTTTGTTGTTTTTTTTTTCTACTTAGTATGCATTAATCTTGTTGGGCTATGTTCCATGTGAGCACAATAGGCACAATGGAGGAGAAAGAATCATCATGTGAGGTTATTTGTTATTTTTTTTGTTGGAACCCTAAAATAATTGTAATATAGGTACACCCTAAAATATATACCCATGACTTGTTGCTTTTCAAAGTAAGATTCTTACCACTAGGTTAAGACCTCATTATTTTGAATATATTTTGAAAAATAATGTATGTATAACCACTAGGCTAACACCTCATTGTTATGACCATCACTTAGAGTGATGGTAAGGTGCTTGTTTCTTAAGTGGTAAGTCTTGGGTTTAAACATGGGTTCAACCACTCAAAAAAGGTTAGGTTTTTGCTCATCTATTGATCCTTTTACATGTATGCATATCATGTATTTGTGGAAATGTATTAAATATACTTGGCATGTGCTCTTATTATTATCTTTCATTATCTTATAGCCATCTTCCCTAAGGTGTGAGAGCTTACATGGACCCCTAGACATAGCTATGTGATTTGTAATATTACAACCTTGGGCTAGTATATATGCCTAGGGTTTATAGCCTATAGATGGGGCACTATTTGTTGGCCTAGAATAACCTAGTACAAATCCCTCTAAAAAGAGTATTTTGAAAATAGAAAAGTAATTGGTCTTCCATCAACTATTTGGATTTTAGAATAATATGCATTTTCCCTTATTTTAATTTTAGAAGATGTAGGGTTTAGAATTCTCTATAAGCCTCTCTACTATTAAACTCCCTTGTTAAACAACCTTTAATGATCTTTGGTAGTGCATCAAAAGAAGAGACTATGTTGGAGTCTTAGGTGATTCTTCATCCTTGGTAAGATGTATTTAGATCTCACTAAGATTTTAGATCTCCCCCTAGATCTATTCCTCATTAGGTTATTCTCAAATAGGTGATTTGAAAACTCTCATAACTTCCCAATCTCTCATATATTTGAAAGGCCAAGATACTTCAAAGAGATGAAGACCATGCATCCATGAGATGCTAAAGATTGTTATGTTTCTTTAAGTTTATTTTCGTGATTTGAATTGCATCAATTTCAAGTTTAAGTTCATGTTCAAAGGTTATGGAGAGCATTTTACTCCAAGCATTTTTTAAGTGATTTTGTTCAATATCCATGTTAGCTTTGTCCCTTGGTCCAAATCTATTACCTATTTAGGATTGAGTTCTATTATATTTTATGTAGCACTGAAGATTAGAAAAGTTTCTATAGATACATGTTGAGGCTTGAGGTAGAATTTTCATGTTATGTGGTCCACTATGTTTGCAAAAATAGGACTTTTTATTTGAATGCTAGTTCCTCATGAATTATAGAAAGTTTGTAGAGATTTTAGCTTGTGGTAATTGTGCTCTTAAATTTTGAGCAATTTTCGTAATCTCTCTAGTCTAATTTACGAAGATTTTGGTATTTACAAAGGGCATTTTATATTGAAGAGAAATCCTTCCTTATGTTGTAACATGGGCTTATGATTTGTGTTTGATTTATCATGAATCAACCCTCAAATAGAGTAGATGTTAACATACCCATGTTCATATGTTTTTTGCACTAAAAATCTAGGTATCTTGTTGTTTAATTGAAGCCCAATTATGTTTAGAATTAAGAAAATTTTATTTGCCCTCTTTTGTTCTTTCATGAGCATAAATTATTGAAAAAGTTTTAAATGAATTAAATAATTAATATCTTTCAAACTTATTGCTAATTGTAGTACATGTTGCAAAATAATAAAGTGCATGAGAAGTGTTCTAAGCATTAATTATTTTTAAAAAACTAAGGAAGGAATCTTAGGATGATATTTTGAGGGTTGTTGGAACATGAAATAATTGAAATATAGGTACACCCCAAGATTTACAGAAGTTTATAACTTAGTGTTACCTAGTAGAATCAAACTTGTGACTTTAGGTTACTTGGCCAAGACTTGTACCACTAGACTAACACCTCATTGTTAAATTTTTTGATATATTTTCTAACAAAACTATTAAAGAAAATAAGAAAAATATGTGCGCAAGTTTAAAAGTCATCCTTTTAGGCTCTTGATTTGGAAACTTTAAGTCATGGGTTTGATTCTAGTGGGAAATGTTGAGTTATAAAGTTCTATATGGACTATATATCTTGGGGTGTACCTATGTTTCAAATTATTGTGAGTTCCAAATCCCCCTAAAACTCATCCTTTTAATATAAGAAAACTAAAAATATTTGATAAACATATGTAACTTAAAATGGTCCTAAATACTTTTGGAAAATTCATTTTATTAAAATTTTGGCCTAAATAAAATTGGTTCAATAACATGTAATTTGATTCTTATTAAAATCTATAAATAGAAAACCCTTTTCTCTCTTTGTGCATGAAGAAAATATTGATAAAAGTAGAAACTTTAAAATTGTTGAAGATGTTATTGATGTTTGATGAATAAAAACAAACAATTTCAACACCACACACACTCTCATTTTCTCTTTATCAATTCAAACATGTATTGAGAAACAATGAAGTTAATGATAAAACAATTCTAAATAAATGTCCAATCAATTTTGAGGGTTAAAGAATCCTTGTTTTGGGAATTTTGTTTAAGACTCAAAGCTTCTGGTCATGCCACTTTGACAATGTAAGAGGCGCCTAATGTTTTCATTCTCAACCCACAAATAAGTGTGATGCGTTTGTTATTAGTTAAACATGAAATTTGTGTTTGTTTCATATTTCTAGGTTCATGACTAATTCACTGTAATTTTCAATTTTCTTAGACAAAAGCCCAAGACTCATTATGACCTAATTATAGGTTCAATACGAATTCCATTGTGACTCATGATAAAGATTGTAATCTCACCATGTCTCATACCTTGCTCATGGTAATCTAATTTGGGAGCCTTTGACAAATCATGATCCATTGTTTACTCAAGACATATTCATTTTCTAGCTACACATGGATCATGATCTCATTGCCACTCATGGTTCAATCATGGTGAGTAGATTATTAGTTTTTTTTAATTGATCATGATCTCATTACAACTTGCAATCCACTTGCAACATAGTTACTCAACACAACATGACTCGCAGTCTCCTTGTAGTAATGTGAATAGAGATTGTGAGTTCCACTACAACACACAACCAACTCTTAGAGGCCATATGACCAATTTTCTAGCGTTACTGCAACTCATAGCCTACTTGCAATTGCTAATTTTAGCTCATTTTGGAGTATGACAATGCTACTACCAATTATGAATGAACAAAAATATAGAGATCTAAATGGTAAGGGTATATACAAAATCATCATTTAGTTTCTATTATTATTATATGTATTTTTTTCCCATTGTTGTAGTGATTTTCATTTTTACAATGTAATTATAACACTCATGGTAAACTTTAATTATTTTTCTTACAAACTAATAGTTATGTTAAGTTATTTCATTTTGTGTCATTATGTACCATTTCATATTCTTTGTGATACTTCATAATCCTTAAAAGGGCTCACAACTTATGTATAATTGCATAATCAAAGTGGGGTTTTCCTTGCTTCCCTTGGTGGTGATGTTTCCATATTTTTTCATGTTTGTGGATCAATTCACTGATTCCTAGAAACTTCACATGGTATCAGAGTAGAGTAGGATAGTTAATGAACATTGTAGATACCAATGGCTAACAAGAATTGGCAAAAAGAGTTTTACATGACCATGACAAAGGAAAAAATGTACGTGTTAAAAATAGAAATGTGCTGCCACTTGCCTTAGAATCCAACAGTTCCCAATGCTAATTTCCTATATCACTTCACACAAATCATGGAAACAAATTATGTATAAATTTAGTGTAAAGGCTAATGTGAAAGTGTCTCATCTTAGACCCCAATTTGACCTAGGATGTGGAATTCCATTTTCATTTTTTAGTATTCTCTTCTTTCTACATAGCTTATTTCTATTACTTTTTATTGTAAATATTAAAATTTTGACAATGTGCACCACTACCAAAAATTCAAGTGTTGAACAACTCAAATTATGAAATTTGGAAGTTGCAAATGAGATTCTTGTTGTGTGGGAATGGCCTTGAATAAACCTTGGCTGAAAATGCTACAATGAATGATAACAATAAAATGGCACAAATGGATGACAAAAATAAGATCGTGCAAATGCCGATTGCCTTGAGTGTACCTAGAGAGTTTGTGCAACTTGTTGAAAAATAAGATTTAGCCTAAAAAATGTGGAAGAAGGTTGAAGGCACACTTGAGATCAAGAATGAATAAAAAATAGTGTCCCTTCAAAATCAAATTAATTCTTTGTAGCTAAAGGAATGTGATCTAGTTACAACACTTTTCTAAAGGTCTTTGCACTCTAGGCTAGCCTTCAACTATAAAATGCCCAAGTAATGTTACCTTTTAAGAGCACTGCCATTATCATACAATGTTTTTCTTTCGATAATGAAGAATGGCGAAAAGTAATGCATTATGATGAAGTTGTGTGCACAAGTGATAGAAGAGAAAGGTGATATGAAAGCCTATGCATCCAACAACAAGATCTCTTCTCAAGAAATGGTGAGCAAGGACATGAATAATTGGAAATGAATGAAGTCAGTTTGCTCACATTTGTAAAAAGGAGGATAGTCATAATACAAACCACTACTACGATCACCTAAATAAACCTAAGATAAAAGTGATGAACAAACATCAAGACAATAAGTTTGCCAAGAATAAAGCTAAAAATATCCATAAAAAATAATGGAAAAAAGCCAAAGCTTAGGTCTATTAACATTGCAAATAAAGAATTACAACTTCTTATTGTTGATTTTAATGCCCTCATGATGTCCAACGAAAATCCCAATAGTTTTTTGTATACTGATTCTAGTGACTCACAAAATTTTATGAGTAATTTATCATTATTAATTAATATTAGATATTCTATAAATCCTCATTATGTAAGAATTAGTGATGAATGTTTAATTAAGATCATAAAATGTGGGGACATGAAAATTTCTGGTCTCAATTTAAAAAATGTTTGTTATGGTGTAGAGTTTTCTATAATGTTGATTCTAGTTTATCAACTTGTTAATAATGATTTATGATGAGTTGCAATTTTGTCGACTGTGTTGACGAGGCCTCATCGATGCGGCCTCGTCGATTGGGCCTTGTTGACACATCGTATCATGCATCGATGAGGCCCTATCGACACAGTGTCCACTTTTTGGCTATAAATACGTGCCTACCAGTTGCATTTATGGCAACAAGATTTTAGAAGTAGCTAAGCTCTTGCAGTTTGTTCATTTGAGAGTTAGAATATTTCTCTCGAGTGCCCATACTAGGAGTAATTGAGTATATAGATCTTTATTCGAGCATTGTTGTACTTGAGCACAATAGTGTGTGCGACAATAAAGATGAGCTTTTTGATAAACCTTGCAGCACTTTGGATAGACTAAATGTTTCATTTATTCATTTAATGTTTTCAATAATTTATTTATTAAATTTTTTCTCATAATTAAGCCAATGAAGTAATTAAGCAAGATAAGCTAGATAGATTAAACACATAAGTACGATTGCTTCAAGCGTAACACGTATTCACTTGGTAATCCCAATAGCGTTATTGCTTAGTATGCCCAGTAGCATGGTGCTTGGTAACCAAGTAGTGGATACATGGGTTTAGGATGTGTGTATAAAGTGGGACTAGATGCTTATGTTAGGACTGCTTAGATATTAGTTAATTAGTTAAATTAAATTAGTTAACACAATTACTTTTATCTCTCTTTAAACACCAAAACCATAAAATATAAAATGATAAAAATTAGATGCCTCGATTACACTTAACCATACCAATGTACATCACAAGTGTCATTGGGAAGACAACAAACAACATTAAGGCAAGGTTCACTTCCTAGAAGACTAGTGCACCAGAAACTATAATGTCCATGGAATTTGACTGAATTGCATGTGAATGCTTTGTGATTCATATGGTTGGGCGTAGGGGGTACCTTGTTGCTCATAAATTTAAATGTGGGATTTAATAAGAATTGTTATGACAAATCTTATTACATTGTATATCATGGTAATGAAGTTCTTTTGTGTGGTGTATCTTGTAGTGGAATTTTCAAACTTACTAATTGTTGTGTTAGAAATTTGTATATATCCATTAATCAAGATGAACTATTAAAGTTTCATCTTACTTTGGGGCATGTAAATGTTAAAAATTGAAAAAAAAAATGCATTAGTTCTATCAAGAGGTTCCAAAATTTAATGTGCACCATGAACTAGAATGTGTTTATGGGTCTTTCACATCTTAAAAATATAAGAACTCTAAGATAATTTGTTATATTTATTGATGAGTTTAGTCAAATGATGTGTCTTTATGGTTAGTGCATAAGTCACAAATATTAGAGAATTCTAAACATATTAAAATAAAGATAAGAAATGAAAAGAATTTGAAGTTAAAAGTCTTGAGATCTATTGGTGGAGAAGAATATATTTCAAATGACTTTTGATCCTATGCAATGCACATGGGATAAAACATAAATTCATAGTATCTTACACTCCACAAAAAAATGATATTGTAGAAAGAAAATATGGGACAATAATAGAAATGATACATTCAATGTATAATGCACGATACTCAAGTGTCAAAAGTTTTATAGAAAAAAGTGGCATATCATGTAGTTCATGTTATCGATAGAATTCCAACTACAACTTTAAAAGACACACCAACTATTAAAAATGATTCGACAAAGGAAATGTGTTGATATCTTATCTTCACTTTTTAGGAACATAGGCTATATCTATATCCCATAAGTACATATTGAAAAGTTGAATCCTAAGGCCATGGTGAAAATGTTACTTAGTTATTTCATGGATCATAAAGTTTCCTAGTTTGGAATATCAATGAACATAAAGTTATTGAATTTCATGATGTGCTATTTGATACGATATTCCAAAAAAACTACTACATATGCTACCAAGGTTTCTTATACAAATGTTATAGATCTTACTAAGGTTTTTTCTACAAATGTTGCAAATCCTATAATGATTTCTTTTGTTGATGTTTCAATAGTTAGCCTACCCTTAAGGTTTCAAAGAATTGTTTAATGACTAAGGAAAAAAAATGTTTCTAAGGTCTCATAGAAACCTATTGTTGATTCAAATAATTTTAAAATAGTTCTTCATAATAAAAAAACATTTAGGAAGTCTATCTACTATCGAATATATGACAAATCTTCAAAATGGTTAGCATATTCAAGATATTTTAATTACTAATAACTCATTTGTAGCTTTTTGTTAAGATATGAAGAAAATTTCTTTTGATACTGCTGATTCTATCGATAGGGCGGGGTCTTCCTCCCTGTCTACCCAATATTAATCTTTTCATGGAATGTCTAAGATCTTACTAATAGAATTTGGACAAACATTATTGATGCTTCTCTTCGCACATGACATTTACTTCTTGATTTTATTATTCTTCAAGAGATTAAAATTTTTAATTCAGATATAGTCATGGCTTGTAATAGTATTCTTTATGATTCTACAGTATATTTACTAATCATAATATTGGTCAAGGTGGTGTAGCTCTCATTATTAATAATTTGTGATCTAAAAAAATTATCTCATGGCAAAGACAATTCTATAGTTTGGAAAATTCTTTAAGGTGCTTTAGGTCCTTTTGGTATTTACAATATTTTTGCTCCTACTGCTACTACAAATAGAATTACTTTATGGTAGTTTCTTTTTCAAAGTTTACCTAACATTCCTTAGGTTTTTGGTGGTGATTTTAATATGATTAAAAATTCTTATGATAAAATTGGTGGAACTTCTTCTCAGCTTGCAAGCCATGAGATTTCTATTTGGTGTGATCTTAAGGAACAATTTTATTTATGTGATGTTTCTAGATCAAATGTTCCTTGTGATGATTGGTTTACCTCATCTAACCTCTATGAAGGTAATAATTGAATTTTTGAAAGACTTGAATGCTTTTATTTTTCCAATTATTTTTCTTAGTTTTGTGATGAAAAGGTTATAGTCACAAAGATGCAGATTTTTCAGACCATTTTTCAATTTTTCTTAATTTGAAGTTTGGTATTAAATCTATAGTTTGACATTATGAGCCTTTTTGTATGAATGCATCTTTATTTCTTACTCCTTCTAGAAAAGGTATTATGACATCTTTATGGAATGTAGAAATGAGACCTCTTGGTATATTAGGTTGGACTGATTAGTGGTTGTTTGTTATAAATCATGTTTGTAAATTTGATTGCTTGTTAGCTAAGTAATATGTAAAGAGACAAAGGAAATTGAGAAAAAAAAAACTCACTGTAATACAAAATGATCTCTTTAATATTATTCTTCAACAATGGCTTGTTTATGTTTGCTGAATTAAATGAAAATGGGATATGCCTAATGCTAAGAGTGTTCTTCTAAAACCCTTATTAATTATCTATAAACTCCAGTAAATAACTAATAGAAATGCTATAAAACCCTAAGGGTCTAAATTTGACCTTGATTTAGTAATTAAAAAGGAAGTGGTAAAATAGATTTAAAAAATTATTAATTAGAAGCATAAATACAATGGAGCAATACAACACAAAAAAATTTCATATTACTTGCAAAATAATTAACTAAAATTTATTTAAGAAAAAAAATAGAGATTTGCACAATCACAAAAATGTAGATGTCAAAAAATTTCAATAGTTAATCATAAAATAGTATACAAAATAATGATTCCAATGACACTTGTTTTGCCTCAATCAAACATCTAGAAATAAAGATATTCATGTTTGAAGTTTTACTAAATTAAAATAATAATTAAATAAAATATTAATATATAATAAATAATATTAATTTTCCCCAAACATATAGTATGGGCCAAAATGAAAAATACTCATAATCTCATGATCCAAATGGCATAGATAGTAATTTCATATCTATCACACTTTATTATTTATTTACAAAAATAGGTACATGGCTCATGTATCCAAAAAGTATAGAAGGTTTCTATTTTACAAAAAATACAAATTATTGAAATTAATTTTCAAGTTTAGAGGGTCCATTTTGTACAAAATTGATTCACCTTTTGTCCCATGTCCCTCTTTGTGTTTCCATGGCTACTTTTGGCTCTTTGCATCGAAATGCAAGAGGAGTTAGAACCCTTAAATAAAAAAAGTTATTTTATTTTTCTCTTCATGAAGTATAAAGATTCTTGACCAAAATCTTAGGATACACGCTAGATAAAGGTGTCCAATTAAATATTTAAAAATGTTTTAAAGTCCAAAACTGCCACAAATTTTCAAAAAATCTAAAAAAATCCAAAAATATAAATAAAATCCAAAGAATATATAGTTTATCCAAGCATGTTCAAAAGCTAGCTCTTGGTTATTCTTATTGCCAAAGGAATATAGTAATAGGTCTTGGAATAATCTCAAAACTATCACTAGATTATCTTTTTAATTATTTTATGTTCAAACATATCATAAATTTGTTCAAAAAAAATCCAAAGATACGAATTGAGTAAAATTAGTCATATGAATATTACTATTTTATTCCAAAATCCAAAAATTTCCAAAATAGCCAAATTTCCACAAAAATTCTTGCGAAATCACGTTTATATATCTAAAATAATAATAAAATATTTAAGAAGCAAGTTGTAAAAAATTTTCACAATTTAAAAAATTTACCAAAAAGATAAAAATGGTCTAAAGAAGATTAAAATAATAAAAATAATTCTAAACTAATGAAAATTTGGCAAAGTCTTAGTATAATGATTAAAATCATGGAAAAATAATGGAAAACAAGAAAGTATAAATAAAGCGTGCAAAATCCACAACAAAAGAAGTCAACCAAAGGAAAGTAAAATGAGCTCTCTTACAAAATCCACAAAAAAATAAGGTAGCTACATAAAAAGGAAAGTAAAATAATATTTTTTACTTGTGTTGGTAGGGCTTTTACAATCTTTTCATTTTCTTTCTTTTTTGTCAAGATGCCCAAAATCAACTTTTACTTTGTTTCAAACTAATGCACAAGAAACCCTCTACTATCCAAAATAAGACATACTGAAGGCCACAATCTATTTATATATGAAAGAATCACATACAATGCAACACTTGAGCTTGGTATGTATTTAGAAATGGAAGAAATTAGGCTAAAACTAGCTTGGAAATGAAGAAACAGAGTGAAAATTGGTTTTTGTTTGGAAAAACATAAAAACTCGATACACAACCTATGGCAATGGAAGAAAACAGAAGAAAGGGGCAAATAAACTGAAGATGATCATTGTTACATGTATAAGATTAAAAGCTTATTTATATTCTTTGTATAGCTGCCTTTCCTTTCTTACGTGCATGTTACATACACCTTTTTTTTTTAAATTTGATTTTTTTAAAAACCATTTGTATTTTCATAAGTTTATTTTCTAATTTTTTCCCTTAATTAATACCTTCAACATTCAAACATTTATAATAGCCACATACGAATTCTTGATCAAATTTTGTTTGAACTTATGAAATCCCTATCAAGTGCTCTACCCAATTGTATGTTGAAATCATATCTAAGATTTACTTATCATAGTCGCCTAGGTCAAATGTTGAAACTTTTATGGTATTTTTAGCAAACTAAAAATGTGATATCTCAAGAATCATAACTCTAATAGTAATGAACTAAGGATTAAAACCAACATTTTTAAATGTCCCAAACATATTGGTGACGTTAGATTCTAGATAGGACATCATTGTAAAGTACTTCCTTCACAAAACTAATTTATGAAATTTTTAGTTATAATAGAAATTAAACTTTGAATTCTATTTTAATGAAAAATGGTAGTAAGGGGTATGGTCTAGGTAGGGTTAGGGTCCAAAATTACTCCATGAACAAAGTATTATATAATCACATGTGCATAATAAAAATAAAAGATGCATAACTAGATGTGATTAATAATGCATAAGTGTCCATAATTGAATTTGAATAAAGAATGAAATATGCATAGCTAAATACTTGTAAAGACATGATAACTAATAGAAAGAAAAAACTTATAAAGGTAATTGAATTTCAACATTTAATCAGAAAATATATGGTAGATCTATGATGAAGCTTTAATAGTAGTACAACAAAGGATACAAACTTTAACAAAATACCATTACAAGCATATTGTATTCACTTATGTAAGAAATTAATATCAATAATAATAATAATAATAGTAATGATAGTAATATAATCCTATGATTTAATCAAAAATATTAGAGCTAATCTACGAAAACACATCCAACAACATGAAAGAATTAATCACATGCATTAAATTAAATAATTAAACTCATGCAAATTTTTAGGTTGTGATAGCTCTCATCAAGAGTTATCTCAATTAGTTGAAAGTATAGGGAGAAGCATGCAAAGAAATTTTTAAATTTTTAAAAGGTAAAAGTAGTTTACCTACTATTGAATTTATGAAAGTTGATGGTCAAATTAGTTCCAATCCTTTTATTATTAATGATTTTTTAAACAACATTTTCAATATATATATATTTTAGAGGTTTTGATCATGAAGATTTTATTTGTAGTTGTGATCATTTGCCTAATATTGTTCATAACAATCACAACCATCTTCTTGAATAGGATATCTCTCTTACTAAAATTAAAGATGCAGTGTTTAGCTTGGCCAATAATAAAGCTTTAAGTTTTGATGGAATTCTAATGAGCAGTGAGGTATCCCTACGCTCAACCATACGAATACGAGCGTCCATGCACAATCCGGTCGAATTCCAAGGACTAAGTGCTTATGCGCCTTTGTGGAACAAGAATGGGTTGATCAATTGTTGTCTTCCCAAGCTTACTTGTATGTCACGATTGTATGGTTAAGTAAACTTGAGGCATATGATTTTTATACTTTTTATGTGTTTTTATGTTCTGCTACTAATAAGGGAGAAGGGAGATAACTAAGTAACTAATTTAATTTGATANTGTAATATGTTTATCGATTTTTTCCACTGGGCACTTTGAGTTTATTATCCCCTGTTGTTGTCAGTTCTCATTCAGTCAATAATCCTATACCTTCCCAATATTTTGTAAGGAACTCAAGGATGAGTTTTCATTTAGTCATGGGGGTATGATAAGCTGCAATATTGTATACACAATATCATGGCCTTCCATGCGATATCACGTACGCGATATCGCAANTGCCCGCCTCTTATTTATAGGCAACAAGGCAGGTTGCGATATCGCGTACGTGATATCGCATGGAAGGCCATGATATTGTGTATACAATATTGCAGCTTATCATACCCCCATGACTAAATGAAAACTCATCCTTGAGTTCCTTACAAAATATTGGGAAGGTATAGGATTATTGACTGAATGAGAACTGACAACAACAGGGGATAATAAACTCAAAGTGCCCAGTGGAAAAAATCGATAAACATATTACAACATTGGTGTTCATGCCCTTTGTGGTGAACACTGTACATGGATGACATCCAAACCTTCACTTGATACCTTGAAGAGAAAGAGGAGAAAAGAAAATGAGACGTGTTGCTGTCAATGCTGAGATTGCGCCCTTTGTTGTTTATCCATAGCCACGTGGCTAGACTTGTTCCTGACGTAAACGTTCCAGCTCCAATCCATCTTGAGTGCTTCCTCCTATTCTAGTACATATATTGTGTAATTGCAATATGCACACACAACATAGTCACGAATGAGCAAGGATAAGTAAGCCACAATGCAATTGATACCTTACCTCGATATAAAGCACATTGGCTAGGTTGTGGTTATGGCAGAAACTGGGTTATAGGTTTATTACTGATAACTACCCAAGGTGTAGGGGTTAGGCAACTAGTAGCATGGAGAAATTGAAAAATTTGTGCCAGGGCCCCCACAACTAAGAGTGAACCTCTAGTAGCAATAAGATGGAAAAATATAAGGAACAAGAAAGATGGGAAAAATAACAATGGCAACACCAATAAAGTGGATGTCAAAGATGGGGATGAAACGAGAAATGGTTGATTGCAAAGAATATTTAAGGAAAAGAACTTAACAATTGCACCAAAAAGGAATGCCAGTGGGTCCTCCACAAAGCAGGCTCATGCCCTTTATGCCCTAACAAACCCACAAACTAAAGTGTTCGTAGGCTCAAGGAATGTCATTTGGAAGCAAGAGTTAAAAAACTGACCCACAAGAATTTACCAAGGAAAAACAATGCATCAATCAAGATATGGACTAATCATAAAATCAGCAATGAGGTGGAAAATGGAAAGGAAGATGGAGAGTAGAAATGGAATGGAATCCCAAGAGCATAGTTGTGTAAAGTCCCTTGTGTATGTCATGGTTAATGTGACTAAGTAGAACTCATTCCAAATTTGAACTTAAACCAACCACACTCAGTGACCTCGCATCAATACACTTGGCCAATTCATCCTCTTGAAGCAACAAGAATGCCTCCACAAAGAGTCACCACCATCCCAAGGAGAGCGAGATGGAGAAGTAGGAAGTGAGAAAGGACCTTAGTTAGAGAGAACCTTTAGGAATGGGTAACATGTCTCTCCAGTGCCATAACCAGTGCTTGTATCCCATAATGCTTTATTATGTCTAAGGGGTGTGCTTTGAATTCCCACTATTTTTTTTTATTTTTTTGCATGAGAACCACACCATGCAAAGACTTATTTTATTCACTAAGCTTCCTGATATTTGATTGATGGCAGAATGGTGGAAAACCCAAGAAAAAGCATCTAAGAACCGAAGAGAATGGCCAGCACAAATGCATTGAATCCCCTTGAAGTCACATCCTTTTCATCCATTGAGTCCTTCCTCGGTTTGAAGAATATCAAGCCACCAATTCATTAATAAGTTTATTTAGAAAAAGGGATAGTACAATTCCAAAACCAAGGAAGACCATAGACTTAAATGGATGAATGGACGATGTGGACTCATTGCTTGTTTTATCAAAAGAACCATATCATAATATTAGCATCATAATTCAAAGGTAAAAATCAAACATTAGCAATCAATAGTATATAATTCAATCCACCATCGGGAGCACTTATTATATGACGAATGAAAGTAAATTAACCAAACAAAGAAATTGTAAAAATGCCAACGATGGTGTTAAAAAAAAATAAGAAAGATTGAAGAAATGTGTAAAACAAAAATGTGTAAAAAAAAATATAAAAAGAGTTGAGGGCTTAGAATGGTTAGCATTGGTGGCCATCTCTCCCATGACTGAGTTGGAAGGAGGAGATCTGAAATAGTGAGTAAGGTTATTCACCAACAGAGGTAGTATGAGTACTGGCTAACTTAAGCTCATGGAAAAGTTTGGTTTGTTGGATGTTAACCAACAGTTTCTTATCTAGGCTCTTAGGTTTGTATATCATCATGGCCCCTAAAGAAAAAGTTGCATGGATGACATAAGGTCCTTACCACAGCTTTTGAAATTTGGTACGTTGTGGCACATGTGTGGGATTCCAGTAGAGAACCTTATCTCCTAGTTGATATTTAACTTTCCTAATTGTTAGATCATGATGTTATTTATTAAAGGCCTTATGCAATTCGTTAGATGACAAGGTGGCCATTAGTTCTCATCTAGCAGGTTAAGGATCATCAATTGTTCTTTTTGTGCTAGATTGAGGTCAAGGTTGAGGTCACATGCCGTGGATAGTGTACAGAGCTCAGTTTGAATGGGAAGCATTGGTAATTTACTGTGCACTAACTCATAGGGAGAGTATCCTATAGGAAGTTTTCGTGTGAAGCAGTATATCCAAAGAGCATTGTTCAGTTTGGTGCTCTAGTCTTGCCTAAACTTGCTAATGGTTCTTGTCAATATCTTTGTAATCTCCCTATTGGTAACTTTTTATTGATCGTTCGTTTGGGGGTGATATGGTGTAGTCTGTTTGTGCTCAACCCCTAAGCATTGCATTAATTTTCAAAAATTTGCACATGTGAAGTGTGTACCATTGTCTGAAATAAGTGCATGAGGCACATCAAACCTATTTATGATTTGCTATTGAACAAATCGTGCAACTATAGATGATGTACAATCCTTAACAGTAGCTACTTCTACCCATTTTGTAAGGTAATCAACGACAATATTAATATAAACTTTTCCATTGGACATTGGTCTAATGGGCCCAATAAAATCAATTCCCCATGTGTTGAAGGGTTCTAAAGGTTGAATCCATTGTTGCGGACCCTCTATTCTAGTATTCATCCCCCCATCACGTTGGCAGCACTCACAAGATTGGACGAAATGATGGGTGTCCCAAAACAATGTAGGCTAATAATGTCCTGTAAGCAAGATCTTAATGGCTATTCGTCTCTTGGCGTAATGACCCCCACAAGGACCCTCATGAGCATCTTGGTAAACTTGTAGTTAATCTTCATCGAGAACACACCATCAGACCAAGCCATCAAGACATACTTTGTAAAGTTACCCATTGATTTCCATAAAATACTTGGCTTGGTAAAGAAACTGTTGTTTCTTTTTAGCGTGAAACCCTTGTGGTGTTTGTTGTGTAAGGAGATAGGTGATAATGCTACTATACCAGTTTGTCTCCATGGTTAATTAACTATTCACTACACCTACAAAGAGGATTTCATCTGGGAAATAATCAAAAATTGGATATTCATCCTCTTTGCTATCCCATCGCAATTGAGATAAATGATTAGCAACTACGTTCTCGGTGCCTTTACATTCGATCATCGTAAGATTGAACTCTTGTAAGATTACAAACCATCATATGATGCGAGGGCTTACTATTGGTTTATTTATTAAGAACCTTATTGCACTATGATTCGTGTGTACAAATATCTTATAACCCAAGACATAGTGCCTAAATTTTTCTAGTGCAAACACTACAACCATTAATTTTTTCTCTGTTGTAGTGTAGTTGACTTGTGCACCAACAATACTCCTACTTGCACAGTGGATGTAATAAGGATGTTTTTGGTCATCTAACTGTGTGAGTATGGTTTCTAAAGCATAGTTGGATGCATTAGTCATTATGTGCAATGGTCTGGACCAATCAAGAGCTTGTAGAATGGGTGTTTCTACAAGTTTCTATTTTAAGGTTTGAAAAGCTAGTTCACATTTCCTGGTCCATTCAAAAGGTACGTGATTTTTCATTAGTTCAACCAATGGTTTTGCAACCTTTGAAAAGTTCTCAATGAACCTTCTATAGTAGCCAGTGTGTTCAAGGAATGATCAGATATCTTTTATAGTTTTTGGTTGACGGGTAATTCCTTGGATAACTTTGATCTTTTCAGGGTCTACCTCTATCCCTGTTCATAAAATTTTATGCCCTAGTACAATGCCTTCTTGAACCATCAAATGGCTTTTCTACCAATTGAGCCTTAAATTGGTTTCTACACATCATTTTAATACTTACTCTAATCGGTCCAAGGCTTGATCAAAGTATGCTCCGTAGGTGGAGAAGTCATCCATGAAGACCTCCACACCATTTCCTATCTGCTACTTGAATATGCTTAGAACTAATTGTTGAAACATTGTAGGGGCATTGCACAAGTTAAACGAAATCTATTTGTATGCAAATGTTCCCCAAGGACTAGTGAATGTAGTCTTGGCTTGGTCTTCTAGGGCTATTTGTATTTTGTTGTACCCATTGTACCCATCCAGAAAACTATAGTAGCAATGCCCCACGATGGTGTCTAAGACTTGGTCAATGAATGGCAATGGAAAGTGGTCTTTGAATGTTGCCATATTCAATAGCCTAAAATCTATGCACACCCTCCATTTGCCTCCATTTTTGGCACTATAACTAAGGGGCTAACCCATTCGCTATCAACAATGGGGTAGATGAACCCAGCTTTTAGAAGCTGTTTAATTTCTTCCTTAACTACTTACTTTAGCTTTGGGTTCAATTTCCTCTGCAGTTGTCTTTGAGGCTTCATGGAGGGGTCGATGTAATTTCTATGTTGGCATATCCTAGGATCTATTCCAGTTAATTTGGGATATGACCAAGCGAAGGCTTTTGACCATTTATTTATGACTTTCAGCAGTCTTTCTTTTTGTTGAGGAGCAAGTTTCACGTTAATAATTATCGATTTTCCATTTTTAAGAAACGTGTATTCCATACTGATGAGAAATGATTTTAGCTCAAGGGGCTCTTGTTAAACTTATCAAGGATTTCCAACTTCCCCTAGTTGATATTCTCAAGGTCAAGACTTGAAAGTTGGCAATGGACTTGCTGTAATGTGTCTATGCTATTGATGTAAGTGCAAGTCAAACCCTTAGTTAGTTCCATGCATATAGTTGAATTTCTCTCTTGATCAACTATCAACCACTCGATGCCTTCCTATCTTGTGGCTGCTACATATAGGCATATTTGTATATCAGTCACTTGTGCACACTGATTGCATGCAGGTACTATTAAATGTTGCACGAACCATGAATTCTGCACACAATTACACCCTGAGTCACTGTATGCGATGCATGGAACTTTCTTCTTCTCGATCTTTCCAAATGTATTTTCTTTTGATATTTCTAGGGAAAGATCACAAATTCCTAGGCACACATCAACTGTGCCGAGCCATGCTCTTCCCATTATGATTGGGAATTCCCCCTTACCGTTGTTCACTTGAATCACTAGGAAGTCAGTTGGATACAACCATCCACAAACAATGGTGAAAATGTCCTCCAGTAGTCCCAATGGGATAGTGATGGACTGGTCGGCCAACTCTAAATGAATGTTACTTTTTTTTAGCGGAGGTAGGTTCCAAGCCTTGTGCATTTCTTGAGAAATCAAGTTGACACTAGAAACTGAATCCAAAAGAGCTTTGCACGGCTCATTTCTAACGATTTGTAGATATATCAGAGGACTCCCAAGATCAAAGAATTTCCTAGGAAGATGGTCAACTTTTATCCAATCAGTGATGGCATGAGTTAACATGACTGTATGTGTTGAGTGTGGTTTTTGGGTTGAAGGGAGCTCCAAAGCTTCAAGTGATAGTGAGGTGGTTGAAAAATCAGCTACTTGTGGTTGCAAGTGCTTAGTTGGACTATTGGATCTAAAGAAAGGTCTTTTCTTCATGTGGTTATTAGAACCAATAGTAGGTTGAGGGTTAACAGCCCTTGTGGTGTTACGTTGCTACGGTTGGGTAGGGATTTCACCTTGTATAGTTAGAGTAGGTGGTAATGGAGTTAAGGGTGGAAGAGGCGTAGCCAGATGAGAAGGATGGTATGTTTGTGGAACATCGCCCCTAGGAGAAAGAGTCCTATAATACTCATGATCTTGGTAGTAAGGTTGAGGAGTAACGTGATCAGTAGAGTCATGTGGAGAGACTGGCTGCTACATGTAATATCCATATCGGTTAGGTTACTAGTAAGGATACTATTGCCATGGTGGTAGCATTCCCCATGATTGTGGGTATTACCACTGTTGATACTACTCGATTAGTTGTGGTGGCGTTCCACTTGGATGATATGTTAAGGGTTGGTGAACTACCTTAGGTTACCTTGAGGATAAGATAACCTTTGGGGTATCTACCTTTTGTTTAATCATGGGTTGAGTGCATACACCCTAGATTCCTGCAAATGTAAGATTATAGGGAAACATCCCTTAGGATGGTCATATTGGCATATCTTGCATACACTATCATTGTTTGTATCCGAATTTACAACCGCTTCAATGATGGCAACTTTACCCTTACCCTTGTTACATGCATGTTCAATTTCTCTCTTTTTTCTTTTTTCATGATCACTACTTTGCTCTCTAGAATCCTCTACTATTTTAAGAACATGATAGGCAAGGTTTTCTTATTCACAATCTCTTCAAGTGGTGACTCTTCTTCATCCTCACAGAGTCTTACTCCCCTCTTTTGGAGGGAAGGATCTCTGTTATATTCCTCCGCATGCTCTCTTTTCCTTAACTTACCTTCTTCTTTAGCAACTTGCTCCAATAATCTTTGAACTTGATGGGTCCTAAGCTCAGATAGCCTTCCTTGGGCATACGTCCCAAGGGTTCTTTGCGTTTCATGCCTAAGCCCATCTACAAGGTGGTGTAGTTGATCCCTCTGTGAATAACCATGGCCAAGACAATGGTGTAACAGTGCATAAAATCAGCCCATGGTAGCATCCAAGGGTTCATGTCCTCCTTGTTTCTAGCCTTGGATTTTCTTTCGCAGGTTGAACACTCAGGAGTACATTTGGTACTTATCGTTGAACAATTCTAACATGGTACTCCACCTACGAATGGATTCCGATTCTAAGGATTGGTACCAGCTCTCCACTTCTTTGACTAGTGTCTGTGGAAACAACTAAATTTTTTTCCATTCGCTTTCTATGTTTTGTAAGGCACATGCATCATGAAATGCTTGTAGATGATTTTGAGGATTAGTGTTGCACCCCCCTTCAAATTGTGGGATGTTGTTCATGTCTAATCTCTTGATCCTAATATCTTTTTGGTGCCTTGTTGGGATTCTAACAGCCTTAGTTATGTCTATCATACTTCGAGTAGTGAGTAGGGG
This sequence comes from Gnetum montanum, assembly GCA_015680685.1. Taxonomy (NCBI): domain Eukaryota; kingdom Viridiplantae; phylum Streptophyta; class Gnetopsida; order Gnetales; family Gnetaceae; genus Gnetum; species Gnetum montanum. The sequence goes on along the minus strand of MNCI01020158.1, from coordinate 114,773 downwards.
TTCATCATGATCGTCCTGTCTGGGCATCTATGATGCCTATGTTGTTCCCTACTCTCCCTTCTTTCATAGTTTGTTTCTCTAGAGTGCCCTCATCCCCTTTCTTGACTACTTTATCTATGACTCCTGTTTCACTTATCCTTATCATCATGGTCATTTTCTTTGTGACTACATTTAGATCCTAAAGAAGAGGATGAAGGAGATGATGAAGGTGAAGAAGAAGGAGGACCATCACCATGTAGGTGCCTACTTCCTTCTCTTCAGTGGTCGTGGCCCTGATTGTGGTTACAATCGGAATGTCCATCTTTGTCATGTGTTTGTGTTCCTTTTTCAGATCCTTTGTGTCTGTTTGTACCAAAATCTGGGTTATGGATAGTTGAGTCAAGACTTTGGTACACAACATCTTGATCGAAGTCAACGAGAGGAACATCATTGTGTGGATGATTACCTGAGGTAGGTTCACCACCCTCATTTTCGCTTAGGACATGTGGGATGCTCTACGAAAACTTTTCCTTTATGGATTCATGATATCTCTCTTGTTGTAAGTCCCTTTGATGCTGTGCCTCCGTGGGTCGATACTCTCTCGAGTCATGATCATGCACAACGTACTCTACTTATAAGTGCTGCATGCCAATTCGTGTGAGATCAAGAAGAAGCATGCCTGGGACTAAACGATCGGGAGGTAACACTATGTTACCTTCTAAATCTTGCCAATGCAGTTTTTGATCCTGGTGGAGTATAAAGGTAAAGTTTTGTACATATTCATTAGGATGGACATATACCACATGAAACTGTTGAGGGATTGACGGATTATCATGTGTACTATGCCTCTGATTGTTCCCTATATTAGACCTAGGTGGTGAAACACTTTCATACAAATAAGGAGACATGATTGTCTATTCAGTGTGCAATGTATTATTATTTATTATTTATATTTAACCAACCCAAGGTTTTGTTCCAATGATGTGAAAGATTTCCTATGTTCCAATGGTGCCAATGATGAGCAGTGAGGTATCCCTATGCTCAACCATATGAATACGAGCGTCCACGCATGATCCAGTTGAATTCCAAGGACTAAGTGCTTAATCGCCTTTGTGGAATAAGAATAGATTAATCAATCATTATCTTCTCAAGCTTACTTGTATGTCACAATTGTATGATTAAGTAAACTTGAGGCATATGATTTTTATTCTTTTTATGTGTTTTTATGTCCTGCTACTAATAAGGGAGGAGAGAGATAACTAAGTAACTAATTTAATTTGACTACTTATTAATTAGGCTCTAATTGATCCTAACACCAGTATCCATTCTCACTTGTTGTACACATCTTGAATCAGTGCAACACTACTGGGATTAACAAATGCTAATTGTTACTGGGTTACCAAGTGTTACACACATGCTCGAAGTGATCGTACTATGTGTGCTTACTTAGGAGAGTTGTAGGGTGAGAGAGAATCATTAATTAACCAAGGAAAGCATTAAATAACAATAATTGACATTAATTAATCTATTCTGAATGCTGCAAGGTTTATCACAAAGTTTGTCTTTATTGCCGTACATAAGGTGTGCTTAGGTACACAATGCTCGAATAAAGATATGTTCACTTTATGACTCCTATTATGGGCACATAGAAATAATTCTAACTTTGAGAGAGAGAAAAGGCAAGAGTTTGGATAAGGGACTAAGATCAACTACGCAAACCAAGTGTGCTTGCCTCTTATTTATAGGCAATGAGGTAGGCTGCGATATCGTGTATGTGATATAGCATGGAAGGCCACGATATCACGGATGTAATATCACAACTCATTAAATTCCTATTGAGGTTTTTAAAAATCATTTGGATGTTGTTGGTATGGACCTTTATTATTGATGAATCTTAGTCTAGATACGATATCATGATTCCTGTGTTAGCCTATAAATATAGCACTCAGGTGCATGGGATGGGGGAATGAGTGAGTCATTAAGAGTCTGGATTCTTTGTGTTAGTTTTTAGTTCTTTTCTCAAGTGCATGCTCGCAGTGTAATTGTACGAAACCTTTGTTCAAGTATGATGTACTTGGACATGCACACAATCAGCAATAAAGATCGAGATTACTCCATCCTTGTAGCATTCACTTAGTTTTTAATTGTTTAATCATTAATTATTTATTATTGTTTTCTTAGTTAATATTTCTTTTATCATCATTCACTATTCCTATTGTCAATGTGGAATGAGTACGTCTTAATCATGAACATTTAAGTGTAACTATGTGGTAACCTAGTAGTGTATCAAGTAGTGTTTCGAGTGATGTGCGCTTGGCAATCGTAGATGTAGTACACGAAGTTCAAGATGCATATGGATGATTAAGGATGGATGCTCATTACACTTAGGTTAGCTTCGATTTTATTTCTTATTGCTCATTAGCTTAATTAAGTTACTTCTAATTGCCCTTAGGAGTAGCATAGTAGTAGAAACCACATCATACACCTCACTCTGGACTAAGCCATACATGACAAAGCAAATATTAGTCTCGGTGGGAAGACAATGAACTACGATCAATGTATAACTATCTAGGTGCCACAACTAGTCTATCCACATAGTTCGACTGGATTGCGCATACACACTCATATTCATATGGTTGAGCATAAGGGTACCTTGCTACTCATCATTGGCATTGTTATCGAGGACGGTGCTAGTTATTTGGATTAGTTATATCATACAAGGTCATTATAATAAGGTATTAACAATATATCTTTCAGACAAAGGAATTAAATTCAATTAAGTCACACATAATTAACGACAATGTCTCTCTCACAAGACAATAATAACGTAACATCTAGCAAGGTAATTCATTGGAGAACCAATAAAATTTATGATGAAGAAGAAGTTTGGAGTGCTCAATCTTATGTAGGAGTTTCATATGTTCATAGACACCTCAACATTACTTAAGGACATTTGTCATCCAACCCATACACCTCTAGTGAAGATGAGACATCCCCTAGAATGAAGGGGCCCATAAGGCCTAGGACCTTCTTAATGGTTAGCAAGAGTACATCAAGGGATGATTGGGAGACTTACAAAAGTTATGATGAGTCTTCTAGTTCCCTCTCTTCCTTTACTCTTTCAACATCGGGTTGTGACACGGATGACTATTCCTTAAGGGGTCGATGTAGAAATAAAAATTGAACCCACAGGAAAAATTAGGAACGCTAACATGAACATAGGAAACATCATCCCAACTCATGAACTCATGACTTGTTTAGTGATGATGAACCCCTGCTGGCCATGAAGAGCCTAATTCATATAATAGAGTCTATTGAAATATCCCATAGGCATCGCAAGGAAAGTCATCTACCCAGGCTTGATTTAAACAACTTTCCTAAGTTCTCAAGGGGCTATGATTTAGATCCGCAACATCATTTACAAGCCTTCTATGATGCCTGTGAATGGAACAACATTGATAATGGGTGGCAAAGACTTAAGCTCTTTCCTATGACACTCGTGGACCAAGGAAAAGTATGGTATAGATCTTTAAAACTGAAATCAATTCACCATTGGTTGACAATGGTGGAACTCTTCAATGAAAGATATCAAACCTATGTAAGAGCATCAGCCTTGAGGTGACAAATCCAAGGGTGGAAACAAGGGCAACATGAACCCTTGGACATGGCCTTAGAAAGATATTACTCTTTGTTAAACAAATGCCTAGGCTATGGGTTCTCTCAGGAAAGGCTAATGTGCTACATCATGGATGGGCTCCATAATGAAATGAGGGAGACCCTAGGGATGTATGCCCTAGGACAACTATATGAACTACGAACCCAACAATTCCAAGAGCTTATTAAGTGGTAGAAAAAAAAGAAGGAGAAATAGCCAAATGGGAGAATGTTGAAAAATCTCAACAAGACAAAACTCTTAAAGTAACAAAGGTCCATATTCACAAGGAGGAGAAATCAACTCATCTTGAGGAGGTGGAACCATCCCCATCTTTGCCAATACTAAAATCACTAGATGAAATTGAGGCAAAGATCAATAAGATGATGGAATGGATACATGAAAAATGTGGAGAATATGCAAACATTATTAGAGGGAACACCACGCAAGATAACCTTGACAACCAAGACAAATAGAGGATACTAAACCTAGAAATAGGACAGAACATCATTCGACAATTGAAAAGAAGGGCTGATGGAAATAAGGATAAGGGCTAAAATACAAATCATAAGTACCAATGTAATGTTTGCCTATATGATCATCCCAAAGGCAAATGCCCAATCTTTTCATATCTACATGAGCATTGGTGAAGAATGATACATCTAGATTTCATACAAAAATAATGTGCTCAACTGCAGTGGAAAAACCCCCAGTCGTGGGGGAGACCATCACTAGACTGGCTTCACCCTTTAGATCACCTAAAACCAAGTGCTTATTATGTTCAACACCCTGTTTCTCTAACTAGATCAACATCCTTTGCTTCACCTCATCGTTATCATTCTCCTGAGTATCATCAACCCATGTCCTCTCCCACGGGATCACCACCTCATGTTCCTTACACTTCTCCTTACTCTCAATATTTTCATCCTTCACCTCCTTCTACCTCACCACCAGTAGTATCATAAGGTTTTGCACCACAACACCAACCAATGGACATTACTTGTGCTACTACTATCAATAGCAGTGGGAGCTCTCCACAACATCAAAAACATCCTTTCTTTAGGCATGGTTGTAGAAAGAGGTAGCATGGTTTTGAAACCATTGCATCCTCCAACTTAGCATAAACCCAACACTATGATGCACCTTCCTCTTCAAACTCAATGCCTCCTGTTACCTTATCCAAGCCACCAATTAGCACTTTAACAACCATGTGACCCAATGAATATAACAACATGGGGAGACATATCAATCCTTACATATCATCTTATGGTCATGGGTGCCATAGTGGGTCAACGTCTTGCCACATGACCACATCTTATAATCTATCCCACTATGCCTACTTTAATCAAGTGTGTGAACCCCAATTTGGATACATTCTTGCCACTACATCAAAAGACATCTAGTGGTTTGGATATGATCGGATCCCAATATTTTCAACATGCATGGATCCAAACTTTTCATTTATTAATTCTCGTCATTAACAAAGGTTTAGTCGTGGTGGATACCCCCCATTCTAACAAGTAGAATTAGTAAATGTTTTTCCGTTTCTTTGGTCTTACAATTTTTTGTTTTTCAATTTTTTTGTTTTCTAATTTTTCATTTTTCAATTTGTTGTTTTATCTTTTTGTGGGTAATCTTATCTATGAATAAAACACTCATGTAACCAGTCAGTTGAGGTGTTGTTCTATGTTATCAAGCTAAAAGTGACTAATTATTTGGATAATAAGCCCACAACATCCACCCATCCATTCTATTAATAAGAGGTTCTTACGTTTGGTACGATGATATTCTTGTCATCATTAAAACTTAAAGTTACTTTGTACTCATTATGCCCAAAGTGAAGAGTGATGAACTAAAAGGGAATGGCAAGGGTGTGACATCAAGGGGATTTTTGGATTCTCTTTGGTGACATCTATATTTGCTATCATGCAACTTGGTTGTACTAAGATCCTTGTAGCTCTAACGAAATTTGGAAGTAAGAGTTGTGATAAAGGCACTCAATAAAGGAACTCAATGCTATTCTAGAGGATTCCACTAGAAAGACATGTACCAATGCTTGAAGGTTGGTGGCTTCTTTAGATCCATGTTGGGAAAGAAAAAGTACAAAAGCTACTAGAAGAAGAAAAAGAAAAGAAAGAAGAAAAATAGAAAAGAAAAGATCAAGAAAAGCGTGCCACAAACAAATTCAAATCACTCCTCCCTTGCGCAACATGCCAAGTGATCATGCACCTTGATATTGTGATGCTCTTATGGTTGTCTGTCATTGGGATGAAACAATGCAATGTCATTGATCAGAGGTATGAACTTGGTTTTGATCTTGGAGAAATAGACTAATAGTACTTTAATCAAGCACAACACTATGGATTCATTATGCCCAGGGTAAGTTACCTTATGTCTCGATCTCTATAATCCCTTCTACAATTCATCTCATCTCACCATCCAAGTACTTCTAACTTGTGTGTTATGTAGCATAGAATTTATACCTCATCACGATGGTACTTATCACATGTGGGTTTTGTTGTACAAGTGTGGATTGCATTTAACCCTTCTAGTGCCTACGGACATTTTAAGGTGTGGTTACGCAAGGGCATGATAGGTTGGAACCTACTTTTGGGAGGACCACTTGTGTGACTTTTGTAATTTTTACTTATTACACACCACCACATCATTCTATACCCTTCGAGTATTACATTGTCGAATCTATTCTTTCCTCTATCATTATTTCAACCAAACATTCCTTAGAATGACTATATGTCTTTTTTCCTCACCCTTTCAAAGAAATTCATTGTATAAGTCCATTTCATTACGCTTTTAGTGCCTTAATTTCCACTTGACATTATCCCATACCTTGCTAGTCTACCTTGAATCCTTCATTTTTTGTTGTAAAAATTTGAAAAATCATCAATTTTGCTAAGTACCCTATTTTTGATAGGATGCAATATTGGGTACCTAGTATCGGGTCCCATGCAATATCGGGTACATGCTATCATGTACATGATATCGCATCTATAAAACTTATATATATGGGCCCCCACGCATGCATAGAATTCATTTTCAACAGTTGATGCATAGGGAGTTGTTGTAATTTTTTCCCACAATTTTTAGTGCTTTGAGAGTCTAAACATTCAACCATTAATAGGTAGAGGCCAAGGACCTCATGCGGAACATACAAAATAGGAGGGACAATCATTCAACATCCATTAGGAAACCCCTATTACTACACAATCTAATCAAGAAAAAGGTGGAGAGGGTAGGGAACTTGAATGAGGACAACATCTCACATTGTTCCTAGAATGCATTCAAGCCTTTTGAAAAAGGTTCACATCTACTACAGTGACTATGAAACTTAATTTTGAGCCTTTTACTAAATTTTCCCTCGAACTAGTCAAGGATCAACTCAAGGGATCTCCACTATGGCCTATCCTCTTAGAAAGTGGACAACAGTATTTGGAGAAAACCTATCAATTTTAGCATAATAAAGAGGAAGGTACCACCATCGACATTGGTGGAATTTCAATTGATTTCTCCACAAAAGCCATTGTGGAAGTTTTGAATCTTCTGAATACAGGGCCTAAAGTTGCTCATTTGTCCACTCGTTGTAATGTAGATGTAAGAAAAGTATGGCTAAAAAGGACATATGAAAAAGAAGACAAAACATATGGAGAACTAACCCTTAAAGAGAGAATTTATTTTAAAATGGGCACCTATCACATTTTCCCAATGAAGAGGTTAAATAGAATTTCTACCTATGCGGCTAGAGGAAGTGTGATCTTGATGGGCAAGGTTGATGCTAATTTGCCCCATTTGTATTTAACAGAGATATTAAGGGAGTTTGAGGAATGAAAGATAGGAAAGTTCACACTTCCCTTTTCATGTCTAATCAGGAAGTTGTGCCAACATGCTGGAATTCTGGGGTACACCAATGATGTCCCTAGAAAAGCTCAAAATGCTTCATATGTTGAATTACTAAAGCCACTAGCACCAAGAAAAGATGCTGGTGAGACACTAGAGCCCAAAAAAGAATAGATAGTTGGGCCCATTGCACCTCAAATAGTAGGGCCTAGCTAACTTCTAGACATGAGGCTTAGCCAAAAACAACAAGCAAAGCCCAACAGGTAGCCCATAGGCTAGCAAGACTAGCAACTACCACCATTGCTGCAAGATTATCGACTGTCGATGAGCCATCTCAGGGCCATCGTAGAAATGGTCAATTGAGGCCAATTTATTCAAGGTGATTGATGATGTTGTAGAGCCCATCATATCAATCAATCATGTAAGGGATGAGGTATCAATATAAACAAGAGGAGGGGAATTACATTGGTCATAATAGAATTTGAGAAATGCTACATCATTTCAAGTACAATTAGAAACTAGTGAAAGCACCATGGTGGTGGTCATGCAACACTGGGATGCAGTTGGAGTAGTAGAGGTGGTCATAGAAAACATTAAGAAATCATTCAACATCCTTGTTATGCCATAAGAAAATTTCACAGGAGCATGTGATGCTCAAGTTTTGGTCAGCATCTCAATGACTCTTGCGGAACATGAGGATGCTCTGGATCGCTTATTGCCAATAGGACAAGTAATGATGTCCTTGTTTGGCATCCCCCAGGATGTCATAGTGACATAATCAGATGTCATTTCCACTAAGGGAAAGCTAGTCATGGTTGAGGCTAGGGAAAAATATGCAGAAGATGAGTTAGGAGACTCCAGGAAAAGTTCATTTCCCTATAAGCTGAACAATAGGATCCATCCCAACTTGTTCGAGCTGATCAGCTACAATCATTTAGGATAGAGTAGCTAAATAAATTGATAGTGGAGAATAGAAGGGTGGCAATGGAAAAGGAGAAGGTTGATTGGGATGCTTCAAAAGCACAAGCTTAGACATATGCACATGCAAAAGCACTCAAGGCCTTACAAGAAGAAAATAAACTCCTTGCTACCAAAAATCTTCGGTTGATGATAGTTGAAAAAAAAAGAGAATGTTATCAAGGAAAGTTTCCAACAAATGAAAGAAAAAATAATAAGAGTTAACCAAGACATAAGTTGCTTAACTAGAGAGAATAGAACCCTCTTAATGGAAAAGGTATGCACCATTCGGCAGAAGACAACCAGTATAATAAATACGTGGTAGAACGAGGCTAAGTGACATGAAAAATTAAAAGAACATTTTCATGATTAGGTGGGGATGTATAAGGAGATCATCAGAAAAGAGATCTATATGGCTAAGGACCACATTAACTGTTTTAGTGCTTAACACACTGACTGACAAGCCATACTGGACACTTATGCCTTCACCCACCAAGCACAATTAAAGAGCCAGGACCTACAAATCTAGGATCTCACAGAATACATGGAGTTGGCAAATCTACGATATGCTAACTTGACCATGTTAATAGTAGGGCACCTGAGGATTGAGCTAGAAAAATAGGCAGTTGCCACCTATGCCAAATATGAAACAGAGTTTGTTGAACACAAGAAGACATTGCAGAGATTAGAGGTAGAAAACTCTGAATTAGGGTGGTAAAAGCTAGCTACCAAGGCTAAAAAGATGTTGTAATAGACTTGGCTCAACAACTTACGGNCTACCAAGGCTAAAAAGATGTTGTAATAGACTTGGCTCAACAACTTACGAATTATTAGGAATTTAGAGACAAAGCCAGAGCCTATGAGAAGGAATGATGACTAATTGTGGCATGGTACATCAAAGCTAATAAGATGTTTCCACAACTGCTGTTCCCATGGGAGGTGCTAACTTTGTTAAACATTGAAACATCATCATGGATGACACATGATCCTTGAATAGAGGAGGAAAAACTTTAGGCACTCATTGAAAAGTATCCATTTCAGAAGCTTAGATCATAGGATAAAGGAAAAAAGCCCATGGAGGTGCCACCACCACCAAGAACCACATGAGTTCCAAATAATTTTGTATTTTGTGTTGGTGTTCCAATTTTGTTTTGTCTAGTCGCACACCGTGGCATGAAATAATTCATAGTCATTCAATAATCCCACACCTATCCACTATGTAATCAAATGAACTTGTTCCTCATTTTTTTGACTTGAGGACAAGTTTTTATTTAGTCATGGGGGTATGATGAATCAGGGTTTGCTAGGCCCCAATATTGGGTACATGATATCAGGTACACAATATCATAGCCTAGATATGATATCGTACACACAATATCATGATTCCTATGTTAGCCTATAAATATAGCACTCAGGCACACTAGATGAGGGAATGAGTGAGTCATTAGGAGTTTGAAGTTTTTTTGTTAGTTTTTAGTTCTTTTCCCAAGTGCATGTTTACAATGTGATGCTTGTAATTGTATGGAACCTTTGTTTGAGTGTGATGTACTTGGACATGCACACAATTGGCAACAAAGATCGAGATTACTCCATCATTGTAGCATTCACTTAGTTTTTAATTGCTTAATTATTAATTATTTATTGTTGTTTTCTCAGTTAATATTTATTTTATCATCATTTACTTTTCCTATTGTTAACACAAAATGAGTATGTCTTAATCATGAACATTTAAGTGTAACTACATGGTAACCTAATAGCATATCAAGTAGTGTTTTGAGTGATGTGCACTTGGTGACCCCAGAAGTAGTACACGAAGTTCAAGATGCATACGGATGATTAAGGACAGATGCTCATCACACTTAGGCTAGCTTAGATTCTATTTCTTATTGCTTATTAGCTTAATTAAGTTACTTCTCATTGCCCTTAGGAGTAGCATAGTGGCAGAAAACACATCATACACCTCACTCTAGACTAAACCATATGTGACAAAGCAAATACTAGTCCATGTGGGAAGATAGTGAACTACGATCAATATATAATTGTCTAGGTGCCACAAATAGTCTGTTCGTGGAGTTCAATTGGATCGTGTGTACACGCTTATATTTGTATGGTTGAGCATAGGGGTACCTTGTTGCTCATTAATTATGTTTTTGTAGAAGCCATTGAACAATGTTCTCTTGGTGAATAGTTGAATAGAAAAGTTATCAAACTTATTTCTAAGGAAGGTGATATTTCCCACATTGGTAATTAGTGTCCTATTACTCTTTTGAATTCTATTTATAAAATTTTAGCTAAATGTCTTGCTAAAAGATTAAAACCAATTATTCTTTAGTTAGTTATTCGAGTGATAACCAACTTTGTAAAAGGTAGATATATTCTAAATAATGTTGTTGTGATGTAGTGGATAGAGGATTCCAATCAAGACATTAAATGTTTTAAGCTTAATTATGCTATGACATGTAATAGAATTGAATGGCACATTATTATTTCATCTTCATAAATATGGTTTTAAAGAAAAATTTGTTAGAATGATGGAGACTCTTTTTACAGATGCTAATGCACTTGTGGCTAAAAATGTTGGCATTACTAATAGTTTTAAGGTTAAATGCTTAGTTAAGCAAGGTTTTCCTCTTGCTCCTTATCTCTTCATCCTTATTGTAAATTTTTTATGTCATGCTATATAGAAGGACTAGGAGCATAATTTGGTACAATACATCTTTATTGAAAATAATGTTCCTACTTTATTGAATTCGCAATTTATAGATGACTTCTTTTTTATGATAAAAAATGACAAAGCTATTTTAGATTGTCTTTTTTATCATGTTGATCAATATTGTAGACTTTTAGGCCTTTGGTTTAATTAGTTAAAATTTTGTATTTTTTCAATAAGGGGTTTCAAGAATGGACTTGTCTAAATCTTGTTATTTTCTAGAAAATTTAGATGTTTTCAAATTATTAGGAATTTCTTTTTTCTTTGTTGGATCTTCAAAAATTTTATGGGATGTTAGAGTGAAGAAAATTGAATAAAAACTTATTAAGTGAAAGGAGAAGAAGTTTTCAATAACTAGTAAGTTTATTATTTGTAAGCATATTATTCAAGCTACTCATGTGTATTATTCATCATGTTAGATTCATAGTATTTTTGCTTATCATCGCATTGATCAACTTGTGTAAAATTTCCTTTTGAGTAGTAGCCATTCTAGAAAAGGATTTTGTCGTGTTGCTTGGGACATTTGCTTTTCTCATAAAGAGGATAGTGAATTAGGATTGATGAATTTTTATAAGTAGGGCATTATTTTATATACCAAGTGGGTAGTGAAATGTTTATCTAGTGGGGAGCCTTAGAAGCTTCTTTTACATAAGCACATTCAAATGGATAAGCCTAGAGGTAGTGATTACTAGAAATATATTTATTTTTATAGTTAGATTATTTTTCTAAAAGGTATTAGTATATCAAGTTCTATTGTCATAAATTACATTAGGAAGTCTTGGAGTTTTATCAATAATTTTTGGAACTTCAATAATATTACTATTTCTACCTCTATGTTTGATAAGAATTCTTCTTGGTGGCTTCCCATTAATAATGAACCATAGGCTATTAAGCATCCATACCTTTGTAGTACATTCTGTAATCTTGGTATTTCTTCCCTTTTAGTTCTTCACATGCATAATAGCTAGATTACTTAGATTGAGTGTCAAAGTCTCCATGGCATTAATGTTTCTAAAAGTCTACATTTCTTGATCTTTTGGATAGTTTGGATAGACGTGTAACTATTCAAGATTCTCGTAATGGTTTTTTTGATTTTTCTTGGATTAATAGCTACCATGTTTTTTCACATAAATCCAAGAATGTATATGATTTTATTATATCTACTATTGATATTTGGCCAAGATTCAAATATCTTTGGAAGGTTAATCACAATGTACAATTATGCAAGAAATGAATTTAGAAGATATGGAATATCACTACAAAAATTAGACATTTTTATGGTATTTGATTCATCAGGTTTTCTTATTGGTATTCGACACTCATTTAGGTGTTCATGATCCAAGATGTCCTATTTGCAACATGAAAGATATATTCATCAATTAATTTCTTATGTGTTCCCTTGCTTGTAGCTTTTGGACTTTGTGTATTAGGTATTCACATGGTTTGAACCAAGATTAGATGAAATTTTATTTAGTGACACTTCTCAAATTTAAGGATTTCTACTTCATACTTGGCATTTCTTCCATTCTCTTAATTTTAAAGATTTCTAGAAGTTTTGATGTAATGTAGTTTTTCATAGAGATTTTCTAGCTAATTTTCTTCCATTGTCAGCTCAAGGTAACATCATTCAATAGTTGACACTTTAGCTAAATTTGTAAACATTTTTCTCTTTATTTTTTCATTTTTATTAATAGGAAGTTATTTTTTCCTTTTCTTACCCTAGAGGGAAGGTTTTTCAAGATTAGTTATAAGAATAAATACCTAAAAAGGCATCCCTCAAAATCGTGGGTCTTTTCCTTTTTTGTTCTTTTGGAGTTTCTCCTCTACTTCTTTTTTTTACTCTAAATTTTTTAAATATATTTATATTTTGGGTTTTGACACATAAGAGAATCTTTTTTTTTCAAATTAAAGAAATTCTAGAATTTTTTCACTAAGAATTAATTTTTAGATGAAAAAAAATCAAAATTGCCATTGAACAATTCTTGCCATTTTAGTTGTTGAGCTTCAAATTTTGTTTTAATTATTGATTGAGCCATTACATATCCATAATAATTATAATGAAAAATTTTATTTTTGGGTGTAACATTATGATGATACTTATTTGTTTTTCATGACAAGGTCTAGCCAACTCATAATTGGCCTTTAGACTAAAAATAATAATTTTATTAAAAAGTTCTATCTTCTAGCCTAGTGTTATGATGATAATTTTTTATTTTCCATGACTATTAAACTTTACTATTCTTAAGAAGGTAAAACATGATGATAATTATTTATTTTCCATTACTATTAAAAATTACTATTCTAAAGAAGGTAAAACCAACAAATGATTTATACGATTTGATAATTTAAAATGTTTGAATTATTGGAATTGTAAGTTTCAACTTGAAATTATTTAGAGAATGTATACAAAAAATAATTTTTTGGACCTTTAGATTAGAGTAAGTTGTTGCTCACTAGTTACCTATAATTCTTCTTTTTCTTCTTCATTTCTCAACAACTTACAACTCGATACTCATTAGACTTTAACTTAATGAAGAGTCATGACTCTCACACAAATTGATACAACTTAACACAACCAGGTTTACAAATTTGTAAATATACAATTCTTACAAATTATACTCTGTAAACCAATATTTCTTTACATTTTGACTTAGTATGGGTATGACTAGAATTTGTTGATTTATGAATTGGCTGTACAAACTTTTTAATCACTAATGAATATTATGAAGTAGAGAATTAACTTGTTTAAATTATTATGAGCTAGAATAATGTATGAAATACTCTCTAATAGTAACAAAGTTTAGCCAATTGATAACTGGCCTCTTAGTCAAAATGAAGTTGGCATGAGTGAGAACCATTAGACCATAGAGTTTTCCATTGTGCAGCAACAATCACTATGATTTAAAAATTAATTTAAAGTCTTAAGATCAATAGAGTTAAAATACATAAATGAGTTACTTATGAAAAGGTTAAAAAGTGGGAAACTATTTGTTTCAATAGATTATTTTGATCTAATTGATTCAAAAATTATATTTGGGGCAAGAGAACCTATGAGTATGTAGGAAGCATTGCAAAGTAAAGATTGGAGGGCAATGATGAAAATAAAATACAATATGTTAATGAAAAATATGACTTGGGACCCTATTGAGATAATATCACAAATGAATATTTTAATGAGTAAGTAGGTATTTCAAGTCAAAAAAGAAAAGTTGATAACATATCAGATAAGTTTAAGGTACAACTCATTGTTTAAGGCTTTACTCATTGAAAAGACATTGACTACAAAGAAATCTTTTCATCCACCATGAAGCTATAAACTATATGATGTATCTTTTCTATAACTATTTCTTATGGTTGAAAACTATTTTAGCTTGATGCTAAATATTTTTTTCTAAATGAAGATTTGCAAGAAGAAATCTTTATGTATCAACTCAAGGCTTTTTGAATTCTCAATTTTCTTATCATGTTTATAGACTACAAAAGTTTCTTTACAGATTAAAGTAAGATTCCTAAGAATGATACATCAAGTTTGATTATTTGCACTTAATTTGTGGTTCAAAGGATTAGATACAGGTTTTAGTCTTTATGCTATGGAAACAAAGTCTCATAGAAGGATGTGATAACATTACTATACATTGATGATATTGTCAGAAATGAGGAGAATGCTCAATTGATTGAAGAGGTTAAAAATTAGTTAAAAATAAAATTTGAGATGTCATGCCAAGGCCTACTAAGCTATTTTATTGGTTTTTTGAGATCCATTAGTTACCAAACTAGATACATATTGCATAGAAGAAATATATTTGAAACTTGTTAAAATAACATTATATGCTATAGTGTGAAGAAACATCAACATCATTGGATTCAAATCGTTCTCTACATGTTGATGATTCCTAAACAATTTCTAATCCCACAATGTAGATAAGATTGATTAGAAAGTTGATTTATTTCATAAAAATAAGACTAGATATCTCCTATTCTATCAACCTAATATCCTCATTTAATCAAAAGCCAACACAAATTTAATTAAATATGGTCATAATTATACTAAGATATTTGAAAGAAACAATGTACCATGGCCTAATTTATTATTGTTCTTCCAAAATTAATCTTGCAAAATATAGAAATATAGATTATAATTAAGATAAATTTTTATGGTATGCAATAACTGAGTTTTTCATTAAACACCATGGAAATATAATTTTGTGATGGTAAAAAAAATAAAAAATAATTTTATTATTTTCCACTAGATTAGAATATAGAGCTACTATTAATCTTGTTATTGAACTAAATTGGTTTCATTAGTTGTTTAAAGAACCCATATAAATAATTACACTATCCATCACACTTTTTCTACAATCAAAGTGCAATGAAGCTGAGTAAGAATATAATATTCCATGAATAAAAAAATAATATAAAGATTACAATCCATTACATTCAACATGCCTTTGCAATAGGCTTTGTCTCTCCAACATACATAAATATCAATAATAAGCTTCTTGATGATTTTACTAAAGCTTTGAATGTGAAATTTTTTTAAAAAATTATAACTGGCTTGCATTTGATGTGTTTGTAATAAGAAAATTCATGTTTCATTTGATGAATGTTGTTAACAATATATGTAAGCTCATCATTTCATTTCTTGTTATTATTATGTGTGTTTTGTTTTTGATCATTATGGTGATGCATATTCTTAGGATGATTTTTATTTTTATGGTGTAACTATAATACTGATGATGAAGCATCAATAAGGTAGTTGCATTGATGCATGCCTATGAATGCATCTTAGAATTTTTTGGTGCATGTGTGTTGACGCTAATCTAGTTGTTGCCTATATAAGTGCATATAACAACCACATTTATGACACTGTTTTGTTGATTCCCTAGCTAGACTCTTGTAGTTTCTTTTTTTTCTAGAACTTAGCAAACTTTCTCCTTTGAGTACCCACAATGTAGATTGAATTAATTTTATAGAATTTTATTCTAGTGTAATGTGTACTTGGACATAATTGCATGAACAGTAATAAAATCAAGATTTCTTCTATCCATAGTAACATCTTAAATAATTTAAGTTTATTTTCCAGCATTTTACTTTAAATTCAGTTTACTTTATTATCTTTAAGTATTTAATATTCTAATTTGTAAGCAACATGAGTACAACCACTTCGAGCATAATCTACTAACACTTGGTAATCCTAGTAGTGAATACTTGGTATTCCCAGTAGTAAACACTTGGTAATCCTAGTAGTGAATACTTGGTATACTCAATAGTGTTAGTATACATTTAGGTTGTGTATAGAAAGTGGGAATGGATGCTTCATGTTTAGGATAGTTTAGTTAGTTAATTAGTAAAATTAAATATTCAATTATTCCTTTAATTAAACATCTTAAAAATAATGAAATTAATAGAAATTTATAAAAAATAAATATCTTGCACCTCAATCAAACTTAGCTATACAAACTAATTAATAGAAGTGTTGATTGAGAAGATAACAAATAGTAATCACATCTTTCACCATCTAAGGATATAGGCCACTTAGGTAAATGTAGTTCATGGAGTTCAACTAGATCATGCATACACACTAGTGATTCGTATGGTTGGACATAGGAAATACCCATTGCTCCTTGATGAATCATGGTTTGTCAGGACCTGAGATCGGATCCTCAATATCGAGTACGTGATATCGTAGTTTGGATAATGATATTCAATACACAATATCATGATTCTTATGTAGGCCTATAAATACAACATTTGAATGCACAAGAAGAGAGGAGTAGTTGGTAAGTCTTAGGGTAGAGTCTTTTTGTTAGTTTTCAGTTAGTTTTAGTTCTTTCCCCAATGCATGCCTGCAATGTGATGATTGTAATTGTACAGAACCATTGTTCGAGTGTGACGTACTTGGACACACACACGATTAGCAATAAATATTGAGATTACTCCACCATTGTAGAACTCACTTAGCTTTTAATTACTTTAATTGTTAATTATTTATTGTTTTCTTTTTAGTTCATATTTCCTTTATTGTCATTTACACTTCTTGTTGATTAATGTGGAATGAGTACGAGTTAATCACAAAAATTTAAGTGTAACTATTTGGTAACCCAATAGTGTATCTAGGAGTGCTCAAGTAATGTGGGCTTGGTAATTTTAAAAGTAGTACATGAGGTCCAAGATGCATACGAATGATTAAGGATAGATGCTCATCACACTTAGGGTTAGCATAGATTTCATTTTTCATTGTCAGCTTAATTAAGATTGTTCTCCATCGTCTCTAGGAGTAGCATTAGTTTAGGATCCCATCATTCTCCTCACTCTAGACTAAACCATACATGACAAAGCAAATACTAGTCTAGGTGGGAAGACAGCAAACTGCGATCAACATGTAACTATCTAGATACCACAACTAGTTCGTTTGCAGAGTTCAAATGGATTGTGCATACACACTCGTATTCATATGGTTGAGTATAGGGGTACCTAGCCACTCATCACTCGTCATTGGCACTCTATATAGGCTAAGTAGTTTTAGAAAGTGAAATCATACAAAGTTATTGTAGAAATATCACACATCATCTTTAAGAAAAAGAATAATCATATTTTATTAAGACATACTTCCTAAGAGCAAAATAAGATGTATTCTTATCATAGAATTGATTCATCACTTTCTGATGACTCTAACTAGCAACATGACAAACCTAGAAGAAATGCTGATAAGATATCTCAATCACTAAAGTTTGTCTATGCACATTTGAATCCCTATTATTTGGACTTCATTTTTATCCTCCATCAGGATGAATAGCTACATTGAAGAGATTTGAAAGGTAATGTTCCATTTTCACCCGATTGTTCTATCCCTTCAATGTTTATGGAAGCTCTTTTGAAATTGGGGCTTGAAAGCCTTCCCAAATTACTAGGTGAAGGAGCATTTCTCTAGAGGCTAGCATCTAATAGAGGCCCAACATAGAAAGAAGAAACTCATGGAGGAATGCCATGAAGCCTTCAGGTGTAAAAAGGTCTCAATCTTACTATTTGTATAATCACAAAAGGAGGAGCCAAAATTTCCATCAGGGCAATCTCAACACCAAGGTCCTCCTTCCTTTGTTGACGATGACATGACTCATTAATGGTCATGTTTAACCTTGGCAAGTGACTAAGGTAAAGGGAGAACTAGTTCCATAACTAGGAGAACAACATGGCCAAGATCTTCCAACTGTTTAACAAGAGAACAATTAAGGAATCAAAGGAGAAGGGCAAGCCAATACCACTCTCCTAGTCCTCCACCTTCATGATCATTCTCATTGTCAAACTATGATAGGAGGGAATGTGATTAAGATTGAAGAAAAAATGTTTAAGGCTAAGATGGAGATGACAAAAGGCCCCATCATAGAGATCGGAGGAGAGAGCATAGACAACATCAAGAAGAGAAGATATATCATTAGGAGAGAAGGCATAGCATGCCACATCATAGAAGACATGGCCATGATAGGGACCACCATGAACATGATAACTATGATGAGCCATTGCTTGCTATGAGAAGCATGATAAATATTTTAGAGGTAGTTCATATTCCTACTAGGCATCAATGGAATAGTTGAATCAAATAGCTTGATATGAACAACAACCCTAAATTTGAGGAAGGGTATAATGCTAATCCACAACATTATTTGTAAGCTTTATATGATGCATGTGCCTTGAAAAATATTGAGAATGAATGACATAAACTCAAACTAGTTTCCAGTGTACTTATCAAAGAAGTTGAAAGTTGGAACTAGTTGTTGAATTTGGAATCTATTCATAGATGGAGTATGATGATGAAAATATTCAACAATAAATATCAAATGTACTCTAGGATTTCCAACTTGAGAAAAAAAAACCCAAGGGTTGAAATAAGGTAATCATGAATCTCTTGATGTTGGCTAGGGCAGGTATTACTCTCTTTTGTAGGGATGCCGAAGCCATGGTTTATCTCAAAGGGAACAATTTCATCACATGATAAATGGGCTCAAAAATAAAATCAAGGAGACTCTTGTAGTTTATTCTCAAGGGAGATTATCAAATATGTAGGTTCATTAGATCAAAAGTCTTATTAATCAAGTGGTAGAGGAAGAAGAAGAAATTAGAAAGTAAGAAAATGCAAAGAAATATAGTAGAGATCCCTCCATTTACAAAAGAAAGGTACGATTCTGTGATAATGAGGAGCAAGCACCATTGGAGGAAGTGGTAAAAAGAGAAACCTTGCTAATCGAAAAATCTATCTTAGAAATATTGGCCAAGATGGACAAAATGCAAGACTCCTTAGATGAGAAGTTTCAAACCACTCTAAAGATTATGGAGAAGAAAATGAAGTAAGGGAATTGAGATAAGGACAAAAGTAGAAAAAAGAATATAAGAAAGGAATCCTATCAATAGAAAGGTGAGGTTGTAGTGGTTGATGAGAATGTAGATTATGAATCAGAGGAAGAAGGATGTGACATTTGCTGATATGAACATTCCAAGAGATGTTGTCCTGTACTATCACATTTGCAAGAATTTGAGATCTATGCCTTGAACCAAAAATTTGCAAAAAGGCAACCACCCAAGAAATTTTCTTATCCACAATGTAATAATCAATAGTAGTTCCATCAACAAAAGTATTATCTAAGTAGAGTGCCACCTCAACCTCATGAACATTATCATCAATGGAAAAACCCAATCATGGGGGTTGCCACCACCAAGGTAGCAATATCCTTACCGTCAACTTGACCCATATGGATATTATGTTCAACAACTTGTATCTCCTAGAGGCTCTACAATCCATGATTCTTTTTCTCATCACTATTACCCCCTAAATATCATAGAGTAACCACTTCACAAGTTCAATCTCCTTCTACTTATCCTCATTATCCATCACAACACTATGCACCTTCTAATTCCACTCCTTTACTATCTGCACTACCGATGCAAGGTAAAATCCCATTGTAGCCTTAACAACACAATTTTATGAGGGTTGTAAACTTAAAATTGAATTAAAATTCAATTGGTTTTGAGCTTAAGCCTTGGAAAAGGTCTTTATTCAGACCCAATAGTCCACCTAAAGCCTTGTAGACATATGTGGCTGCTAATCCTTCACAAATTGCTTTAAAAATCACCAACAAGTTATGTTCAAATAAAAGGTCCCAAAATTTTCATACTATCATGGTAACTCATGTAGTTACAATCTAGATTAAGGCAAGACAGCGTCCTAGAAAAAGATCTAATCCTAGAAGTCGTCTAATTTACTTATAGGTTGCAAAAAATGATCCATCTAAAGTTCTACTAGACTCAAGTTCTAGGATGAACTTAATTTCCCAAGATATTTATAAAACTTGGAACCTACCTTGCCTAAAGAAATGTAATCTTAAGTTAGAGCTCTTTGATCAATCCGTTATTGTCTCCTTGGGATTGGTGGAGGATATTGTGACCATCATTTGTAGATGGTCTTATCTAGTGGATTTCCTAGTAATCCATGTCAATAATGGTAAGAAGGGCTTCTTAATTATTATAGAAAGGGCTTGAATGAGCACAATTAATGCCAAGCTAGGGATTAGAGATGTCCCTTTTGAAATCTCCAAGAAAAATAACTTTGGAAATGTTGAGAAGAAGAGGGTTACATGCATTGCATGTAGTGACATATGATTTCATTACATGCATAAAATATGACCTATAAAGAGTACATCCATCATAGCATGCAAGAAGTGTGTTGAAACAGTAGATGTTCAAAGGCACTTAAATGCAACAACCTCAAAACAAAAGGGTATCTAGTGACTAAAAATAGATGATAACTCTAGTTCAAAAATGTGCATGGAACGATTTAAAATCCTCACAAGTACTTATATTGATAAGATGGATGACATGAAGTAAAATTAGAACCAACACTTTCACATAGAAGCAGAAATGGATTAGGGAGGTTGGGAAATCCCTAATAATTTTCAACAAGAACTTCTTAAATTCAAATATTTACCAAAAACTCTAGAATATGTATTTCTTAATAATGGTAAGTTGGTAATCATCAATTCCAACTTCACCAAGGAACAGAAGGGAACATTGCTAATAATAGAAAATAAGTGGCCAACAACCTTTACTTAGTCATATGTTGAATTGATTGGAATATATCTATGCATATGCCAACACCAAAGAGGTAGCTATAGAGGAGATTGAATCCAAAATTAAAGTAAGTTATAAAAAAAACAAAGTTGAAAAAATTCTTAAGGCAAGATTCATCTATCCTATAGTAGATAGTAAGTGGGTAAGCCTACTTGTTATTGTGCTATATAAAGGAGGACCACGAAGGGTCTGTATAGATTTCATGTTGTTAAACATGACCACATTCAAAGATCATTTTCCATTTTCCATTGCCATTGTCATTTTCCATGGCACAGTTATGAGAGCTTTTTGGATGGGTATAGTGGGTATAACTAAATTCAATTGCACTAAAATATTAGGCCAAGATAACTTTTACAAGTACATGAGGGCTTTTTTCATATAAAAAGATGCCTTTTGGCCTTTATAATGCTCTTGCAACTTTTCAATGCCTAGTCCTAAGCATCTTTGAACAACAAATTGGTAGGGGTGTGGAAGTCTTCATGAATGATTTTTCGATCTATGGCACTAATTTTGAACAAACATTGGATCATCTTGAGTAGGTACCAAAATGATTTGGGAAGGTAAACCTACCTCTCAATTGGCAGAAGTGCCACTTGATGATCAAAGAAGGCATTGTCTTTGGGCATAGGATTTCAGGGAAATAAATTGATGTGAAACTTGGAAAAGTAAGGTTTATCCAAGGAATAATGAGATAAACTTAAACTATTAAAGATGTGAGGTCATTCATTGTTCATACTGGTTACTATAGGTGTTTCATTGAAAATTTCTCTAAAATAACCAAGTTTCTAGTAGAGCTTACCAGGAAAGATGCAGCTTTCAATAAACCAAGGAATGTAAAGAGGCATTCCAAAACTTGAAGTAAAAGGTTATAGAAAATCTAATTCTACAATCACCTAATTGATCCAAACCATTTCACATCATGATAGATGCATCCAACTATGCACTATGAGTGGTACTAACATAAATAAATGATAAAAAGTACATATTATATTCATTGTGCAAGAAGCAACATTGTGGATGCACAACTTAATTGCACCATTGATGAGTGGAGAGGTACCCCTACACTCAACCATACGAAACGAGTGTAGCACGTGTGCTCCGGTCGAACTCCGTAGACTAAATTCCTAAACGCCCCATGGAACACTTGGGGTTAACCATTCGTTGTCTTCCCAGACTTACTTGTTGTTGTCACGGTGTATGGTTAAGTAAGTTCGAGGTATATGATTTTTTTGGTCTTTTCCGGTTTTTCTCCTATGCTATGAGGTGAAGGGTTGAGAAAGCTAACTAACTCTAACTAAGGACCTAAGTCTAAATTAACTAGCATCAACATCCTTTCCCACTTACCATACACACCCTGAACCGATGCAACTGTGGCTACCAAACGCTAATCATTACTGGGATCACCACACGTAACGCACATGCTCGAAGTGGTCGTACTGAGGCAGTTAACTAGCCTAAGTGTGATAAGCAGCTGATTCCTTGACTAACCATACACGTCCGTAGGTGCTCGTAGCCAAGTCGTACTTACCCCACTTTCTAGGAGAGAAGGGTGAGAGAACCTAACTAGCCTAAGTGCGATGAGCAGCAGATTCCTTGACTAGCCATACACACTGGGACTACCACTAAGATTACCAAGCGTAGATCCTAGAATACGCTACTGGGTTACCAAGTAGTCACAATGCTCGTAATCAAGTCGTACTCATACCGCATGCGACGAGCAGTTGATTCCTTGACTAGCCGTACACATACTGAGATGCTTGTAATCAAGTTGTACTCGTACCGCATTCTAGGAAAGCAATAAATAACAATAAATAAAATCCTATCCATGCACTGCAAGGTTTATCCAATCAAGTTCATCTTTATTGCTGTACACAACTTGTGTTCAGGTACAAAGTTTCTCGAATAAAGAGTCGTTCACTCTAGGACTCCTACTGCGGGCACATGGGAAATTAATCTAACTCTGGAGTGATCAAACTGCTAGAGCTTCGCTACTTCTAGCCAGGATTGGGAAATGAGGGGAGTGCCACCTCTTATTTATAGATTTGGCGGCGGACTGCGATATCGCGTACACGATATCGCAGGGGACGACATGATATCGCGTACGCGATATCACAGGGGATGTGATATTGCGGCGGGGGTGATATCGCTTACGCGATATTGCAGCTTGTGCATATCACGTCTCATCATACACCCATGACTGAATGAAAACTCATCCTCGAGTTCCTTACAATAATATTGGGAAGGTATGGAATTATTAAGGGGAATGAAACTAATGGGATGACATGTGAACAGATCATTATTACAAGACTTGACAAAACTGGTGTTCATGACAAGAAAGGTGAACACCTTATTATAATGACATCAGGACTTTGTTAGCAGCTTGAGAGAAAGAAAGAGAGAGATAGAAAGAAGTGTTGCTGCTGCCAACGCCAAGATTGGGCTTTTCGTTGTCCATCCATAAGTGCGCCATCAATCTTGCTCCTTGCATAGCTGCTTTAGCGCTACTCCATTCCAAGTGTTTGCTCCAACTCCAGATCCAATCTGTTGTTTGCATGATCACCATCTGCACACACAACACAATCATATATTAGCAAGTGTAAATGAATCATCACGTAATTAATACCTTGCTTCAGTGTAAGTCCATTGGTTAGGTTGTGGTATGGCTGATATGGACCTGGGAAGATGTTACTGATGACTACTGAAGGTATAGGGGTTAGGAAGAAAATCAAAAAATTTTGGGGTGAGGAGAAAATCGAAAAAGCGGGCCTCGTGCCCCCATGACTAATCGTGAACCTCCGGTAGCATTAGAATGGAGAAAGAAAATGAGTGAGAAAGATAGATAAAAAGGGACAATTGAAAACAATAGTGAAGTGGATTTCAAGATGGGAATGAACAAAATAATAATTAATTGCAAAATATTAAGGAAAAGAAGTTAATGAATGCACCAAATAGGAATGTCAGTGGGTCCTCCCCAAAGTAGGCGCATGCCATTAATGCCCTGATAGACCCACATTCAAAGAGTCCGTAGGCTCTGGGAATGTCTTGTGGAACAAGAGTTAAAGTCTTAACTACAAGGATTTACCAAAAAGAAAACAATGCATCAACCAAAATATATACACTAATGATACAACCAGCAATGAGGTGAACAATGGAGAGAAGGATGGAGAGGAGAGAAGAGAATGGAATGGAATCTCAAGAACAAGCTGGTGTATAGCCCCTTGTGTGTTTGATGATTAATGTGACTTGGCAAGTCTCATTCCAACTCCGGCCTCAAACCAACCACTTCCAGTGACCTCACATCAATGCATTCGGTTAAACCATCCACTTGGATAACGAGGATGCATCTTCAAAGAGCCACCACCATTCTGATGAAACAAAGGAGGCAGTGGGAAGTGAGAAGGGCCTTAGTTAGAGGGAACACTTTTGGTTCCATAACCAGTGCATGTAGCCCAAATTTTATTTCGTCTAAGGGGTGTGCTTTGAATTCTCACTTTCTTCGTTTTCATTTTTTTTTGTGTTTTGTGTTTTTATGCGTGAGAACCACACCATGCAAAGACTTCTTATTTTTATTGGCTCAGCTTCCGATAATTGGGTAACATTGGAATGGTAAGAAAACTTAAGAAGAAACATCTAAGCACCCAAGAGAATGACCAACACAAAAGCATGAAGTTCCCTCGAAATCATACCCTTTGCAATCCTTGAGTCCTTCCTTAGTTTGAGAAATACCCAGTCACCAATTCGTTAAAGTTCTTATTAGAAGGGAACTGTACATTTCCAAGCCAAGAGAAACCATAGAAATTGGTGGATGGATGGATGAAGTGATCTCATTGCTTGCCATATCAAAAGAAACATACCTTAGTATCAACATTGTGACTTAAAGGTAAAAACCAAACATTAGCAATCAATATGGAAATAGTTCATACCATCAGTCCGAACACTTATTATGGGACAAAATTACAGGGTGGATACACACACACACATTCACACAAAAAATGGAAAAGTGTAACGATGTTGTAAAACAAAAATTAGAAAAGTTAAAGAAATTTGTAAAACAAAAATGTGTAAAACAAAAATCGAAAAAGAATTGAGAGCCCCGTATGATCAACATAGGTGGCCATCTCCCCCATGACTGAGTTGTAAGAGAGAGATCCGAAATAATGAGTGTCTATTTGAATTTCTAAGAAGTGCCCAACTTCTCCCAATTGATGATCTTAGATTCAAGGGTGGAAGTTGGCGACGCTCATGTTCCAGTTCATTGTTAGCATGAGTTTCCTCAGTTCATTCCATGAATATTTATTTGCTCTTACGAGTAGCTATCAACCACGGGGTGTCTACTACTTCTTGTGTGGTTGCTACATACATGCATCTTTGTTGCAGAGTTTCAAGGGCACACCTACTGCATGGAGGAGATGAGGATCCCTCCATGTCATCACCCGATGAATCACTATATGTGATGCATGGAACTTTCCTCTTCTCGATATTTCCACATATGTTTACCTTAGATATTTCTAAGGAAAGATCGCGGATCCTAAGGCATGCATCTACTGTGCTTAGCCATGCCCTTCCCATTATAATTGGGAAGTCCCCTTCATTGTTGTTCACTTTGATCACTAGAAAGTCAGTTGGGTAGGATCAACCACACACAGTGGTGATGACATCTCCCACCAATCCTAAGGGAATGGTGATGGACTGGTCCACCAGCTCCAGTTGGCTGTTTCTCTTCTTAAGTTGGGGTAGGTTCCAGGTGTGATACATCTTTTGCGAAATTAAGTTGACTCCGGAACCTGAGTCAAGAAGTGGCCTATGTGGGTTATTTCCGGTGATCTATAGGTAGATTAAGGGACTCCTAGGGTCAGTTAGTTTCCTGGGAAGGTGGCCTACCTTGATCCAGTTAGTTACGGTACGCATTAACATAACTGTATGCGTTATGCCCTGTTGAACTGAAGGGTGCTCCAAAGTGTTAGATGGTGGAGGCGTGTACATGGTCTTAACTGCTTGTTTTTGCGAGAGTTTGTTTGGGCTTTTGGTTATGAAGTAAGGTCTTCTCTTTTTACAGTTGTCAGAACTAGCAGCACGTTGGATATTTACAACTCTCGCAGCGTGACGTTGCTGTAGTTGAGGAGGAAGTTCCCCTTGCATTGTTGGAGTAGGAGGTGTTACGGGAACTACTTGAGGTGGAAGAGGTGTGGATAGATTAGGAGGATGGTGTGGGTATGGAGTGTCTCTCAGAGGAGAAGGAGTCCTTTTGAAGTACTCCCGAGCTTGGTAGTGACGGTTGGAGGTTGCGTGACCCATAGAGTCACTTGGAGAAATCAGCTGTTGCACATAATATCCATAAGGATTAGGCTACCAGTAAGGGTATTGTTGTTTAGACGATGGCATCCCCCATGACTGTGGGTATTGCCATTATTGATGCTATTCAATGGGCTGAGGTGGAGTTCCACTTGGATAATACGTTAGTGGTTGGTGGAACTGCCTTGGGTTACCTTGTGGATAAGGCAACCTTCAGGGTGTTTGCCGTTGATTGAGTCTTGGATTTAGTGCATACAACCCAGACTCCTGTAGATGTGAGATAATAGGACAACATCCCTTAGGATGTTCATAGTAGCAGACTTCACATCCACCATCATCATCTGTGTTAGAATCTACAGCCACATCGGAGTTAGTGATTTTTCCTTGACCCTTGTTATGTGCAGGGCTTAAATCTCACTACTTTTTCTTACCTTTGTCACTACTTTGCTCTACCTTAGACTCTTCTACAATTTTTAAGACGATTTTAATTTTAGAGTCTAAGGAACTCCATACATCATCTACCTTAGCCACTATTTCTATTGTTAACTTTTGGATCGGTAAGGTTTTCCAGTTCACCAACTCTTCGATTGGTGACTCATCCTCTTCAT
>MNCI01020158.1:6281-78250 GCA_015680685.1 Gnetum montanum | reverse complement strand
TTGTGCAGCTTGTTCAATGTTCTTGATCTGTGTGAATGCTTGGCTCAATGTTTGAGTGCTTAGGTAGTACAGTTTTGACTTAATGAAGTTATTCATAGCTCCCTTCAGAATCATAAGCAAATACTTTTCAGGGATGGGCTCATGAAGTTCGTTAAGGGCTGCACTCCATCGTTGGATGAACTTTTGCACAGGCTCAAGTGGTGCTTGTTTCACCTGTACCAGACTATCTAGTGTGGCTTCAGGCTTGAGGTTGTACTTAAACTGGGTAACAAACTGATGTAACAGATCCTCCAGAGAGGATATGGAGTTACGAGGCAAGGCTCGGTACCAGTCTAAGGCTACGCTCGTTAAGGACATAGCGAACACTCGCAAGATTGCGTGGGGCCAAGCTTGAAGCAATAGAGTTTCTGATCGAAACGTGACTAAGTGAGCGTTTGGATCTCCCTCCCCATTGTACTTGGTTAACTGGGGCAATGCGATTCCCTTGGGTAAAGCTAATGGTGGCACTGAAGAGCTAATTGGATCGTCGCGATAGAAATCTAGTACTTTAACTTGTTCAGTGTTGTCAGCTTTGAGTTGCTTTATCTCATCCGCTAATGCTTGCATCATCTGTTTTGCTTCTGCCCACTCTTGAGCGGTAGGCAGATTAGTTGGTTGGGGAGGTTGTTGGGTTGTCATTTGTTGCTGTGAAGCAATGTTCAGAGTTGCGGTTGTGGGGTGTGGCACGTTGAAGTGAGTGGGTTGTTGAACAAGGGGTATGGCCCCTTGCCTAGCCACAAACTGTGAAGTGACACCCTGGATGTGTGGGGCCGATGTAGTGAAAGTGGCCCCATGCGTTTGCATGTGTGGTATGTACTGGGTGGAGATGGGGGTGGGTAATCTCTGTTGGGATACTGGTGCTTGTATGCTCATCGACACTTGGTGAGTGGTCGTTTGTCCCATGGGAGGATAGAGTGATGGGTTCACGTAGGCATGGGGCCTAAGGGTGTGGTATGAATCCTCAGGTTCGGATTGTGCCTCAAAGTCATCTACATCATGTTGGTTTTGGGGCTCCTCAGTGGGTCACTGTGAGTTTTGACTCCTTGCCAAAAGGAGCTGGGAGATGAGCCTATGATGAGGGTCAGAAAGGGGGATGATGTCATATATGGAGGGGGCAAATTCATGACCTCCCGTGTATATGTGCTCGAAGTTTCCTTTTTCCTCCTGTTCTGTGTGGTCAATAGGAAGGTTGGCCTGAATCTTCACACAGATGTAGTTATACTGTTCTTGTGTGGGGACTATGAAGGCGTGTGCATTAGAGGTCTGGGACTCCATGGTGATGTGTGACGGGGCAGCGTACGAGCTAGCTAATAAGTGCCGAGTGTGTTTTGGGCTAAGTGTGCAGAGTGTCTAGCGTGTGAACACTGAAAATTTTTCAAAGTGTCCAGTGTGTACGGCATAAACGGGAGAAAATTTGGGTAAGTATGAAATTATGAACCGTAGTCGTACGCGGATGGCAATCTCGGGTAAGAGGAAGTCATCTCGGAATCGTTATGTTGTGTGTATTGTATGCCTTAGACAAGGTGATCCAGGTTGGTGGCTATTAGTACTTAGACCGGTTTGAAGTAGGTGCGAATTACAGCGAATTCGGCTTTGAAACGGGCTCGTTTTGTGTGTTTTTGTTGAAAAAACACTATAGCGGTACTGTAGCAGCGTAAACACTATAGCAACGTAAAAGCACTGTAGCAGCATAAAAGCACTGTAGCAGCGTAAAAGCATTGTAGCAGTGTAAAAGAACTGTAGTAGCGTAAACACTGTAGCAGCGTAGATGCTGGGAATTTGTAGACAAATTTAGCGTATGGTTAACAACGTAGACGCTGAGAGACTTGCAGATGGTAAGTTTTAAACGAAGCAGCGTAAACGCTCACCAACGTAGACGTTGGATAATTTGCAAATAGTAAGTTTTGAGCCGAGCAGCGTAAACGTTGGGAGGTTTGCAGAGGGGGTCAGTGTATACCCAACAGCGTAGACGCTGAGAGCTCCGAAGCACAGTAAGTTTAAGGTAGAGGCCCTCCTTCTAGCGTCATTTTCTATACTGTCCGAAATCGTCGGTCTCCGGCTAGAAGGAAATAGAGACCGGGGGATCATCGAGCATGCACAGAAGATCCTACCTTCGCTTGAGGGCAAGCTGGAATTAACGAAGGTAGAGTACCTTGAATGGTCCGCGCGTGGATCAGGCAAGGATTTTCCCAAATGTACACCGAGGTGCTATACGCTGGGTTATATGTAAACGGCGTACAAGATGTAAAATAGAGCGTAAACAGCGTAACTAGTGTAAATGAAGTGTAAATGTAAAACAACGTAAACAGTAAACATGCAACAATTAATGCAAACTGTAACAGATTTCAGGAAGAAAATGTAACAATGGTATATCAAAAAAGAGAGTTACAATGCACTGGTCTAACGCAGTTGTGGCTTTGACACAAGGCGGATGAATAGCCTTGGTGGATGCAGGGATTACTGTGGGCTGGTTCACACTGTAGGCACAACGTAGAGGTTGTATGCTCAGCGTACAGGGTTGAACTCTAGCGTACAGGGTTTTTTGCTCTGGTTCTTCGCGTCTCTGTTTTCTCCGGTTTGTTTAAAATTGCCGACCTCAATATAATAAAAAATTGGGATTTTTATATAGGTTTAGACGTTAGACTCGGGTTGGGTGACACGTGGAACGTTGACCGAGTGCGAAAGAAAATTACAACTATACAGTGTACAGGATGCCAGCATATAGCATGCCGGCATACAGGATGCCAGTGTACAGGATGCCAGTGTATAGCATGCCAGTGTACATGCATGGCAGCGTATAGGATGCCAGCATATAGGATGCCAGCGTACAGGACGCCAGCATATAGCATGCCAGCGTATAGGATGCCAGCGTACAGAATGCCAACGTATAGCATCCCAGTGTATAGGATGCCAGCGTACAGCATCCCAGCGTACAGGATGCTAGCATATAGGATGCCAGTGTACATGCATGCCAGCGTATAGGATGCCAGCGTACAACATGCCAGCGTACACCAAAAATGTACCCAACATGTACACATGAAAATGCTTCATTTTAACATAAAAACTTGATTTTCAGGTGCTTGAGAAGTACTGGGAACCCTGGGAAAGGTCTTGGGGGGTCCAGATGCTTGGTTCTGGCATGTTTTGACTCATTTTTGGGGCACGAAAGTTCCTCTACGCTGGCTGCACCCTGGGCGTATATGCTGGGCGTACAGGAATGAAAGACCATCATTTGGAGCCCAAAATTTGATTTTCAAGTGCCTGAGAGTTGCTGGAGACCCTAGGAAGGTCTTGAGGGATCCAAACGCTCAATTCTGGCATGTTTTGACTCATTTTTATGGCCTGAAAGTTCCTCTACACTGGCTGCACCCTGGGCGTATACGCTGGGCATACAGGAATGAAAGACTATTATTTGGAGCCCAAAATTTGATTTTCAAGTGCTTGAGAGTTGTTGGGGACCCTGGAGAAGGTCCTAAGGGGTCCAAACGCTTAGTTCTGGCATGTTTTGACTCATTTTTGGGGCTTGAAATTTGCTCTACACTGGCTACACCCTGGGCGTATACGCTGGGCGTACAGGAATGAAAGACCATCATTTGGAGCCCAAAATTTGATTTTCAAGTGCCTAAGAGCTATTGGGGACCCTGGGGAAGGTCCTAGGGGGTCCAAACGCTCAATTTTGGCATGTTTTGACTCATTTTTGGGGCCCAAAAGTTGCTATACGCTGGCCAGCGTACACCAAGGTGTGCCCAGAGTATACTTGGTCAAAACCAAGTATTTTGAACCTAAAACTTAAAATTCTGGATGTTGGATGCTGATGTAGTCACCTGTGGGTCCCAAGGAACTCTCTCTTGTTCAAATATGCTCCGTTTGATGTTATTTTTGAGGTTCACAAGTTTCGGTCATGCTGGGAAGTATTATGACTTAGCTTGATTCTTGTCTGAAAGTGCTGGGTCCAAATTTTTGTGGTGTTTCAACGATGTGATATCTCATAGACGATATTGCAGGGGATGCGATATTGTGAAATCTACGATATCACATCTCATCAACCACCATGGAAAAATAACTAATGATGGTGATGTATGTCTTAGAAAGATTCAAGTACTATGTGCTTTAATATCTAATTTTTGTGCACATAGTCCATAGTGAAATTTGCTTCTTGATGAATAAGCCAATGGTAAGCCCCTATGTTATATGATGGTTGGTGATCTTTCAAGAATTTCATCTTACCATGGTGGAAAAAAGAAGAAGATCATTTGTCTCAGTTAAGATGGAATAGCAATGATGATGAAGAATCTTTATTTGATCAATTTCCAAATGAACTATTTACTAAGTCCACTAAATTTTATGCACCAAGGATCATAAATTGGTATGATGAGTTCCTCTCATATCTACTCACATAGGAGAATCCCAATGAATTGGATTATAGGAAGAAATAACAATTTCTTCACTAGGTGAAACATTATATGGAGATCAAAGCAAACCTCTACAAGGTTTGTGTCAATGGTCTAGTATGATGGTGTGTAACTCAAGCAGATTAATTAAGAGTTCTCCAACCCTTGTGTGGGCTACTACATAGGAAGGAGAATAATCATAAAGATACTGATGGTAGGATACTTTTAGCTAATAATCTTTAAGAATGCTCACCATTTATCTCATGTATGCAAGAGGTATCAATGTGATGGAGGTATGATAACTCAAATGGAAGGACCTCAAAAGTGGATTCAACCACTAAAGCCTTTTGACCTTTAGGGAATTAACTTCATGAGATGCATCACTCCCATGTCTAATGGAAAAGACTACATTATTTTTGTCATTGACTATTGTACCAAGTGGGCTAAAGCGACAACTTTGTCTAACTGTACATCTATCAATGCAGCTGAATTTTTTCAACAATAGGTGGTAAATGGGTTTGGTATGCCTAGATCACTAATTTCTGATAATAGGACATATTTCATAGGTTTTACTTTCACAAGTTAATGCAATGCTTGGGGGTGCAACATAAACTCACAACACCTTATCGTCCCCAAGCCAATGGTCAGGTAGAGGTCATTAATAGGAAATCACATGGGTTCTAATGTGAACTATTAGTAGATATAGGAATTATTGGAGCACTAAACTCAATGATGCTCTTTGAGCATATTGTTTAACATGGAAACTTCCTATAGGCTACTCTTCCTATGAGTTGGTGTATGAAAAGTTACCCAAACTCTTAATTGAAACTAAACTTCATACACTCACAACTACCTATGAACTCACCTTAGATATCAACCTAGCCTAAAAAAATACATGATACTTAAAAATTGAAGAGTAGCACTAGTGAAGAATAAATTGCATAAGGCACACAATAAACAATGTCACAATGCAATGGATAAGAAAAGTTACATCTAAACTAGAAGATAAGGTTCTCTATTGGAATCCCATGCATGTGTCGCAATGAACTAAATTCCAAACATTATGGAAAGAAACTTACATAATGCACTCAACTCTTTTTTCCAAGGCTATGAAAATTTACCACCCAACAAGCCATCCAAAGTACATGCTAGTTAACATCTAGTAAGTTAAACCATTCATGAACTCTTGGGTAATTGGCCACAACACTAACACCTTTGATCAAGAACAAGCATGCTTCATTTTCCAAATTTTCTCTTTCCAACATAGTTCTGGGGGAGATATCCATCTACCATAATAACTTAATGAGGATAAAAGATTATTCTTCTTTTTTTTTCTTTTTGCAAAATTCTTTATATGTTTTTCACTTTTTTAATATTTTATTGATTATTTTATATATATTTCTTTTCTTTATTATTTTCTTATTGTTTTCATTTAGTATTATTTGAAATCTCAAATTTTGTTCCATGGCTATTACAAATTTTAAAAATTTTTGAATGTACTTATCAAAGTTATGATTGATTAAAAAAGGTCAATTTTGTCCTTGGATTATGTTCTCTACTAAAAGTCTATTAGTTTTCTCATAGTATTAAGCACCGAGTTCATGACATCCATTTGTTCCATTTTTTCCATATGGAGTTTGCATCATGAGAACATGAGCATTCTTTCAAATTGAAACTAAAAGTAATGTGTGACCTTATTACCAAATGAATTGGAAAAGGACCAAGTGAGAATGGAAAAGGATGTGCCTCAAGGGGATTTTTTATGTTATTTTATCAGCTTCCTTCTTTAGTTTTAGGACTTTTCATTGGTATATCATCACTTCTACTATCAATTATAAAAGAAAGCATGACTCTACACAGTGTGGTTTCTCTAAAAAAAATTTAAAAAAAAATACAAACAAAATAAACAAAAATGGAAATTCAAAGCACACCCCTTAGATAATCTCATGGGCTATAAGCACTCATTATGGGGCTGGAAAGACATGTAACCCATGATTGAAGGCATCCCTCTAACTAAGGCTCTACCTACTTCTTTCTTCTCTTAGAGTGATGGTTGTCCTTTATGGGTTTCATAGGCTCTTAATGGTAGACGAAAAAGAATATGTCAATGTGAGGTTACTGTAATTCAAATGGAC
This sequence comes from Gnetum montanum, assembly GCA_015680685.1. NCBI lineage: Eukaryota > Viridiplantae > Streptophyta > Gnetopsida > Gnetales > Gnetaceae > Gnetum > Gnetum montanum. The sequence continues at coordinate 71,685 of MNCI01020158.1, read as the reverse complement.
TTGGTCTAGGCTTGGAATAGATCAGTATTAGATCACCTTAATCATAAATTTTACTAAAGGTCTCATGTGATCATGATGTGACTTATTCATCTTTTGTTCTTTATGTACCATTCACATGATCCATTTTCTCTCGCATTACTACCTCATGCCATATGGAATTGATAGTTCTACTTTCTAGTTTACAACATCCTAAGACAATTCCTCACATGGGTATAGAATTTATATTAAAACAACCATTCACCATCCTAGTTGTCTATGGGCTCCTTGTGATGAGGTTATGCAAGGGCATATTAGGTATAAGCCTACTCCAGGAAGGATGCACTTGTATATCTTTTGGTTTACTCTAAGTTGAAATCCACAACCATAGGCCCCATTGTAATCTCAATCATCTTGATAGCCTAAATCATCAAGTTTTTTCTCAACTCTGGCATAAGAAACATACTTCAATAACTCATCCCTCATGCTCAAATTACTTTAATTTCTTGAACCATGTCCTCAATTATGTTCTTGCTACGATGTTCCAAGTTTTTTTTACTTCAATTTAGCCATTTTTCAATGGTAAACTCATCCAAAAATCCCTTGATATCTTTAAGTGAAAAATTGATGTGAATAGCTACGTCAATGCATCCTTATCGACGTAACCCTAGTCGACACATTTCCATCAATGTAGCACAAAAATCCTATAAATAAATTTGAGACTTAGTTCATTTTTCACCATTTCTTACAAACATAAGAGGAGGTTTTGTCATTTTTTAGAGCTCAGAACCTTCCAAGAGCCATAAGTCCTCAATCAATTAATTGATTTAACTTATTCTTGAATCCTCAAGCTACTAGAGGTACACTTTACATCATGGGAGCACCAAACACTAGGTTATGAGTAGCGAGCAGTTCCTACGCCAAACCATATGAATCACCAGCATTCACTAAGCAACTTAGTGAAATTTTGTAGACTTTAGCTCTCTAAGTACACCTTGCGTAGGTAGTGAATCTCAAGGATGTGATTGTTTTCTTTCTAGTTCCACTTGTGAGATGCAATGATATGGTTAAGTGTAACTAAGGCATATGATTTTTATGTTTTTCATTTAAATTGACTAAGTTCTAAAAATAAAGTAATTAAATGTTTAATTAATCTAAGAACTAATTAATTCCTTAACTAATCCTAAAACAAGTATATGTTCCCACCTTTCGTACACATCTTAAATACATTGCAATGCTACTGGGTTACCAAGCATTAAGCGCTACTAGAATTACCAAGCATTAATGTATGTTCGAGGTGTCCATACTTATGTGTGTTAATTATCCAAATTCAATTAATTACTTAAGTGATTGAGTAAATATTATGCTAAGTCCAAGTGCTACAAGATTTATAAAGAAAACTTATCTTTATTAGTGTTCACATTGAGGTGTTCACATACATCAATGCTCAAATAAAGATTCGTACACTTCTCACTCATACTATGGGAACTTAGAAAATATTCTAACTCTAGAAGAAACAAAATGCAAGAATTTAGCTAAGTGATCAATCAATCAATGTCATAAATGAGATGGGTGCACACATTTATATAGGCAAGACTAAACACTATGTTGACGCATATGTGTCAATGCATCAAACCATGTGTTGATGGGTATGCATGAACAAGATAACATCGAGGCATACATGTTGACAAGATCACATCAACACATTTGTGTTGACGTGGTCCAATCAACTGTGACTCATCACTAGGCTTTCATAGAAAAGTTTTCAAAATGTTTTCTACCTTTCCATGAATAAGATATTAAAGTAATATTCAATTAATGATAATAAGAGTTAGTATCAATAATCAACCTCCATTAAGGCATAAGTAAATAATAATAAAATAATATCATAAATTTATGATCACTAAATGAGGACTTAATGATAAAATCCTAGCATTTGATTAATAAACATAACTTGATCGAACAAAGAAAGGTATACAAAGAAAATAAAGATTATGCCTAAGAAACTAATCTTGGGTTATGTTTGTGATCACAAATGGTATTATAGGCAGAAGAACCATAATAGCCTAAGAAAAAGTGACCACATGATGAAAGGGACCAATAATAATAATAACATCAACAACAATCTGAGGAGTAAGAAACCAAGGCTACCCATGTTCTTGGGTCCCTACATGAGGATCCTAAGGTGGAATCTATCCATCATATTCCTATAGTGGAAATATGACAACCTAGGCAAGATGAAGTCCCAAAAATACAACCTAATCTAGAGTTCACACGTAGAAAATCTTGTTGGAGAAGGTTCATACCAAGAAAATCCAGAGCTTCATCCTATAAGAGCTAATTTTCAAACCATTCTTAGAGTTCTTGTTGGAAGAGGTTAGAACAAAACTTCAAGGGTCTTCACTTTGACACATTCTCTCCAATAGTGAAGAATGATACATGGGAGAAACCTACCTCTTGAGGAATAATTAAGAAGGAGATGCCCCTATTAAAATAAAAGACATCACCATCTCCTATTCATTTCAGGTAATTGTAGAAAGCCTTGGATTGCCTTGCATCATGGTAGAACTGATAGAAATATCTACTCAAGTAGACCTAGAGGCTAAGAAAGAGTGGATTTAGTGGTGCTATGGAGTGAACTACAAAAAGTACAATGCCCTCACCAAGGCAAAGTGAGCATACTACAAGATTGTAGCTTATCACCTTAATCCAATGATGAGATCAAGCAAGGTCACAAACGTTTTTTCCAAGGCATAAATCATATTCCTTAAAATACAAAAAACATTTCAAGGAGAATGAAAAGGGTATAAAGACACTTCCCTTTCCATGTGTCATCAAAAATTTCTGTAAAAGGGAAGGTATAGCTTGCTAGTTAAATGATGTGGTCCACATAGCTCCTACCACCTCATGGTAGAAAATGATGAAAGATAAAGCTCCTACCAAGCTTCAAGATCAAGAGGAACCACCACCACCACCTATAACATCAAAGATAACACCTAAAAGATTGATAACTGTAGAACATCTAATGTAACTTAGAGAGTAACAACTATAATAATAGCAAGCCTTCATATATTGTGGAGAATTTTATGTATACTATTTAGCCATGATCCATTTAAATGAGTTCAAAAGAATCATCATCTAGCTTAATAGTGAAATGACACCACTATTCACATCACAAAGAAAGTAGACATGCATTTTATCAAATCCTAGTTTTAGAGAAGTCATTGTATCCATATCAGAACAATAATTCCCTAAAATTTTTGAATATTAGAATAAGAATTCCCTAAAATTTTTGGAACAATGATGAGTAACGAGGTACCCCCTATGCCCAACCATATGAATCATAACTTTTCACGCACGATCCAATCGAATTTCATGGATTTGACTAGTTATGGCATCTAGATAATTATGTCTTGATTGTAGTTTGTTGTCTTCCCACTTGGACTAGCGGTAGCTTTATCACGTATTGTTTAGTTCAAAGTGAGGCATATGATTCTTGATGTTGTTTTGGCCTTAGGATACTCCTAATGATAATAAATAAATCAATTATTTAACTAATTAGCAATAGAAAGTAAAGTCTAAACTGGCCTATAAGTGATGTGCCAAGCTTATTGTACATATTCTGAACCTATGTATCCACTACTAGGATTACTAGGCACTATGCTATTGAGTAAACTAAGTAATAACTTTATTGGGATTATCAAGTGAATATATGTTTATGCTCGAAACTGGTTATGCTTATTCTGCCAATTCATTAACATGCATGGAAATGTAAATATTAACTAAGTACATGAAACATAAATTGTATGAAAAGTAAATTTAATATGAGTCAAAGTGCTACAATGAATAAGAATCAATCTCAATCTTATTACCATTCATGGAATATGTCTAGGTACATTTCTACTCGAATAAGATGCCATACAACTAACTTAGATCCACATTGCGAGCACTCACTGACTATTCTCTAAGACTACAGAATAAAAATATAAGATTTTGACTACTCTATTGACCAAAGAATGCTAATACACAATATAGAATTTATTGTGGAGTTGCATCGAAAAGGCCTCATAAACACAACAAATGCTACATTGATGTGGCCTCATCAATGGGGAACACCATGTTGACAGGGTCATGTTGACAAGGACTTATTGGTGAGGCCATGTCAATGGGGGCTTATCGATGTGACACTTTAACACTTCATCATACCCCCATGACTAAATGAAAACTCATCCGCGAGTTCCTTTACAAAATTGGGAAGGTATGGAATTATTGATTGACACTTGACATAACAAAATAACATAAAAAAAATGAGTGTTACATTATAAAATTTTATTATAGTGGATGAATACAAAATGATAGAGTGATAAAAAGACTAGATAGACATTGAAGATTACAAAATTTGCAGCAGTCTTCAAAAATCCACTGAAGATGATTTTTCTTGTTGTCACTAGTGGTGGTAGACTTCCAACCTTGTTTATTATGTTGATGCTTATTTGATTATGTATAACATTCTTGAAGGTTGAACTAAGATTTCTTCTCATTATCCCATGGATCTAGCAAACATGTGATGCTTGAGCTGCTATCTTATATGTGCTATGATTTTTCCATGGGCATATCCTCCATTGTCCACCTCTTGGCTTCATTTTCATGCTTGGTAAAAGACCTTCTTCCTTAGGAATTTCTTTTAGCATCACCTACAGTCACCAAAGGATCAACATTAGTTTTGGTAAATTTGCCTTAATAATTAACCCTTTTCATATCCCTTACTTTTTGTTTGAGCACAACGTGATTATACCATACTATGCCCAACGCTATAAGGTAACTAAAATCATCAAGTTGTTCAAATTATTTTGATCAATTACTATTAGTTAGCATGATGTTTGAAAATAGGATGTTAGAAAAATTTCAAAGCAGACATCCCTAGCCCCCAAGGTCTAATTCAAACAATTGAAACCAAAGGTTTGATTCAAAATATTTCCAATAAATATTAATGGATATGAAAATAGAAAAGTAGGAAAAATTAATAAAATTAATGAGAATTAGTCCCAAAATTATGCATAAATTTAGAGAAACCATCACTAATATTCTAGAAGATGTGAAGGTTAGTTCAAAGCCATGATCAACAAAAGTTATGCAAGTGGATCCTTCCCAAAGTAGGCTCTTTCCATAGTGCCCTTGCATAACCACTTCTATAGATGCCCATGGGTAGCTGAGAAGTTAAATGTAGACCATACATTGGTTCTAAACAACATACAATTGCCATGGTTGTGATGTTGCACTATACTACACAAAACCAAAAGGCTCATAATTGCATGCAACAATGAGGTGAATAATGAGATGAGAAGGGATTGCAGAGATTGGAATGTAGGATAGTTGACCATGTTCACAATAGGTTCTTGTGAAAAATGTGATTAAAGTGATTAGCATACCTATCCGTCCAAGTTTAGAGTAAGTCCATATCATGAATAGTGACCTTGCATTGACATGTTCCATCTTGTCAACCACCATGAGTCCACAACCACCTCAAAGAATAATCATCAATCCAAAAAGAGAAGAAAAGTGAAAAAGGAAGGAAGAGCCTTGGTTAGAGGGGCACCTTTAGGCATACGTAACATGTCTTTCTAGCCCCATAACCAATGCTTGTAGCCCATTATTGTATCTAAGGGATGTGCTTTAAATTTCCATTATTATTAATTTTTTTCTTTTTCTTTCTCTTTTTTTATTCTTTTTGTTTTTTTCTTTTTTTTTTGAATTTTTGGATGGGAACTAGACCATGCAAAGACATAACTGCCTATTTATTGGTCGATGAAGGAGTGATGATACATTCCTTGAGGAGTCATAAACCACACGAAGGAAGCCAAGAAGAGAATCTAAAAAATCCCCTTGAGGTCACACCCTTACCTTTCTCACTTGGTTGTTCCCTCTTTCTTTAGGGTATAATGATCATTGATTAATTTTAGTTTTATAAAAGAAGAACCAAATTGTTTCCATGAAAAAGGCCTTTTATTTAGAGAACTAGAGGGATGGATAAGTTGGTCTCACTACTTTACATGATTACTTACCCAATCATCTTGATAGCATAGAATAAAAACCCAACACATAGCATTGACTTCTGCATAATGACTTGGAAATATTATTAATGAAAACATAAAAGACATTCATAAACATAAAGAAAATGACTTAGAAAAGGGGAAGATTATAAAGAAAAGAAAAGAAAAATATTAAGAAATGGAAAACATATGAAGAATCAGAAAATTTTGGAAGAAATAGGAAAATGATAAAAAATTGTAAAATAGAAAAGGTGAAAAATACTTATTAGTTCTTGAACAAAGATGGAGCATCTCCCCCATGAATAATCTTATGGTTGCACATTTGGGAGATGGACCACACAATCCCTTGGTTATACACCACCAATTTTCCATCTAGCATTGTTACTGATTTAATTAATCATGTGGTAGCACATCTAACATTAGTGGTAGTCTCATTTGGATCATTCAAAGATGTATCTTCATCTGGACTTGAAGGTATTTCTATTTTGTGGAATCTAGATGTGTTTGCTTTTTCTTCTTGATTTTCTATGCTAATACTCAGGTCTCTATGTTTAATATCCTTTTCCGATGTATAATCAAAGTGTAAGATATGTATGTCTAAGTCCTCTATTTGGTCTATTTTCTTAAGTCTAGAACTAATAAGTATATTAATTACCTTCATGCATGTTTGAAACAATTTTATATTCTCATTTTCAAGCCACTGGGTGTCTTCTAGTTTAGTGGCTACTACATAGATTGGTTTTTTCTCACACAATTGCTCCTAAACTTTGTTGTGTACTGTGTTAATATTTTGAATTTTCAGCCCACAACTATAGCCTTTACTATTAGTAATGATGCATGGATTCTTCTATCTCTTCACAACGATAGGTTCATAATTTTTGTCCTGTGTTGGAGTGGTGATGGTTGTTGGCTTTTGCGAATGATTAGAAGACATTGTTCTAGCAAGGAAGGGTGTTGCACCTGATTGGCCTTGTGTTGGTTTTGATGTGTGCTAGTTTTTATGTGCTAGTAAGTCTATGTGTTTTGTGCTTGTGCATGGGAACCATCCTAGAGAAAGGAAATTTTTGAGATTATGGTGGAGATCTACTAGCATTATGATTTTTGTGTATGTTTGTAGCATAAGTGGCATTCTTTTATTGATGTTGTGATGTTGAACCTTTCTGTGTTATTGGTGGTGACATGTGATGGAGGGGAGTATGAGAATATTGAGGATATGACGTAGGATAAGAGGCATGAGGTGGTGATCCTTTAGAAGATGTTGTGGGTTGATGATATTTAAGAGAGTGGTTGTAGTGATTTGATGTAGAGAAAGTAGAATTAGTTGGCGAAATAGGCTGTTGTGGTTGATAGTAGTTTTGAGGCTAATAAGAAGGCCTAGTAGGATAGTACAGTTGGTTGTAGGACTGTCCATAATTACCTTATGAGAAAGGCAATTTCCTAGGCATTTTCTTTTGTATGAACTTGGGATTCAATGCATAGGCCCAATACTCATGTAGATNAATTTCCTAGGCATTTTCTTTTGTATGAACTTGGGATTCAATGCACAGGCCCAATACTCATGTAGATGTAACATGACTGGGCAATAGCCCTTCAAATGATCATATATGTAGATGTCACATCCATCATCTTCTTCAATGGTTGAGTCTATAGCCTCTTCTTCTACAACCATTTCCGTTTTTTGCTAATTAGTGTCCTTACCTATCTTGTGGTCTCTTTTCCTCCTTTTTTTTTGTGATCACTTGATTTGTTTTGCATTACTCTCTTGTCTACGGTTTCTACACAAGTTGTAACTTTCTCATTTATCCATTCCAATATTGTATCTAGCTTTACTTCAAGCTCATCAATATACTTTTGTATTGACAAGGTTTGTTGTAAAATCATCTCATTGAGAGTTACCTCATTGTCTTTATCATAGATATGGACCCTTTTCTTTTGAAGATTTGGATCCTAATTATTTTCCTCTACATTCTCTCATTTACATAGCTCTTCTTCTTCTTTCACGACATGGTTGATTAGCTTTTGGATCTAATGGGTTCCTAGTTCATATAATTGACCTTGAGCATACATGCCAAGGGTCTCTCCTGTTTGACTATGAAACCCATCTATGATGTGGAAAAGTTGCTCTTCTTGAGAGAAACCATGACTTGGACATTTATTCAGTAGAGAATAGTATCTATCTAGGGCCATATCTAGGGGTTCATGTTATTCTTTCTTGTATCTTTAGATTTGTTTCCTTAGGTTGGACACCCTCTCATAGGTTTGGTATTTCTTGTTGAAGAGTTTCAACATTGTGGACCACTGATGGATTGAAGTTGTTTTCAATGATCTATACCTCACTTTAGCTTTGTCTATTAGTATCCTAGGAAAGAGCTCAAGATTTTGTCACACACTTTAAATGTTTTGTAAGATGTAGGCATCATGGAAGGCTTGCAAATGATGTTGTGAATCAGAATTATAGCCTCCCACAAATTTAGAAATGTTATTCATATCAAGCCTTTTGATGCAACTTTCCTTGCGATGCCTATGGGGTATTTTAATTGCCTCTATGATCTACATCATGCTATTAATGGCCAACAAGGGTTCACTATGATCAGACATGTTGTGGTAAAAAATTATATTTCTATTTTTCTAATTGTGAAGATTATGTCTATGTTCATTTTGATGTCTTTGATTTTTCCCTTAGGTTCGATTTCTATCCTTATTTTGACCCCTTAGTGGAGCTCAATCTCTATACCTCCATTCATGTTTGTTAGAACTAGATGTTAAAGAGAAAGAGAAAGAGGAGGAACTGGGAGAGTCACCATGGTCTCTATAGTGCTCCCCATGATCCCTTGATGTATCTTTTTTAGGTTTTGAGAAGGTCCTAGTCCTTGAGGCCTCCCCTAGTCTAGGAGCTATGTCATCTCCTCTAGGATTGTCTACCTTAGGTGAATGTAGTCCTTGAGTGTAGTTAGGGTGGTTATGAACATATGAAACCCCTACATGAGGTTGGTCACTCCAACTCTCTTTAGTATATATTTCATTAGTTTTCCAATGAATGTTCTCTCCATATGATGCATTATTTCTTCCTTGTGAAAGAAACATTTTTATTAGTTAATTGTGTGTGACTTAATATTTTCTAAAAGATAAATCATTAATGCATTTATAGTAATCATGTATGATATAACTAATCTAGATAACTAGCACCATCCCTATCAATAGAACCAATGATGAGTAGCGAGGTACCACCTATGCCCAACCATACAAATCACAAGCAGACGATTTGGTCGAATTCCATGGATGAGACTAGTTATGACATCTAGATCATTATGCCTTGATGATAGTTCACTGTATTTCCACTTAGACTAGTGGTAGCTTTGTCATGTATGGTTTAGTCTAAAGTAAGGCATATGATTCTTGATGTTGTTTTGGCCTTAGGCTACTCCTAATGACAATAAATAAATCAATTATTTAACTAATTCGTAATAAAAAGTAAATCTAAACTAGCCTACAGGTGATGAGTGTTCATGCCCAACTTGCCATACATGTCTTGAATCCACATATTCACTACTAGGATTACCAAGCACTATGTTGCTTGGTGAAGTAAGCAATAATGCTATTGGGATTACTAAGTGAATACATGTTTACGCTTGAAACTAGTTGTGCTCATTTGGCCAATTCATTAACATGCATGAAAATGTAAATATTAACTAAGTACATGAAATGTAAATTGCATGGAAAGTAAATTTAATCTAAGTCAAAGTGCTGCAATGAATAAGAATCAATCTCAATCTTATTGCCATTTATGAAATGTGTCCAGGTACATTGCCACTTGAGTAAGATGTACAACTACCTCAGATCCACACTATGGGAACTCATTGACTATTCTCTAAGACTACAAAATAAAACTACAAGAGTTAAGATACATGATGGGAGTATGCATATTTATAGAATTTATTATGAAGCTACATTGATGGAACCTCATAAATGCAAAAAATGCTATGTTGATGCAGCCCCATCCATAAGGAACACCACATCGATGGGGGCCCATCGACGAGGCCACATTGATGATGGTCCATCAACAAGACACTTTGATGCTTCATCAAACAACTTGCCAAGGTAAACTTGAACATGAGATGATTGATTGCAGAAAATAGCAATCTCTCAATGGAGGAGGTTCAGGACCTTCACCAAGATATTACAATTGGGGTTGCTGCCTAAAAGAATGAAGCCCTAAAATATGAACTAGTTAAAATCCACTACAAGGACCAAGTCAGAATGCTTAAAGAGGTCAACAAAAAGAAGATCAAGTTGATCAAGGAAAAGGTGAATGAGGCCCTCTAGAAACTTCAATAAATAGGTAATGTATGACAAGCCATCTTTGATGGATTCAATGTATATAACCAACTAGAGATCTGTCTAATGGAGTTGCATATTGAGGAAAGGACTGGATACATGGATCTTTCCAACCTCCGATATGCAAACTTGGTAATGCTGATAGTAAGAAGACATAAAATAGAACTAGAGAAAAAGGTGATTAGCTCTTCCTCTATGAGGTAGAGTTCAAGCTTCATAATGAGACTAAAAAAAAGTTGAAAGTGATCAACATGAAGCTTGAATTAATCAAGAGCAAATTCACTATTCAACAATCTATTGTTGATAACCTATCTAGGAGAATAAGTAACTACTGGGAGCTGCAAAACCTTGTCCATACATTTGACATTGAATGTAAATAATTCACAACCTAGTTTCTGAAAATGAAGGATATGTTTCCTATATTTTCATGCCCATGGGATATTTTAGTAGTAGCACATCTAGGGAAAGTAGCTTGGACTATTCATGATCCACAAGGAAAAGAAGAAAAAATGAAGGTACTTCTAGATGCTTTCAATTTTTGGCAATAACTAGATAACGTAGGTGATGAGTGGCGAGGTACCCCTACACTCAACCATACGAATACGAGCGTTCCATGCGTGATCCAGTCGAACTCTGCAGACTAAGTTCCTACATGCCTTATTGAACACTTAAGGTTAATCGTTCGTTGTCTTCCCAGACTTACTTGTATTTGTCACGGTTGTATGGTTAAGTAAGTCTGAGGTATATGATTTTTATGTCTTTTATGTTTTATCTCCTATGTTGATAAGGTGAAGGGTGAAGAGCCTAATTAACTAACTTTAACTAACTAACTAATCCTTAATTAACCTAGCATCAATATCCATTCCCACTTACCATTCACACCCTAAACCAATGCAGCCTTGATTACCAAATGCTATTCGTTACTGGGATTACCAAGCGTAATGCACGTGCTCGAAGTGGTCATACTGAATGCACTTAAGTAGGAGAGAAGGGTTGAGAGAGATTTAACTGACTAATAAAGCATTTAAATGATAAAAAATATATAACAATAAATAAAATCCTATTTAGCCTATTCCATGCATTGCAAGGTTTATCCAAGAAGTTCTTCTTTATTGCTGTACACAAATTTGTGTTCAGGTACAATATTTGCTCGAATAAAGATCTGTTCACTTTGGAGTTCCTACTGTGGCCACATGGAAAATATTCTATCTCTAGAGAGGTAAAACTGCTAGAGTTTCGCTACGGTCTAGGCCTAGAATGAGAAACAAGGGAGAGATGCCTCTTATCTATAGACTTGATAGTGCACTGCTATATCACGTGGGATGCGATATCACGGCCCACACGATATCCCATCATACCCCCATGACTAAATGAAAACTTGTCCTTGAGTTCCTTACAAAATATTGGAAAGGTATGGGATTATTGATGTGAATGGAACTGATGGTGAATGGGATGGCATGTGAACGGATCATCATTACAAGACATGACAAAACTGGTGTTCATGACAAGAATAGTGAACACCTTATACCTTTGACATTAGGCCTTATTTGGCAGCTGAGAGAGAAGAAAGAAGAGAGAAGAGAGAAGAGAGAAGAAGTCTTGTTGCTGCCAACACCAAGATTGTTCCTTTCATTGTCCATCCGTAAGTGCACCATTAGTCGCGTTCCTTGCATAATTGCTTTGGCACCAATCCCTTCCAAGTGTTCCCTCCAGATCCAATCTGTTGTTGTATGATTGCCATCTACACACACAACATAATCATATATTAGCAAGGGTAAATGAATTTCAATGCAGTTGATACCTTGCTTTGTTGAAAGGTCCATTTGCTAGGTTGTGGTATGGCTGATATGGATTTAGAGATATAATAGTGGTGACTACTGAAGGTGTAGGGGTTATGAGAAAATAAAAAAAAATTGGGCCCCATACCGCCATGACTAATCGCGAACCTCCGGTAGCAAGAGAATGGAAATAGAAAAGGAATAAGAAAGATGGATAAAAAGGGACAATTATAACATCGATGAAATGGATGTCATGATGGAAATGAACAAAATTGAGTGGATTACAAAAATGTTAAGGAAAAGAATTTAACTGGTGAACCAAATAGGAATGCCAGTGGGTCCTCCCCAAAGCAGGCTCATGCCCTTAATGCCCTGACAAAGCTACATTCAAAGAGTCCGTAGGCTCTGGGAATGTCAATTGGAACAAGAGTTAAAACCTTAACCACAAGAATTTACCAAAAAGGAAATGATGTGTTAACCAAAATATACACTAATGATACAACCAGAAATGAGGTAAACAATTGAGAAAGAATGATGGAAAGAAGAGGATGGAATGGAATCTCAAGGACAAGGTGGTGTACCACCCCTTGTGTAGTTAATGATTAATGTGACTTAGTAGATCCCATTCCAAGTCCAGCCTCAAACAAACTGCATCTAGTGACTTCGCATTAATGTATTTAGCTAATCCATCCACTTGAAGTAACAAGAATTCCTTCTCCAAAGAGCCACCACCATTTCGATGAAATAAAAGATGAGAAGGTAGGAAGTGAGAAGGGCCTTATTTAGAGGGAACATGCTTATTTTAGTTCCATAACCAGTTCTTGTAGTCCAAATATTTATTTCGTCTAAGGGGGTGTGCTTTGAATTCCCATCATTTTTTTTCTATTTTTATGTTTTATATGTTTATGCATGAGAACCACACGATGCAAAGACTTTGTTATTTTTATTTGCTCAGCTTCCCGATAATTGAGTAATGTTGAAATGGGAAGGAAAACTCAAGAAGAAAAAATCCAAGTACCCAAGAGAATGGCCAACACAAATGCATCAATTTCCCTTGAAGTCACACCCTTTTCAATCCTTGAGTCCTTCCTTAGTTTGAGAAATGCCCAGTCACTGATTCGTTATAGTTCTTCTTATTGAAAAAGGGATTGTACATTTCCAAGCCAAGAGAGACCATAGAAATTTGTGGATGTATGGATGAAGTGGACTCATTGCCTATCATATCAAAAGAACCATACCTTAGTATCAACATCGTAACTTAAAAGTAAAAACAAAACATTAGTAGTCAATGAAAAATAGTTCATACCATCATGAAGAACACTTATTAAATGACAAACTTGACAAGATGGATAAGACACACACAAAGAAATAAAAAAGTATAACGATGTTGTAAAACAAAAACAAGAAAAGTTAAAAGAATTTGTAAAACAAAAATATGTAAAAAAAAACTTAAAAAGAACTGAGGGCCCTGAATGATTAGCATATGTGGCTATCTCCCCCATGATTGAATTGAGAGGGAGAGATCCAAAATAATAAGCACCTATTTGAATTTCTTAGAAGTGTCCAACTTCTCCCGATTGATGTTTTTAGGTTAAGGGGCGGAGGTTGGCGACGCTCATATTCCAATGTATCTATACTTTGATTATGGGCATGAGTTGTTGCCCCAGTTCATTCCATGCATGTTGGTCGGTTGCTCTCTCGATTAGCTGTCAACCATGAGGTGTCCACTTGTTGTGTGGTTGCTACATACAGTCATCATTTTATCTGTGTTTCTTGGGCACACCAGTTGCATGGAAGAGATGCGGAGCATTCCTCTATGTCATCACCCTCTGAGTCACTATATGTGATGCATGGAACTTTCTTCTTCTCGATCTTTCGATAAATGTTTTTCTTAGATATTTCCAAGGAAATATTGTGGATCCCTAGGCATGTATCTATTGTACTTAGCCATGTCCTTCCCATTATAATTGGAAATTCCCCTTTGTTGCTGTTGACTTCTATCACCAGGAAATCAGCTGGGTATGACCAACCACACATAGTGGTAACAATGTCCTCCACCAATCCAAAGGGAATGGTGATGGACTGGTCAGCCAGCTCTAGTTGAATATTGCTCTTCTTGAGTTGGGGTAGGTTCTAGGATTGATACATTTTTCATGAGATTAAGTTGACTCCGGAACTTGAGTCAAGAAGAGCCTTATGTGGTTCATTCCCAGTGACTTGGAGGTAGATTAAGGGACTTCCAAGATCAGAGAGTTTTGTTGGAAGGTGACCTACCTTGATCCAGTCGGTAATGGTATGTGTTAACATAACCATATGCGTTAATCTCTATTGTTGATTTGAAGGGAGCTCCGAAGCCTTGTGTTTTGGAAGAGCATACACAGACTCAACCACTTGTGGTTGTGAGAGCTTGTCTAGGATTTTGATTCTAAAGAAGGATCTTCTCTTCTTACGGTTGCTAGAACTAGTAACGGGTTGAAGGTTTACAACTCTCGTAGCATTACGTTGTTGCGGTTGAGTGGGGAGTTCCCCTTGCATTCTTATAGTGGAAGGTAGTGGAACTTCTGGCGTAAGAGATGTGGATGGATTTGGAGAATGGTACATGTGTGGAGTGTCTCCCATGGGAGAAGGAGTCCTAAAATACTCCTGAACTTGGTAGTGACATTGTGGAGTTGTGTCACCCATAGAGTCACTTGGAGAAACCGAGTGCTGCACGTAGTAGCCATACGGATCTGGTTGCCGGTAAGGGTATTGTTGCCTAGGCAGTGAGATCCCCCATGACTATGGGTGTTGCCACTGCTAATGTTGCTTGATAGGTTGTGGTGAAGTTCCACTTGGATAATACGTTAACGGTTGGTGGAACTACCTTGGGTTACCTTGGGGATAAGGTAACCGATGGGGTGCTTACCGTTTGTGAAGTCTTGGGTTGAGTGCATACACCCTAGACTCTTGTAGATGTGAGCTTATAGGGTAGCATCCCTTAGGATGGTCATATTGGCAGATCTCGCATCCACCATCATTATCTATGTCTGAATCCACAACCTCATCGATGATGTTCATTTTTCCCTTACCCTTGTTACATGTATGGCTTGAGTCTCTTTGCTTTTTCTTATCATGCTTACTACTTCGTTCCTCCTTAGACTCCTCTACGATTTTCAGGATAGTTTCAATTTTACTATCTAAGGAGCTCCATATTTCATCTACCTTAGCTGACACTTCGGTTCTTAGCTTTTGGAGTGGCAAGGTTTTTCTGTTCACCAACTCTTCGAGTGATGACTCATCCTCTTCATCATAGAATCTCATTCCCTTCTTTTGGAGGGAGGGATCACGGTTATATTCTTCCGCACTTTGTCTTTTCCATAGCTCCCCTTCTTCTTTAGCTACTTGCTCCAAAAAACAATGAACTTCATGGGATCTAAGTTCAGATAATCTCTCTTGGGCATATGTCCCAAGGGTTCTCCTGGTTTCATGTCTTAGCCCATCTACAAGGTGGCATAGTTGATCCTGTTGTGCATAATGATGGCCTAGGCAATGATGTAACAAGGCATAATATCGATCCATGGCAGCATCCAAAGGTTCATGAGTATCCTGCTTCCATCCTTGGATCTGCTTACATAAGTTAGACACTCTAGAGTGCATTTGGTATTTATCATTGAACAACTCTAACATCGTACTCCATCTCCTAATAGTTTCTAGCTCTAAGGACCGGTACCAACTCTCTGCTTCTTTTACTAGTGTCCTAGGAAATAACTTTAATTTTTGCCACTCATTCTCAATGTTCTGCAAGGTGCAGGCATCATGAAATGCTTGTAAATGATTTGTCAGATCAGCATTATATCCCCCTTCAAATCATGGGATGTTATTCATATCCAATCTCTTGATCCAAGCATCTTTTTGGTGCCTTGTGGGTATTCTAACTACCTCTGTGATGTCTAACATACTTTGAGTCACAAGTAGGGGTTCGTCATGATCATCTCTCTCATGACGTCTATGATGCCTACATGGTTCCCTACTTTCCCTACTATGCCTTGACTCCCTAGAGTGCCCTTGTCGTCTCTCTCGACTCTGTCATTGAGGTCTCTCATCTTGCCTACCTTTATCCTCACTGTTGTGCTTCTTATGACCACATCTGGATGTGGAAGGAGAGGGTGAATGGTGTGATGAAGGGGAAGAAGAAGGAGAGCCATTGCCATGGTGATGTCTCCTACCTTCTCTTCAATTATCCTTGCCCCTATTGTGATGATGATCAGAATGCTCACCCTTGTCATGTGTCCGTGTTCCCTTGTTGAACACTTGATGTTCATGGGGATCAGAACCCAAGTTATGAATCATGGAGCGTAGGTTCTAAACCATCACCTCCTGACCATCGTTAGAAGGGGGAACATCGTTTTGTGGAGAACCTATTGAGATAGGTTCACCACCCTTAATTTCGATGATATCAGGTGAAGCATTACGAGGGCCTTTGCCCTTCAACGATGTGTGGTAACTCTCCCACCGCTCATCCCATTGACATTGCGCTTCTGTGGGGTGGTAGTCCCTTGCGTTGTAATCGCATGCAATGTACTCAGTGTATAATTACGACATGTTAATTCATGCAAGGGCATGAAGAAGCATGTTGGGGATGGCTCTATCTGGAGGTAATACTATGTTATCTTCCAAATCTCTCCAACGCAGCTATTTGTCTTGATGGAAGACAAAGGTAAAGTTGGGTACATATTCATCATGATGAATGTACACCACACTGAATTCCTAAGGAACTAGCGTATTTTGGTTATGTGTGTTAGATTGTCGACTATTTCTTGTATGATCCCTAGGTGGTGAAGTGCTTTTGTTTGAAGAAGAAGACATTATTTCTTATTCGGTGTGCTAATTAACCGTTATATAATTTTTCATATGATTAACCCTAAGGGTTCATTTAAGCTCCCAATGATGTGAGTGATTTCCTATGTTCTACTTAGTGCACAAACACTTAGTCCTCGACAATAGTGCCAATGATGAGTGGCGAGGTACCCCTACACTCAACCATACGAATATGAGCGTTACACGTACAATCTGGTCGAACTTCGCAGACTAAGTACCTACACGCCTTATGGAACACTTAAGGTTAGTCATTCATTGTCTTCCCATACTTGTCTTTTTCATGGTTGTATGGTTAAGTAAGTCTGAGGTATATGATTTTTATGTCTTTTATGTTTTATCTCCTATGCTGATAAGGTGAAGGGTGAAGAGACTAATTAACTAACTTTAACAAACTAACTAAGCCTTAATTAACCTAGCATTAGTATCCGTTCCCACTTACCATTCACACCCTGAACCAATGCAACCTTTGGGCTTACCAAAAGCTATTCGTTGCTAGGATTACCAAGCGTAATGCACGTGCTTGAAGTGATCATACTGAATGCACTTAAGTAGGAGAGAAGGGTTGAGAGATATTTAACTGACTAATAAAGCATTTAAATGATAAACAATAAATAATAATAAATAAAATCCTATTTAGCCTATTCCATGCACTGTAAGGTTTATCCAAGAATTTCGGCTTTATTGCCATACACAAACTTGTGTTCAGGTACAATATTTGCTCAAATAAAGATCTGTTCACTTTGGAGTTCCTACTGCGGGCACATGGAAAATATTCTATCTCTGGAGAGGTAAAACTACCAGAGTTTCGCTACGGTCTAGGCCTAGAATGAGAAGCAAGGGAGAGCCGCCTCTTATTTATATACTTGGAGGTGCACTGCAATATCGCACATGCGATATCGTGTCCCATCAGTAGGCCTCTAATAGCACTTAGACATGATGAAGGACCATTCACATCATAGGAGCCTTCATGTTTAAGCATGGTGCAAAGATTTCATCTTGTCTCTATCCATTGAATAAGGCACCTACCAATTTTTATTCAAGTATCTCATTTCCTTATAAATTACACCAATTTTTTAATCTCTATAATATGGCACTAAAAATTTAATATATTTGTTAATTTTAGTTAGTTAGTTAGTTCCATACTTTCCCAAACTTTATAAAAAACCTGATTTCAATTTTGTTCATACAAGAATGCATTTTTAGTTAATCATGAGGGTATGATGAAGTATTACTAAGATAGCTGCATCGATGTATGCCATCAATGTAGCCCCATTGATACATCTTAGGATGCGTTGGTACATATGCATTGCTGCTAATCTAGCCTTTACCTATATAAGTGTGTAAACTAGCTACATTTATGGCATCATTTGGTTGATTCCCTAGCTAGAATCTTGTAGCTTCTTTTCATAGAACTTAACAAAATTTTTCCTTTGAATGCATGTAGCATGGATTGCATTGATTGTATGAAATTTTATTTGAGTGCAATATTTACCTAGACATAGTTGCACGAATGGTAATAAAATTGAAATTTCTTCTATCAATTGAAACACTTGGAATAGTTTAAGTTTATTTTCCAACATTTTATTTTAAATGTGGTTTACCTTATTATCCTTAAGCATTTAATATTCTAATTTGTAAGAAACATAAGTATGACCACTTCAAGAATAATTTACTAATGCTTGGTAATTCCATCAATGAATACTTGGTAACACAATAGTATTAGTATATGTTTATAATATGTACGGAAAGTGGGAATGGATGCTCCACTTGTAGGATAGTTTAGTTAATATAAAATTAAATATTTAATCCTTTAATTAATGATTTTACAAATAAAGAAAATTATAAAAATAAATATCTTACACCTCTATCATACTTAGCCATATGAACATATTAATACAAGTGTTGTTTGGAAAGATAATGATTAGTAATCACATCTTTCACCATCTAAGGATATAGGCCACTTAGGTAAATGTAGTTTATGGAATTGGATCAGATCATGTATACATGCTAGTGATTCATATGGTTAGGCATAGGGAATACTCATTTCTCATCAACTAATGATAAATTTAATTACTTTTTTATTAACTAAGACATATGTTAAGTTATTCCATTTTGTATGGTTATGTATCATTTTGTCTTAGTTGTGATGTTTCATAACCTTTAAAAGTGCCTATAACTTGTCTTTCATAATAATCAAAGTGTTTTTCTCTTTGTTTTCCTTTATGATGGTATTCCCATATTTTTTCATATTCGTGAGTCACTTCTCTGGATCTTAGAAACTTTATATCAACTCTAATAATAGCTAGAATGGTAAATATCAAAGAAAGGCTGGTTTGGAACTAGGATGTAAATTTCTCATATATTTGTCTATCTTGGGATATTTTTCATGTATTTTATAGGTAAAAAATTAAAATTCTATGTTTTGTAAAACAAGAAAAACTACCAAAAACCATCAATTATAGTTATGCTATGATAGAACCTTAGTTATAATTAAGCTTTGGTGGAACTTACACCTAGGCATTAATGGAGGTCCATTGATGCAACCCATGTTAATCCCAATCACATAAAAGATAAAGTTGGACAAACTAGACCTTGCAGGAGGGTGCATGAGCACTTCTTTGCTAATCCAGGTTAGTCAGTGCATTCCTCTTCCCCAACTCCAAAACCATACATTGTAATGTAAATCTTAGATAATAGTTAAAACCTTAGGGATCATGCTAGAATCATCCTAAAGAACTTGGAACCTTGAGAAACTAAGAATCTTTACTAAACATGCTATACCATAAATATAGGTGATGAAGTGTCAATAAGTTGGTTACATCAATGCATGCTTGTTGATGTAACCCTGTTGATGCATCCCCATTGATACATCTTGGGATGTGTTGATGTTAGTCCTCCTGAAGCCTATATAAATATGCATACCCATCACATTGATGGCACCTTTGGTTAGTCCAGTAGCCAAAATCTTGCATTTTTCTTTCATAGTCCTCCTGAAGCCTATATAAATATGCATACCCATCACATTTTCCTTTAAGTTCTTGTAGTGTGGAGTGAATTAATTCTAAGGAGTCTTATTCAAGTACAAGATGTACCTAGGCACAGTTGCATGAATAGAAATAAAATTGGGATTTCTTCTTTTGATTATAGCACTTGGATTGGCTTAAGTTGACTTTGAAGCATTTTCCTTTACATGCATTTTACATTTTTGTATTTAAGTGTTTAATATTTCATTTTATAGTAATGTAAGTATGACAACTTCAAGCATAACATACTAACACTTGGTAATCCCAACGATGAATACTTGGTATACACAAGAGTAATCACTTGGTAATCTAGTAGTGTTAGTATACATTTAGGATGTGTATGAAAAGTGGGAATGAGTACTCTACATTTAGGATAGTCTAGTTATTAATTAGTTAAGGTTTAACAATTTAACCACTTCTTTTCTTATTACATATTAAGATAAAAATAATAAAATTATAAGTATGAATATCTTACACCTCTTTTACACTTAGCCATACAAATGAATTTAACGCAAGTGATAATTGGGAAGACAATAGCTAATAACCACACATTTTACTATCTAGGACATAGACCACTTAGGTAAAGGATATTCATAGAATTTGACTATTTTGTGCATACATAATTGTGATTTGTATGGTTGGGCATAGGAAATATTTTCTACTCATAAATAGGGCATATGAAATAGTTCACAAATTCAAGGCTTACAGATGATATATAAATGATCATTGGATGTTTCATCATCATCAACTAAAGTCCTTATGAATCTGAAAATTTTTTTGGTCATGTTTTAGACCAGGTAACTTTGCTTCCTTATTATGTTTTAAGAAAGATAACATACAACTAAAATTCCTATGAGTTGTAGCTCCTTTTTTGTCATGTTTTAGTAAAAGTAACCTATAGCTAAAGTTCCTATGAATTGTAGGTTCCTTATGTGTGATCTAATTTAGGATAACCTACAACTAAAATTCTTATGGATCATAACTCTCTTATTGTCATGTTTTAGAAAAGATAACCTAGCTTACTTATTATTTTTTAAGAAAGATAATTTACAGCTAAAGTTCCTATGAGTTTTAGTTTCTTTATTTGTGATCTAATTTAGGATTTTTAGTTCCTAGGCACCAAATTTTATTTTAGTTTTGTTTATTTTTTGAGATTAAGGTAATATGTCTAAAACAATGCCTCTAGTTTGGTTTGCTATGTTTGTTTGTGTGGATTTGTTAAATCATTATATTTTAGTAAAATTTTGATAGTGCTTGTTTTGTATTGATTGTGCATGTGTTAGATAATTATTATTTTGGATTTTTTACTTGGTATGCATTAACCTTGTTGGGTTGTGTAGATCAGGTATCATGTTCCAAGTGAGCAAAATTGGTATATTGTAGGAGAAAGGATCATCATGTGGGATTATTTATTATTTTCATAATTATCTTAGGAGATTATGTCAAATGTATTTTGAAAAATACATATATGCATATCATAGGGAAAACCACTTAGAGTGATGGTAAGATGCTTGTTTCTTTAGAGGTAATACTTGAGTTCGAGCCTGAGTGTAGCGACTTGAAAGAGGTTGGGTTTTAACTTATCCATTGATCCTTCTAGGAACCTACCTTGGCAAGATGAATATTAGCCTCCTTTTACATGTATTCATATCATGTTTTTGTGTGGAAATGTATTGAATATACTTGGCATGTGCTTTTATTATTATCTTTCACTATCTTAAGGCCATTTTTCCTAGGGTGTGAGACCTTATATGGACCTTGAGACATAACTATATGATTTGTAATATTATAACCTACGCTAGTTTATGTACCTATGGCTTGTAGCCTATATATGGGACACTCTTGGTTGGCCTAGCATACTCCAATAGAAATGTCTCTAAAAAGATTATTTTAAAAATAGAAAAATAATTCATCTTTCATCAACTATTTGGATTTTATAATTAGTTGAGTTTTCCTTTTATTTTTATAGGAAAATTAGGGTTTAGAATTCTCTATAAGCTTCTCTACCATTGAAATATCTTATTAATCAACCTTTGATGATATTTGATAGAACATCAAATGAGAAGACTACGTTGGAGTCTTACGGGATTCTTCATCCTTGGTAAGATGTGTTTAGATCTCATTAAGATTTTATATGTCCTAATAGATCTAATCCTTATTAGGTTAGCTTCAAATAAATTATTTGAAAACTCTCACAGCTTTCCAGTATTTCATATATTTCAAAAGGCCAAGATACTTCAAAGACATGAACACCATGCATCCATGATATGTTAAAGATCTTTATTTTTCCTTAATTATTTTCATGCTTTAAGTTTTATTAATTTTAAATTTAAGTTCATGTTCAAAGATTATGAAGAACATTTTACTTTAATTTTTTTTATGTGATTTTGTTTAATATCCATGTTAGTTTTATTCCTTTATCCAGACCTAATGGCTAGCTCATTATCTTTTTGGGTAAGAGATTGCTAGTTTGAGTCATACTTGAGGAATATCCATTTGGCTATATGTATTAGGGTATACTTACAGTTATTTTTTCAAGTTTTAACATTGACCCTCTATTCCCTTCTCCCCTCCACCTCCCCTGCCCACTCCCACTCCAAACACACCCCCCCCACCCTCTCCCCACCCCACAACACCCCCCCTACTCTCCAAACCCCCTTCTTAGAATTAAGTTCTATGATATTTTATGTAACATTAAATATTAGAAAAGTTTCTATAGATTTATGTTTAGGGTAATGCAAAATTATCATGTTATGTGGCCCTCTATGTTTGCAAAAATAGGCATTTTTGTTTGAATGTTAACACCTCATGAATTATAAAAATTTTGTGGAGAATTAAGCTTGTGGTCATTGTGCTCTTGAATTTTGAGCAATTTGCATAATCTCTCTAGCCTAATTTAGGAAGATTTTGGTATTTATAAATGTCATTTTATGTTGAAGAGAAAGCCTCTTATGTTGTAACATGGGCTTATGTTTTGTATTTGATTTATCATGAATTAGCTCTCAAATTGAGTAGACGTTGAGCCACCCATGTTTATATGTTTTTTCACTAGAAATCTAGGTATCTTTTTTTTTAATTGAATCTCAACTATGTTTAGAATTAAGTGTATTTCATTTGTCTCTTTTGTTCTTTCATGAGCATAAATTACCGATGAGTGGTGGGTAGTCCCTCTGCCTACCCATAAAAATCATAAGCATTCACATATGATCTAGTTGAATTTTGTGGACTTATTTACCTAAGTGGCTAATATTCCTAAATAGTGAATTGTGTAGTTGTAAGTTGTTGTCTTCCTAATCCATACTTGTACTTATTAGTGTGTATGGTTAAGTGTGGTTGAGGAATAACATATTTATTTTTATATTATTATTATTATTTTTCTCTTATTTTCTAACTGATTAAATGAATGAAGATTTAATAATTGAACTAATTATCTAATTAACTACTTTAGTAACTAACTATCTAACATGGAGTATCCATTCCCACTTGTTTTCTGCATCTTCAACCCATATTAATGCTACTGGGTTACCTTGTGTATACTACCAGGTGCTCAAAGTATCCATTGCTAGGATTACCAAGCATTCTTATGTTATGCTCGAAATGGTCATTCTCATGTGCTTATCAATAATAACATTAATTACTTAAGAATAATAATATAAATTTCATAGATAGTACGATGCTAAAAAGTAGAGTTATGATAATCTAAGTGCTACAATGGATAGACGAAATCTCAATTTTGCTATTATCCATAAAAATATGTCCTAGGCACATATGCACTTGAATAAAATGCCATACAATCTCATATATGCACACTTTGGGCACTCAAAGGAAAAATATTCTAAATTTTAAAGGAAGAAACTACAAGAATTTAATTATGGCTATGACCTAAAAGTGCCATAAATGTGAGGGGCATGTGCATTTATATAGGCAATGATTACATTAGCATTGACATACCTGCATCAATGCATCTTAGCATCCATTAATGGGGTTGTGTCAGTGGGCATGCATCAATGCAACTTGTCTTATTCATAATTCATCAATTATTAAAAAAGGTTTCAAATGAATTAGATAAGTAATGTTTTTCAAACCTATTGCTAATTGTAGTACATATCACAAAATATATAATGTCTTTCAAACCTATTACTAATTTTATTACATGTCACAAAATAATAAAGTGCATGAGAAGTGTCATTAATTATTTTTTAAAAACTAAGGGGGAAATCTTATGATGATTTTTTGATGAATTTTCTAATAAAACTATTTAAAAAATAATAAAATTTGATGTGAAAGTTTAAAAATCATCCTTTTAATAAAAGGAAACTGAAAATATTTGATAATCATATGTAACTAAAATAGTCCTAAATACTTAAGGAAAATTCATTTTATTAAAATTTTAGCCTAAACAAAATCGGCTTCATGTCATGTAATTTGATTCCTATTAAAATCTATAAATAGAAAACCATTTTCTCTCTTTGTACATGAAGAAAATATTGATGAATGAAAAAAATTTGAACATTTTGAAGATGTTATTGATGTTTGATGCATAAAAAAATATTTACAACACCATACATACTATTTTTTATTTTATAGTTTATCAATTTAAATGCCTTGTAATGATCAAACAATTCTAAATAAACCTCTAAACTATTTTGAGGGTCAATCAATCATTGTTAGTGCAAATTTTTGAAGACTCATGGCTTCTACTAATGTCAATTTGACAATGCAACAAGATTGTAATGTTTTCATTTTTAGCTTGCAAAGAAATGTGATGCATTTGTTATTAATTAAATATGAATTTTGTGCAAGTTTTGCATTTGTGGGTTCATCATGAATCCTATATAATTTGTAATTTACTTAGACAAAAGCTCAAGATTCATTACGACCTAATCATGGATTCAATACAAATTCCATTGTGACTCATGATGAAGACTACAATCTCACAAGAACTCATACCTTGCTTGTGGTAATCCAATTTGGGAGTCTTTGAAAAATCATGACTCATTATCCATTCATGACACATTCATTTTCTAGTTACATATGGATCATGATCTCATTATTGCTCATGTTTCACTTATGGTAAATAGATTCTTAATTTTTTTCATAGATCAGTATCCCATTACAACTTGCAGTCCATTTACGACATAGTTAGTCTATAGAGTGTGACCAGTAGTCTCATTGTAGTAATGTAAATAGAGATTATAGGTGTCACTACTGAGGATCAAGAACTTAGAAGGGGAGGATGAATAAGTTTCCCAAAACAAAATTTAATAGCCACAAAACCACAACCAAATATATTGTGATTCCCCAACTTGGGTAGTCCACACTTGGAGGCTAGATTCCTTGCACATCTCTAGACTGTGTTTCTCTAAAAAGTGGTTTGAAGGGTACCACACCCTATACAAGCTCTAAGCTCCACACTGGAGTGTTTTGTCATTGCGAAACAACTTAACCCCACAAGATCTCAATATTCTTAGAAATTATTTTTAAGGATCCCACAATCTTTACAAATTAAGCTCCACTTCAAAGTGTTTTGATGCTACACAGATAGTCAATCCCATTGAATCCTAACAAGCTGAATTACAATGTCTTCTAGTAAGAATCACATCAACCCTAGCAAGGTGACAAGAGAGAGAAACAAAATCACAAGGAATGAGTATAACTTAAATTACAGGTCCTTGTACTTTAAATCATAATTAAAAAACCAATTAAGCAAATGATTTTAGAAATGAGGTTCAAAAGTGCAATATACAATGATTTTTTTGATAGTTGATGAGGAGTGGAGTAATCCAACACCCAACCATACAAGTCACAGGAATTTCATGCACAACTAGATTGTAATTTGTCGATGAGGTAATGTAATTATGCTAGTAATTAGTTTAAGTTTGAGACCATTTTCTTCTCACATGGAGCTAGTGAAGTCTACGTGTATGATTTATCTCAAAGTGAGGTATATGATATGTTGATGTTGTTTGGCCATTTGGTTCCTAGCATACATGGTAAAGTGAAAATAGTTTCTAATTCTAAGGAAAGAAGTAAATAAATCTAGTCTATCCTATGGTGATGAATGTCTAGTCCTAATTTACCATGCACACCTTGGACTCATGTAGTCATCATTGGGATTACTAGGTGTATCACTACTGGATGTACCAAGTGATAATACTACTAGGTTACTAGATAACTACACTTAGCACTTGAAAATAGTTGGATCCATACCACTTAATGACAATGAAAGTAAAGTGCATGGAATAGTAAACATTAATTAGGAAAGCAATAATTAGTTAATCTAAGTGAAAATTGTAAACATTATTCTAATTAGTAAACTAGGAGAATGTTGCAATAATATGAAATAGCTCGTTATTTATTGTTGGTCACACTTGTGCCCAAGTACAAGATGCTTGAATGAATACTTTGTACACTATGTCACACTACGCTATAGGCATTCACACTTCTAAGTGCTAAAGAGTAACTCATAAAACCAATCTGCAAGAGTTACACTACTATGGAATGAAAACTTATGTAGATCTTTGTGCCTAAGTATTGCATTTATAGGTTGGCACACATCGCACGATATTGCATGTACAATAACGTAGCTAGTGCTACGATATCGAAGCTACAATATCATATATCTGATATCATAGTTTGCTAAATTTTGATTTATCAATAGTAAAAATTCATGCACAACACTTACTCAATATCCAAGAGAATGAAGTCTTATTATAGCCTCAAATTTTTTGAAAACACCTCAAAATTCATGCAATGGCTATCTAACAACTAGTGTAAACATCTCCTTCAAGATTGAGATGTCTATCTAAAATTAACTTCAATTTTGGGGAGACATATCTTCTAAAAGTGGGATATCTCTATGGAGATGTATTCTTTTGAAAGGAGACATGTCCTATTTTTTGAAGACGTCATCTCTACATGTACTCAACTTCAGCCAAGACATCTTTTGCTTCTGGGAGATGTCTTCTATGCTTTTGAGTTTTGATTCCTTAGTTTTCATCTAGCTAATTTAGCTCCCTCTCAATCATTGAAGCATATTTATTTTGCATGTAGTCTATGTACTTGTCCATGCTTCCTTTAGTCCTTGTAGTCTCTCTACTTTGAGATCTCTTTTTAGATGTCATTCTTTGAGCTCTTCTTCATCCCCTACAAAAACATCACAATCCACAACACTCTATGAGCTCTTCTTCATCTCCCTTATGAGCAGCAAGTAGACCCTACACCCAACCATATGAATCACAAGTGTTATGCATGACTTGGTTAAATTCCAAGGACTTATATGTTTTAACATACACTAATCTAGGAGGTGAATCAATCTTTTGAATCATTGTCTTCCCAATTACACTTGTGAGTACAAGGGTATGGTTAAGTATAACTAAGGCATATGATTTTTTATCATTTTATGTTTTTTTGTGTTCTAATTTGCATAATATTAAAGAATAATGAATAAGGTAATTAATTGCTAAATTAATCTAACTAAAAAACACTAAACTAATCCTAAAATAAGCATCTATTCCTACTTCTTGTACACATCTTGAACATGTATAATACTACTGGATTACCAAACATTAAGCATTATTGGAATTACCAAGTGTTACACATATGCTCATAGTGGTTGTACTTATGTGTTTTAATTAATCACTATTTAATCTATATTAATTAATTAATTACTTAATTACTTAAAAAATTAAGGGAACTTGCTTAAAATATTAAATGCATAAAGGAAAAAATTTAACTAGTCCAAGTGCTACAAGGTTTATCATAAAGCTCATCTTTATTATTGCATACATTGTAGTGTTTAGGTACAACAATTCTTGAATAAATATCTATATACTCTTTGAATCCTATTGTGGGCACTTAGAAAATATTTTAACTTTCAAGTGAAAAAACTACTAGATCTTTGCTACAACTATGAGACATATGCCATAAATGTGGTGAAAGGTGCACATTTTTAGGTGCAAACAGTGTACCCTGTTGATGGGTACACATCAATGGGTCAAACCTTGCATCAATAGGATCATATTAATAAGATCTTGTTGATAGGATGACACTTCATCATACCCTCACAACTGAAGGAAAACTCATCCTCAAGTTCTTTACAAAATTTGGGAAGGTATGGTATTATTGATTGACAAAACAAATAGACAAACAACACAACAAAAACTAAGCACCTAGAGTGTATGGTTTTAAAATGATTACAAAATTTTGGTGTTTAAGACAACAAAATTAAACACCAAGACAAAACTGACAACTATAATTCCTCTGATGGTGTAAAGACGTTGGAGAAGATCAAATGGTCCTAGATAGTGGAGGCTCCTAAGGCTTCAAAGGACCTTCTCCTGCATCTAGTGCA
This sequence comes from Gnetum montanum, assembly GCA_015680685.1. Classification (NCBI taxonomy): domain Eukaryota; kingdom Viridiplantae; phylum Streptophyta; class Gnetopsida; order Gnetales; family Gnetaceae; genus Gnetum; species Gnetum montanum. The sequence goes on along the minus strand of MNCI01020158.1, from coordinate 43,313 downwards.
CCTAGTGGTTTAGGTGGTTCTGGTTGTTCTATGGTAGTTGCAAATTCTAGTGGAAGATAAAGGACATCCAACAGTGCCTTCATCTTCTCCTCCTTAGTCCACATAGATTTTTTGATGTGGGCTAGAATGGGAATATCCCACAAACATGGCATTGTAGGGAATAATTCCTTAACATTCACCAACCAGGTAGTGAATTATTTACATTCAATATTGAACACTTTGAGTACATTGTATAGCTCTTAGTAGTCATTCATTCAATTGGCTAGGTCCTTAGCAGTTGAACACTGATCAATGAATATCACTTTGGAAACCTTGAGTTTGGCATTGGCAATCTTAAGCTTCTGCTTGGTGTCTTTGTGATTCTTAAACTCTTCCTTGTACAAAAAATACAAGTTAGCCACTTGTTTCTTTAATTTTGACTGTGGCTTACCAGTAGTCAACATCACTAGGTTTGCATAATAGAGATTGGAAAGCTTCATGTACTTCATTATCTCCTCAATCTACAACTCCTTCATGATGATTTCTACTTTGTTATATGCATTTAACCCATCAAAGATAGGCTACCACACATCACTTCCTTGCTGGAATTGCTAGAGGGCCTCATTTACCTTTGTCTTTGTCATTTGGATTTCCTTTTTGTTAATTTCTTTCTATAGATTGACTTGATCTTTGTAATGGTTCTTGACTCTCTCAAATTTGAGAGCCTCATTTTTCTATGTGGCTATCTCTATTGTAGATTTTTGGGAAAGGGCTCAGACTTCCTCCATGGAGAGATTTCTGTTTTCAGTTGCTAATCTCTTCGATTCATGGTTCACTCTAGCTAGCTACTCCTACAATTGATGGATAAAATCTTGCATTTGCTACTTTTGCACATCAACATTCTATTGACAATGATTCTTTGTGATCAAAATTTTATTCTCACAGTGCATTTAGACAAAGTCTTTCTAAATGGTGTATGTTTTATTCTTGGCATAGACTGGTCAAAGATGACCATGACCATCTCCTTCTCATTCTCAACCTTTTTGAGCTTACCCTCAAGCTACTTAAAGGCTTCTTCTCATGTTAGTGCAGGGTTAAGAAATGTAGGATCAACAAAATAGGATCTTAATTTGGCAACATCTACAACAAATCATTGGTTTTGTGCTTAGGTTATTTCAAGTTGCCCCTCCAATAGGATGTAGTTGCCCCTCCAATATGTGCTTGGGCTAAGGGTTCTTGCAAACATCTGTGCATCTTTAAGTGTAGAAACATTTAGTACATACATCGTAGATGCATTTAATTCTTTGGTAATTTTATTAGCAACAACTTCTATTATTGTCTCCTACCCATGGTGCTGCATCACCAAGATAGTTGTCCCCTTGCCCTCTTCTAGATGTATCGAGAAAGTAGCAGTGTTTCCAAGGATTTCTAGAAATTACTATTGTTGATAGAGGGATATCATTACCTCTTGGGTGCTAGGATTTTATTTGGTAGGAATCTATGTTCTTTGGACTAAAAACATTGATCCACCACCTTCCATATGATTGATTTTTAAGCCACTTCATTGAGGTGACTCTTTGCTAGGTGATATATAGATGGATCTCCACCACTTGTTCTTGCTTTCTACTCCTACTCTCATAAGAGCTACTTTTGAATATCGTGTATGTGCTCAAGAGCAATGTGGGATTTGATGTTGTTTCATGAGTAGGTGGTAGTTGCTGCTTCTTTTCTTGGATGACTTTAGCAAGCACCTTATCCTTCATCATCTCTGCTTAGGAAGAGGATGGAGCACTTTGGACAACATCATTTGTATAGCATGCTATGCCTTCCCTCTTTCACAATTTTTAGATGAGACATGAGAAGAGGAGTGTCTTCCTTTCATGTTCATTTTTTTTAAATTGCTTCTCTATCTCAAGATAGATTAGTTGTGGAAGGTTGACCAGGAATCTATCACTTAGAGCAGTACATGCATAAGTAGAGAAAGTTGTGATCTTACTTGGCCTCACTGTTGGATTGAGGTAAAAGGCTGCAATCTTAAAGTATGCATGCTCTATCATGGTGAGTGCACCAAACTTCTTACAGTATACTCCATAACACCATTACATCCATTCTTTCTTGATGCTAGGATTTGCCTACATTAAAATTTTTAGAAGATTTTCCCAAGACTCTGGTAACCCAAGGACCTCTATGATGGCTTTCACCAAGTAGGATACTAAAATATCCTTGATCTTGATCATTGAACTAACCTACTGATTATTCTAGAACAAGTATGTCTCTCCCATGTACCACTCCCTAATGAAAGTGATTGTGTATCACATGGGAGAGTTTTGTAGTTGAGCTTTGACTTTGGAGGTGCGAACTCTAAGAAAGGTCTAAAGTTTAGCTCTTGGAGCATGTATTTCTAGACCTCCTTATTCACAATCTACTTGAGGCAAGCCTTTGTTAAGGTGACCTCAAGGTTCAGTCTAGGTTGAAGTGCCTTCTCTTGGTGAGACTATTCTATTGTAGCTACATCTTTGAGAATCTATTAGACAAATTCCACTTCAAGCTCCTCCCAAAGAGGTCCCATGGCATGGGTCTCTACTTGCTCATGGAGTTGTTCTTAGCCCCTTTCTATTCATGGTTATTTGTCCCTTGGTTGGGATGGTCCTCCTTCATGATGTGCTTTCATTTAGGTGCCATCTATGGTCACAACACAACCAAGGATTAGCATTCCATGTGTAACTTATATCATTTTAGTACCTTTCTCATTGGATAATTATACTTAGGCTAAGTTTTGACCATGGCATATTGATTATTTTATTGTTATTTTACTTAGAGTATTACTGAAGCTTGTTAGAATGGTTTAACTCTTATAAATTGGTGTTTGAATGTTGGTTTTTTAGTTAAACCTTTGTGGGAGTTAGAAATTTTTTCAAAAAAATTTTCATCAAAAACTTAAAGTTTGTGGCACCCACAAGGAAAAGGTTATATTTAATAGCTACAAGGTTGAAGAATGGAGTGAATCAAATAAACGATTAGAAAGATAGGGCTTTTGGAAGGTTCTAGTTTCTAAAAATTTCAAAAACTCCCTCATTTTGAAGCAAATGTGAAAAATTATCAAGGTTCCATGTGTATTTATAGGCAAATGTAAACCCTAAACCCTAAACCCTAAAATATCTTACATTAAATATCTCGAAAAATAAAAGGAGCTTTTGCATGAAATTAGAGTCTATGGAGAGCTAGAAAAGCCATGAACATGATGAAAATAGTAGAAGATGACTTGTAAATTCACAAAAATGGAGAATTGATGGAAGAATAAAATTTTATTGAAGAAAAATACCTTAAGGAGTGCATAGTTGAATGCAATTGATGGAGTGCATGAAAGATTTGATTGTGAGAATCCCTAAGGATAAGAAACTTAACTAATTCAACTAAGAGGTATGTAAGTGGGTTCTTCCCATAGAAGGTTCATGTTCTTTTTGTCCTTGCATAACCTCAACTAAGGAGTTCATGGACACCATAGTTGATTAATGGTTATGAAAAGTTAAGGACTGAATCTAGAAGAATCTACCTAAGAATTTGAACACATCAAACTAAGACATTGAATAGAGACAGAAGATGAAATGGAGTTATGAAGTGTGGTCACATGAAGTCCCTTATGCATCTTATGCTTAAATGACCTAATAAGGTTCATTATTAGTCCAAGTCAAAACCAACCACTTTCAGTGACTTTACATCACCACTCTAAGACCAAACTATTCCCTCAAGATACAAGAATGCTTCCATAGATCAATCACCATTTCTTATTTTAAAAGAAAAGAGAAGTAGGAAGTGAGAAAGGGCCTTAGTTAGAGGGGATCTTTAGGCATGGGTAACATGTCTTTCTAGTCCCATAACTAGTGCTTGTAGTTCATTATTTCATCTAAGGGGTGTGCTTTGAATTTCCACTATTATTATTATTTTAGATTTTATGTTTTTATGGATTTTTTGATGGAAAGCACATCATGCAAAGACTTTTTAACCTTTTGTTATTGGTTGACATGGAACGGTAAGAGATCCATGAAAACACTCTTGCACTCAAGTAAGTAGAAAGGTACAAAGAGCATTGAATCCCCTTGGAAGTTACACACTTTGCAAACCTTTGAATCTTTCCCAAGTTTGAAAACTACCTAGGTTACAAGTTCGTTAAAGTTTTATTAATGAAAAAGGGATCTCATATTTCCAAAACTAGGAAGACCATAGAGTTTGTGGATGGATGGAGGATGTGGACTCACTATTTGTTTCATGAAAAAGAAACCATGTCTTAGTCATTAGTCATTAAAATTCAAAATTAGAAACTAGACATTAGCTATCAAAAACATTAAGTACAAACCACCTTTAGCAACAACTACAACATCACTATGTCTTGTTGGCAACAAAGCATGTTTATTTAAAAAAAAATAAGAAAATTTATATAAAAAATAAAGTAAAAATATAAAAGAAATTATAAAATATTCAGGAAAGTTAAAATGTACTAATTATGTTGTAAAACAAAAATTGGAAAAATAACAAAGTGTAAAACAAAAAGATGTAACAACTAAGAAAGGGTAAGAAAAAAAGTGTAAAAATAAAGAAAGTGTAAAACATAAAATTTGAAAAAATAAGGAGCCATTTTAATGATTAGCATGGATCGCCATATCTTCCAGATTGACTTGGAAGGAGGAGATCTGAAAAATTGAGTGTGGTTGTGCATTTGAGGAGGCGTTGCTTTCACTAGCTTGCTTGGGCTCATGGAAAGGTTTTAATTGTTGCATGTTGACTAGCTATTTTTTATTTGGGCTCTTAAGTTTATAGATCAAAATGACCTCAAAATAAAAGGTTTTGTAAATGATGTAAGACCCTTCCCACAATGTTTGGAAATTAGTTTGTTGAGGCATGTGTGTGGGGTTCTAGTAGAGGACCTTGTCTCTAGGTTGAAATTTTACCTTCCATATTCTAAGTTCATGGTGTTTTTTGTTGAATGCCTTATGCACTTCATTCAAGGATAGGACCACCAATCTATCCTCATTTAGTGCATTAAGGTTGATCAATCTTTCTTTCTATGCTAGGATAAGGTCAAGGTCAAGGTCACAAGTTGCTGAAAGTGTATAGAGCTTAGATTGGATTAGAAGAGTTGGTAATTTTCCATACACCAGATCATAGGGAGAATAGCCTAAAGGAAGTTTCCATGTTGAGTAGTATGTCCAAAGGGAATCATTGAATTTTGTGCTCCAGTCTCTCTTATATTTGCTTATTGTTTTGTTTAAGATCTTAGTGATTTCCCTATTGGTAACCTTAGCTTAACTGTTGGATTGGGGTTGGTAAGGTGTTATTAATTTATGTTCAACCCCCAAGCATTCCATGATCTTGTAGAAATTAACACCTATAAAATAAGTACCATTATTAGAAATCAATGCACATGGCACTCAAACTATTTACAATGTTCTATTGTACAAACTGCATAGTAGTGGAAAATGTATAGTTGGTGATAGCTATTGCTTTTTCTCATTTTTTACAATAGTAAACAATGACTATTGTGTATGTCTTTTTATTTGACATGGGTGTGATGGGATCCATGAAGTTTATGCCCTAAATATTGAAGGGTTCCAGTGGTTGGATCCACTACTAAGGCCTCTCCATTCAAGTGATCATCCCACCATTTCATTGACAAAATTCATAAGAGAAAATGAATTGGTGGGCATCCCTGAAGATTTTTGGCCAATAATACCCTACCATAAGGATCTTAATGGTCATGCATCTTCTTACATAGTGGTCCCCACAAGGGTCCTCATGAGCATATTGGAGAACATGTAGTTGAGTAGCATCAAGAACACACCAATGAATTAGGCCATTAGTGCACACCTTGTAAAGGTGTCCATTAATCTCCATGAAGTGCTTAGCCTGATGAAGAAGCTACTATTTCTTCCTATGATCCAACTCTTGTGGCATCTCTTGAGTAAGAAGATAAGTGAGGATGCTATTGTACCATGTTGGTTCAGTGGGCACTTGTTCATTTATTGCACTGGCAAAGAGGAATTTATTAGAAAATTAATCAGAGAGCTGACTCTCCTCCTCTTTGTTGTCCCATTGTAACTAATAAAAGTGATTAACAACCACATTATCAATTATCTTTCAATCTACCATTGTAAGATCAAACTCTTGTAAGATCACCAACCATCAAATTAGATGAGGGCTCATCATCAGCCTATTCATGAGGAAGTAAGTGGCACTGTGCTTTGTGCACAAAGACCTTGTATCCAAGCACATAGTATCTAAACTTCTTTAAGCAATAGACCACCACCATCAGCTCTATCTCCATTGTGGTGTTGTTGAGTTGTGCATCCACAATGCTTCAGCTTACATAGTGGATGTAATAAGGATGTTTTTGGTCATCCAATTGCATAAGAAAAGCTCTTAAAGCATAGTTTGATGCATCCCTCATGATGTGAAATGGATGGAAGAATTTAGGTGTTCATAGAATTAGAGTTTCTACAAGTTTTTCTTTGAGTTTCTAAAATGCCTTTTTGCATTCCTTAGTCCATACAAATGAAACATCTTTTTTTGTAAGCTCGACCAAAGGTTTAGTGATCTTAAAGAAATTCTCTATGAATTGTCAATAGTAGATACTACATCCAAGGAATGACCGAACATCTTTAATGATTTCTAGTTGATGGGTTTTTCCTTTGATGATCCTAATCTTTTTAGGATCCACCTCAATCCCTACCTAAGAAATTCTATGCCCTAACACAATGCCCACATAGACCATGAGATGGCTCTTTTACTAATTAAGTTAAAAATTAGTATTCAAGCATCTTTTAAGGACTTTCTCAAGGTACTCTAGGTCCTACTCAAATGTAACACCATAGGTAGAGAATTCATCCATGAAGACTTCCATCCCACTACCAATCTGCTATTGAAAAATTCTAAGGATAAGGCATTGTAAGGTTTCAAGGGCGTTGCAGAAACCAAATGACATTTTTCAATATGAAAATGTTCCCCATGGACTTTTAAATGTAGTTTTTTCTTGATCTTTTAGTGTGATCTAAATTTGGTTATAGCCACTATAACCATCCAAAAAGTGGTAGAAACAATGCCCAAAAATAGTGTTAAATACCTAGTCTACAAATGGCAATGGAAAATGATCTTTGTAGGTCGCCATGTTTAATAGCATGAAATCAATACACATCGTCCACTTGCCATATTTCTTTAGCATAATTACAAGTGGACTAACCCACTCGCTATCTACAATTAGATAGATGAACCCTTTCTTGAGGAGTTGTTCAATTTCCTCTTTGACGATCTACTTCAATTTTGGGTTCATCTACCGCTGAAGCTACCTCTTTGGCTTGATGAAAGGATCAATATAGATGTGATGTTGCATATCCTAGGATCAATTCCTATGAGTTCAAGATATGATCAAGCAGAGATTGTTGGTCATTTTTTGATCACATTTGACAGCATCGTTTTCTGCTTAGGAGCAAAATTAGCATTGATTATCACTGGCATACCATTTTTTAGAAATGTATACTCCATGTTGGCAAGTAGAGTTTTCAACTCTAGGGGCTCCTATTTGAAAGTTTTAGGGATTTTCACATTTTCGCAATAGCTATCATCAGGTTCATCATCAAAGAGTTGATGATGAACTTTCTCTAGTTCATCCATGCCTTCATCATAGACACATGTTAAGCTCTCAGTTGGTTCCATGCAAAGTGTGCTACTTTCAAGATTAGTTGTTAGCCACTAGGTGCCCTCCTATTTTGTGGTTGCTACATACATGCACCTTTGAATTTCATATTCATTTGCATACTATTTGCATGCTAAGATTGATGTGCTTTTGATAGATAATTTCTACACACAGTTACATCCTATATTGTTGTACATGATGCTTGGAACTCTCTTATTCTCAATCTTTCCAAAAGCATTTTCCTTAAAAATTTCTAGAAAAAGACCTCTAATGTCCATTTGTGCATCAATAGTGCTTAACCAAGACCCTCCCATAATGATTGGGAAGTCCCCCTTGTAGTTTTCAATATTGATCACTAGGAAATCAACAAGATAGGACCACCCATAGACAGTGGTCATAATATCCTCTACCAATTCCAAGCAAATAGTGATGGATTGATCTACCAATTCAAAATGAATGTTTCTTGAGTGGAGGTAGGTTCCAGGATTTGTACATTTCATGAGAAATCATATTGATACTAGAATCTAAATCAAGAAGATCCTTGCATGGTTCATTTCTAGCAATTTGCAAGTAGATGAGGGAACTTCCAAGATTATCTCTTTTCCTAGGAAGGTTACCAACCTTGATCCAATCAGATATGTCATGGGTTAACATGATTGTGTGGATCTTGGAAGGCTTTTGGTTTGAAGGGTTGTCAAAAGAAATGAATGCAAATGATGAAACAGACATAGGGAGACTAGTTGCATGAGTTGGTGAGGGCTTGGTAGGATTGTTGGTTTGGAAAAATGATTATTTACTAGATTTGATTTTTGAACCACTTGGTTGTGAAGCTGGCTGTAAGTTAACAACCTTAGTAGCATTACATTACTATAGTTATATTGGAATTTTGGCCTACATGGATGGAGCAGTTGGTAATTGTAGTACTCCAGAGGATAGTAGTGATGCTAAAATGAAGTGTAACTAAAAGAGTCACATGGAGACATGGGTTACTAAGCATAGTACCCATATAGATCTAGCTACCTGTAAGGGTACTATTGCCTTAGCAATGGCATCCCCCATGATTGTAGGTGCTACCACTAATGATATTGCTCATATGATTATGATAGAGATCCACTTGGGTAGTAAGCTTTTTTTTGCTAGTCGAATTGCCAACCTAGGATAAGGCAATCATCTGGGTCCTTGCCTTCTTGCCAACCTAGGATTCAGAGCATACACCCTAGACTCCTACAAGTGTGACACAATAGGGAAACATCCCTTAGGATTTTCATATTAGTAGATGTCACATCCATTATCATCATCTGATTTTGACTCCACAACCTCTTCTACTGTAGCAGCCTTGCCCTTTCTCCTTTGGTAGGTTCTTTCAAATTTCTTCCTTCTCTTGCGATCATGATCACTACTTTGTTTTTTGAATTCTTCTACAATTTTCATAGTAGTTTAAAATTTTTTATTTAAAGAATCCCACATGTTTTCCACTGATGGGATGCGATATCGCATGGGCCATGATATTGCATCCCCCGCGATATCGTGTACGCGATATTGCGTACACAATATCGCAGTGCATCGCAATGTCTATAAATAAGAGGCAGCTCTCCATTGTTCCATAGTAGGAGTTAGATTGTAGCAAAGCTCTAGTAGTTTGATCCCTCCAAAGATAGATTATTTTCCAGTGTTTGCCCATAGTGTGGTGAATGTAATTGTATGGCATCCTTTATTCGAGTGTGACGTACTTGGACACGCACATGAACGGAAATAAAGATCAAGATTACTTCATCATTGCAGCATTCACTTTGTTATTTATTTAATTAATTGTTATTTATTACTTTTCTAGTTAATATTCTCTCTCACCCTTATCTCCTAGAAACGCAGAATGAGTATGACTTGATTACGAGCTCTTAAGTGTGACTACTTGGTAACCTAGTGGCAAACCTAGGATCTGTGCTTGGTAATCCCAGTGGTAGTCATGCACAAAGTTCAAGGTGTGTACAAATAATCAAGGAATGGATGCTCATCGCACTTAGGCTAGTTTAGATATTCTCTTACCCTTTTCCTCCTAGCTTAGTTTAGTTAATATTACTTTCCATTGCCTTCAGGAGTAGCACTAGATTAGGAACACATCATACACCTCACTCTAGACTAAACCATATGTGACAAATATAATACTAGCCCATGTGGGAAGACAACGAACTGCGACCTAAGGATAACTTTCTAGGTGCCACAACTAGTCCGTTTGCAGAGTTCGACTGGATCGCGCATGAGAACACTCGTATTTGTATGGTTGAGTGTAGGGGTACCTCACCACTGATCATTAGCGTTGTTGTTGGGGACAGTGCTAGTTATCTAGATTAGTTATAACATACAAGGTCATTGTCTATGACTTAATGATATATCTCTTAGAAATAAGTAATTATAAAAAGTCACATAAATTCACACACAACAATGCCTCTCCTACAAGAGCACAGCAATGCCACACTTAGTGAGGAAGTTCATTGGAGAACCAATGAACTATATGAGAATGAAGATTGGAGTATGCAACCCGAAGTGGGAGTTTCTTATAAACATGAATGAAAGAAACATCATCCCAACACACGAAAGCATAACTTACCCGATGACGATGAACCCCTACTGGCCACTACAAGCTTAACGCAAAGACAAGAGGCTATTTGAATCTCATGTAGGCATAGTAAAGAGAGCCATCTACCCAGGCTTGATTTAAACAACTTTCCTAAATTTTTAGGAGGCTATGACTTAGATCCACATCAACATTTACAACCCTTCTATGATGCCTACACATGGAACAACATTGATAACGATTGGCAAAAAATTAAGCTCTTCCCCATGACACTCGTTGGCCAAGCAAAAGTATGGTATAGATTGTTAAAACCAAATTCAATATAACATTGGTCAATAATGATATAATTCTTTAACAAAAAATATCAAACCTACTCAAGAGTGTCAGCCTTGAGGAAAAAAATCCAAGGATGGAAACAAGCACAACATGAACCCTTGGACATGGCCTTAGAAAGATATTATGCACTGTTAAACAACTGTCCAGGCCATGGGTTTTCTAAGGAAAGGCTAATGTGCCATATCATTGATGTGCTACGTAATGAAACAAGAGAGACCTTAGGAATGTATGCCCAAGGCCAACTATATGAACTACGAACCCATCAAGTCCAATAGCTTATTAAATAGGTAGCAAAAGAAGAAGGAGAATTAGCTAGATGGGAGAGTATTGAAAAACATCAACAGGACCAAAATCTCAACTTAACAAAGGTCCATGATCATAAAAAGGAGAAATCAACCAATCTCAAGGTGGAAACATCATCTTTGCAAATACAACAAATATTAGAAGAAGCTGAGGCAAAGATCAATAAGATGTTGGAATGGACATATCAAAAGTGTGGAGAATTTATCAACATTATTGGAGATAGATTTTTAACAACCCAAGAGGCAGGACAAAACATTAGACAATCAGAAAGAAGGGATAAGGAAAATAAGAGCTCAACTGTTGATCATACATATGAATGCAACATATGCTTGTACGATCATCCCATGGGCCAATGCCCAATCTTGTCACATTTATATGAGCATTGGGGAAACATGTTACATCTAGAGTTCGTACAGAGATACTGTGTTTGATCATAGTGGCAACAATCCTAGTCATGGGGGAGACCACCCTTAGACTGGAGACACCCTTCATATCATCTGAATCTAGATGCTTATCATGTTCAACATCCTGTCTCTTCAGCTGGGCCACCATACTCTATCACACCACATTACTATTCTCCACAATACTATCAGCCTATGCCTCCAACACAACCACCACCTTGTGTATCCTACACTTCTCCTCATTTTCAACATTCTCATCCATACCTCCTTCTACATCTCCACCAACTATTCCTAAGGTGCTTGCACCACCGCAACAACCCATGAATGGAACTTGTGCGACTGCTACTAACAACAATGAAAAGCCTCCTCAACATCAAAAGCATCCTTTCTTTAAACACGGCTGCAAGAAGGGACAACATAATTTCAAGGCCACTACATCCTCCAACTCAGCACAAGTCCCACACTGTGGTGCATCCTTACCGTTGAACCCAACGCCTCATGTCATTCCATCAGGGCCACCAACTCACACTCCAAAAATCATATGGCCCAATTAACATAGACATGGAGAGTGACAACCCAATCCTTGCATACCATCTAACAGTCCCAAACATCATAGTGGGTTAACTCATTATCCGAGAACTACATCATATAACTTGCCCCACTATGCTTATTATAACCTAGTGTGTGAGACCCAACGAGGTAAGTATGACCAAGTTCCAATACTTCCAACATGCAAGGATCCTCAACCTTCATTTATTAATCCTTGCCATGCTCAACTGTTTAGTTATGGGGGATATCCCCCATTCTAAATAACAAGCAGGGTTAATAAATATTTTTCATTTTCTTTGATTTTACAACTTTTTATTTTCCAATTTTTAATTTTTCAACTTCTTGTTTTATCTTTTTATCTTTTGTCTTTTTAGTATTTTTATCTTTTTATGTTTTTTGTAAGTAATCTCGTCTATGAATAAAACACTCATGTGGATCATTGGTTGAGGTGTGTTCTATGTTATTAAGTCTCGAGCGATTAATTATTTCTACAGTGAGCCCATTACACCCACTCATCCACTCTACAAATAAGAGGCTCTGTTCGAGGGTACAGTGATATTCTTGACATTTTTGAAACTTAAAATTAATTTTGTGTTCATTGTACCCAAAATGAAGAAGGATGGACCAAGAGGGAATGATTAGGGTGTGACATCAAGGGGACTTGCGGATTCTCTTTGGTGATGTCTGTGGGAGTTATCATGCAATGTGGTTGTACTAAGATCCTTGTAGATCTAACGAAAAATGGGAGTAAGAGTAATCAAAAGGGCACTCAAAAACTCAATGCTATTCGAGGGAGTCCCACTGGAAAGACATGCACCCATGCCTGAAGGTTTGCGGCCTCTCTAGTTTTAGTAAAGTGAAAAGAAGAAAAAAAGAAGAGAAAAAGAAAAACAAGAAGAAAAGTGCCAGAAAACAAAAATCACTCCTCCCTTGAATAAAACGCCAAGTGATCATACACCTTGTTGTTATGATACTCTCATAGTTGTTCATTAGGGGATGAAACAATGCGATGTCACTGATTAGAGGAATGGACTTGGTCCTGATCTTGGAACGATGGGTTAATGACACATTAATCATGCTTTACACGTAGGATTCACTATGTCCTGGGTCAGTCACCTCATGTCCCAATCTCTACAATCCCTTTCTATAGTTCATATCATCTTACTATTCATGTAATTGTAACTCGTGTCCCTTGTAGCATAGAATCTTCATCTCATTTTGGTGATACTTACATGTGTGTGTTTTGTGGAGTTAGTGCAGATTACATCTAACCCTTATAGTGCCCACGGACACTTTAAGTGTGGTTACACAAGGGCATTATAGGTTAGAACCTGCTTTGGGGAGGACCCACTTGTGTAATATTTTGTAATCTTTACTTATGACACAGCTCACACCTACCATTTCTTACCCTCAGCTTATTTTTCAATTGATTTTCTTTCCCTATGAATTTTAATGTTCCAATGTACCATTACATACCATTTTTCTTACCACCCAAGGGTTTATTGATAAAATCCACATCATCATCATTAATGGTGCCTCTTGAATTCATGAAATTTCCCTAGAACATCTTGATAATAGCCAATGTCCTCAATTTATAACATTAATTTCAAAATAACCCTTAAAAAATTTGGTATTTTCATGGTGTCTCACATCACTAGGGATGAGATATCATGTACGCGATATCACGTCCCACATGATATCACGTACGCAATGTATCATATGCGATATCACATCCCTGCCACCTATAAATAGGTCACCCGCCCCCCCCTCCTCCCCGCAACACTTAGCATCATTTTTCCATTCACATGGGGGGAGTTTTTGAAATTTTTCTCTGCGACTTGCAATTGAGCAACCCTTGTGTTTTTCACTCTATCTCGCTCGCTGGTGCTCCAATTTTTATTCTGTTTGAACCTACTTGAACCTGGAGTGTTCAGCTTAGTTGTGTGGGAGGGACACTTGCTGAAAAGTGCCTAACTTTTTTGAAATTTATCATTGCCCAAAGGACATTAGTTAGGGTAATTAACTATACCACATAGAATAATTGTGCCTAAAAATCATTTAATCCCTAGGTATACCAGGAAACTAAAATGGAAACCACCTAAGTCACAAGACTTATTATTACAAAATTTTGGGCATGATCACACATAATAAAATAATATCATTAATAAAGGCAAGTAGTAAGGTATAACTTGACTTCAAAAATAGCCTTACTAATGCTTGGCCCATGTGATTACACATGGCCCTAAAATGTGGACAACAAGAAGTTCTTGCCCAAGGTGGAAGCAAACGAGCTTAGAGAGGTGGAAGACAAAGACCTGCTAGAAAACATGTAGAATAGGAGGAGTAATCATTTAGCATTCATCAAGATGAACCTCCTACCAGATGGTCTAGGCAAGAAGAAGGAGGAGCTACTGTAGCGCCTGAACTGGGACAACAACTCACGTTGCCCCAAGATTGCATTCAGGCCATCCACGAGAAGTCCACATTCGCTACGGTGATTTTGGAATTGAACTTTGAAACATTTGCAGAGTTTGCTCCTAAGGCCATTAGGGATCACCTCAAAGGGTCTCCCTTATGGCCTTTCCTCTTTGAAAGAGGTGCCTGGTACCTAGGAGAAATGTACCAGTTTTGGCACAATAGCAAGCAAGGAACCACTGTTAATATTTGTGGTGTGACAGTTGACTTCTCTACGCAGGCAATTTTGAAAGTGTTAAACCTTCTGAATATAGGACCCTAGGTTGCTCGGTTATCTACCCATTCAGACCCCGATGTGTGAAAGGATTAGTTAGAGAAGGCTTATGGCAAGGATAAAGCATTTGGTGAATTGACGATGGAAGGGAGGGTTTACTTCAAAATTGGAACATATCACCTCTTCCCCACAAAGGGCCTTAAAAGCATATCAACTTATGCGGCCAGAGGATGTGCAGTGTTGATGGGAAAGGTTAACACTAACCTACCCCATCTATATTTGATGGAGATCTTGAGGTGGTTAGAACAAAAGAAAGGGAAGATGGCACTGCCTTTCCCCTGTCTTATCAGAAATATTTTCTGACATGCTGGTGTCCAGGGATACACCAGTGACATCCTCCAGAAAGCCCAAACTACTTCATATGCAAAATTGTTAAAGCTTCAGCTCTAAGAAAAAGCACTGGTAAATAGCTAGGACCAGAACAAGAAGAAGAATGTATGGCTGGACCTAGTCAACCTCCAGCCACAGATCCCAACCAACAACAAGAAGCAGGGCCCAGCATAGGTCAGGATCAGCCACCACCACTGCAAGACTACAAACCTTCGATGAGCCACTTTAGGGCCATTGCTAAGATGGTCAGTTGGGGAAGTCGTGATTATGTAAACCTCTTCTGCATCATTGATGATGCCAGGTAGCCTACTATTTCATTAGATCGCACAAGGGGGGAGGTATCTATTTAAATAGGAGGAGGAAAAAGTAGATGGTCACAACAGATCTCAAGAAACGTGACATCTTTCTAGGTGCAGTTAGAGACTAATGAAGGGGCCACTGTGGTGGTCATGCAACACCAGAATGTCATGGGAGCTATAGAAGTGGTCGTAGATCACATCAAAGAATCCTTCAATGTACCTATTGTGCCACCGGCTGATCTCTTAAGAGCACAAGATGCTCAAACCTTGGTTGGAACCTCAATGACTCCTGCAGAACATGAGGATGTGCTTGATAGATTTCTTTAAATAGGGAAAGTAATGACGTCCCTGTTTGACATCCCTAAGGGTAGAGCATGCTGAAGCTGAAGTGCAGAAACTCCAAGAGTAGTTCATGGCCTTACAAGCAGCACAGAGGGACCCTCTACAATTTGTTTCTGCAGACCAGCTAGAAAATTTTAGAACGGAGTAATGAATAAAGCTAATTTTAGAGAATAAAAAGGTGGTGGATGAAAAGGAGAAGGCCACTTGGGATGCCTTCGTAGCACAAGCGTAAACCCATGCGCATCTTAGGGCACTCAAGGGCTTGCAAGATGAAAACAAATAGCTTGTGATTGATAACCTTTGATTTACCACTGTAGAAAATCAAAAGAATGTTCTCGATGAACAATTTTATCAATTGCGAGAATAATTGATCTAGATCAACCGAGACATGAGCCATTTAGCTAGAGAAAATCGAACCCTCTCGATGGAGGAGGTACCCACAATTTGTCAAAAGTTAGCAATTGAGATAAGCGCATCACAGAACAAGGCTAAACAACATGAAAAGCTAAAGGAGCACTTTCGGGATCAGGTGGGGATGTACAAAAAAATCCTAGAGAAGGAGATCCATATGGCCAAGGCCCAAATCAACACCATTAGTGCTCAACACACTGACTGGTAGGTCATATTGGACATATATTCCTTTGTCCACCAAGCGGAAGTTAAGAACCTGGACCTGTAGATTCAGGACTTAATGAAGTACATGGAGTTGGTGAATCTCATATATGCCAACCTTGCCATGTTAATAGTAGGGCACCCGAGGTTAGATCTCGAGTAGCAAGTAGCTTCCACCCACATTAAATACGAAGAAGAATTTGCAGAGTGCAAGAAGTTGGTAGAGAAATTGGATGTTGCAAATTCTAAACTTGAGGTGGTAAAAGCCAGCTACGAAGGACAGAAAGACATTGTAATTGACTTGGATCAATGGCTAGCAGACTTTCATGAGTACAAGGATAAATTTAGAGCCTATGAAGAGTAACGACAGGTGTTCGCGGCTTGGTATGTCAAGGCCAACCAAATGTTTCCACAACTACCCTAAACATGGGAAGTGCCGACTCTATCAAATGTTGGAACATTAGCATGGATGGCACAAGACCCTTGGACCAAAGAGGAGAAGCTTCAAGCCATACTTCAACGCCATCAACCCTCAAAACCTAGAGCACAAGACAAAGGGAAGGCACCAATGGAGGAGCCACCGCCACCAGGAACTACATGAGTTCTAAATTTTTGTAGTTGTAGCATATTTTGTGTGTTGTGTTTTCTTCCCACACTGCGGCATCATTCCATTTCTTTTTCATCTAATAATCCCATACCTATCCACTGTGTAATCACTGTAACTTGAGGATGAGTTTTTATTTAGTCGTGGGGGTATGATGGGATGCGATATCGCAGTGTACCATAATGTCTATAAATAAGAGGCGGCTCTCCCTTGTTTCATAGTAGGAGTTAGATTGTAGCGAAGATCTAGTAGTTTGATCCCTCCAAAGATAGATTATTTTCCAGTGTCTGCCCACAGTGTGGTGAATGTAATTGAACGGCATCCTTTATTCAAGTGTGATGTACTTGGACACGTACATGAACAGAAATAAAGATCGAGATTACTTCATCATTGTAGCATTCACTTTGTTATTTATTTAATTAATTGTTATTTATTGCTTTTCTAGTTAATATTCTCTCTCACCCTTATCTCCTAGAAATGTGGAATGAGTATGACTTGATTACGAGCTCTTAAGTGTGACTACTTGGTAACCTAGTGGCATACCTAGGATCTGCACTTGGTAATCCCAGTGGTAGTCGTGCACAAAGTCCAAGGTGTGTATGGATAATCAAGAAATGGATGCTCATTGCACTTAGGCTAGTGTAGATATTCTCTTATCCTTTCCCTCCTAGCTTAGTTTAGTTAATATTACTTTCCATTGCCTTAGGAGTAGCACTAGATTAGGAACACATCATACACCTCACTCTAGACTAAACCATATGTAAAAAATATAATACTAGTCCAGGTGGGAAGATAGTGAACTACGACCTAAGGATAACTATCTAGGTGCCACAACTAGTCTATCTGTAGAGTTTGATCGGATCGCATGTGAGAATGCTCGTATTTGTATGGTTGAGTGTAGGTGTACCTCGCCATTCATCATCCACCTTGGCTAAAATTTCATAAATATATTTTTGGATCAGTAAGGGTTTTTGCTACACCACTTCATCAAGTGGTGCTTTTCCTTCATTATCATAGAATTGGACCTTCATTTTTCTTATGGAAGGATCCTAGTTATATTTCTTAGTACTTTTCCATTTTCTTAATTCTCCTTCTTCTTTTGCAACCTACTCAATTATCCTTTGGATATGATGAGTTTTAAGTTCTAACATCTCCCTTGGGTATAAACCCCAAGGGTTCTTCTCATTTCATATTAGAGCCCATCTACAATATGGTGAAGTTTCTTCCTTTGAGAATAACCATGGCCAGGACATTTATGAAAAAGAGAATAATATCAACCCATGGCTACATCCAAGGGTTTATGTATTCCTTATCACCAGCCTTGGATTTTCTTTCTCAAGTTGGACACTTAAGAGTATGTGTGGTATTTATCATTAAATAGCTCAAGCATCGTACTCCATCTACGAAGTGATTCCAGCTCCAAAGAGTGTTACCAACTTTTTGCTTCTTTTTTGGGTGTCTTGAGAAATAGCTTAAGTTTTTGCTAGTTATTTTCAATGTTCTAAAAGGCACAAGCATTGTGAAAGGCTTGAATATGGGTTTATGGATCTAAGTTATATCCCCCTTAAATCTAGGGATATTATTCATATCCAACCTCTTGATTATATTATATTTCACATGCTTGATGGGAATTTTCATGGCCTCTACAATGTTTAACATATTATGAGTTACAAGTAAAGGCTCATCATCATCATGATTTTGATGATGCCTATGATGTCCTTTGCTATCACTTTGTTCATGATGGGACCTATGATCATTGTTTTCATACCATTTACCTCCATCATGATTTTGTCCTTTGCAGTTTTGATCAAATTCAGAGGAGGAAGAAGGAGATGTAGATGAAGAGGATGAAGAGGAAGGAGGACTGCCATCACCATGATGTCTGCCACCTCCTCTCTGCTTTTCATGACCATGATCATTAAATTTATTTCCATCCTAATGCTTACTTAAGCCCCTGCCTTGACTTCCATTTTTGCCTAAACTAGGATTGTTGATAGTGGATTGTAAGTTTGGGTTCAAGCCACCTTCACTAGAGTCAAGGGGTGAAGAATCTTCATGTTGAGAACTCCTAGAGGAAGGATTCTTATTATGTTTTTGGTTTAGCAGGAATAAGGAATTAGTAAATTATTTCCCCTTTGTAGCTTCATGGTGCTTCACCTGGTGTTGATCTCTTTTGCATTGTGTTTCAGTGGGATGGTAGTCCTAATATTCATGGTCTTGCACAACGTATTCTTCATCGAGATCCTGGATGCCCAACCTCTTAAGAGTTTGGAGAAGCATCCCAGGAAAAATTGGTTGGGTGACAACATAACGTTGCCCTCCATGTCTCTCCACTGCAGTTTTTCATCTTAGTGTAGGATGAAGGTGAAATTAAGCATAAACTCATCTAGATGAGTATATATCACTTTGAATTCTTGGGGCATTGTTAGTTTTGATTCATCATGCCTATGAGAAGAATACATTTTCACTTGGAAGAAAGATAATAATGTGCTTTAATTATAATTATAATTGTTATCCAAATGATTGAGACTTTAGGATTCATTCCCATGATCTTAAATAATTTCTAGTAAGTACTAAATAGTGCATGTCACTAACTAAAAGTCCTCAGCAGTGGTGCCAATGATGAGCCCAAGTAGACCCTATGTCCAACTATACGAATCACAAGTGTTTCCCATGATCCAATCAAATTCCAAGGAATTTTAGGTTTTAACATATACTAGTCTAGGAGGTGAATCAATTGTTTCAATCGTTGTCTTCCTAGTTACACTTGTGAGTACAAAGGTATGGTTCATACCTTTCTTCTTAATTTTTAAATTAATCATTTGAGCTACTAGCATCATCATTTGTAAGGACCATATAAATGAGGTGTGAGTCCTTTGCATCATTCTCCACCTCTTCTTCATTGTGCTTTCCATCATTCCAACTTGTGTAAATGTTGGTCTTTTTTGGTTCCATATCATTTTTGTCCCTCCTTTGCAACCTACCATTATTAGGACATTCGGAGGCCACATGGCCTCTTCCACCACAAACCCAACATTCTACAAAAGAAGAATCAAAATTGGAACTTGAAAATTTTTTACCTCTTTCCTTACCTTTGCTAATTGGAGCTCTTATTTATTTTTGCCATAAGCCTCTACAGCCTTCTTGAGAGAAGAGCTCTTTCTGATTCACTATCCTCATCTTGCTCATTAGGTTCCTTTTTGTGGAGGCAAAGTTTAGAGCAATGGATTTTTCTTTTATGGTCCCTTTGCTTATAAGGTTCGTTTAATAAGTAATAAGAGTACTCTAAAGCTCTTAAAATTTAAAAATAGAAAAATCTTTAATTTTCTTCATGGTTGTAACCCTTGGTCTAAATTCTAGTTGGAGAGTTCTAATCATTTTTATTATGACATCACCCTCAGGAAAATCTTTACCAGTACCTCTAATGGCCACAACTAGATCTTTTGCCCTAGAGAAATAATCTTTTATTTTCTCTCCTTCTCTCATTCTAAGATTATTATACTCACTTCGCAAAACTAAAAGTTTAGATTGCTTAACTATTGAAGTTTCCTTATAAGTAGCCTTTAATGTTCTCCAAATTTCTCTGTTCATTTTACATCTAGCTACTCTATTAAATTTAGATTTATTCAATGCACAATATAAAAAAAATTTTGATTTTAAATCAAACATGAAGTTATCTTTTTCTTCTTATGTCCACTTACTCCAAGGCTTGATGGATTTTTTTTCTACTATTGATAGGTAGTATCTAGCCTTCGAGGATGGACTCCCATACTTCAAACTCCATGGAATCGAAGAAGCCTTGCATTCTTATCTTCCAATAGGCAAAGTTGAACCCATCAAACATTCATGGTTTTGTGTACACTATTCCCTCCATAGTTCACTCTTGAAGTTGATGTTGAATGAAGAGTACCAGGATTCAATACCACTTAAGGTTCAAGAACTTAGAAGGGGGGTGAATAAGTTTCCAAAAACAAAATTTAATAGCCACAAAAATACTAACCAAATTTAATGTGGTTCCCCAACTTGGATAGTCCATACTCAAAGTGTAGATTCCTTGCAAACCTATAGACTTTATTTTTCTAAAAATTTATTTGAAGGGTACCACACCTTGTACAAGCTCTAAGCTCTACATTGGAGTCTTTCTTCACTGTGAAACCACTCAACCATGCAAGGTCCCAACAAGCTTAGAAAGTGGTTTCAAGAATTTCTCAACCTTTACAAATTGAGCTCCACTCTATAGTGTTTTGACGCTGAAAAAACACTCAATTCCATAGGATCCCAACAAGCTTAATTATGATGCATTCTCATAAGAAGCACATCAACCCCAACAGGGCTACAATAAAAAGAAAAAAATCATAAGGAAAAATTATACTTAAATTATATTTCCTTGTATTTTGAAGCATAATTCAACAACTAATCAAGTAAATGATTTTACAAATGAGGTACTTAAGTACAATATACAATGATTGCTTTGATAGTGATAATTCATGCATAACACTTGCTCAATATCGAAGAGAATGAAGTCTTCTTATAGCCTTAGAGTTTTTGAAAATACCTCAGAATTTATGCAATGACTAGTGTAGATGTCTTCTTTGAGGTTGCGATGTCTCTTAAAAATTGACTTTAATTTTGGGGAGACGTCCCTTTTAAAAGTGGAACATCTCTATGGAGACATCTTCTTCTAAAAGGAAATATCTCCTGGCTTAGAAGACATCTTCTCTACATGTGCTTCACTTTGGCCAAGACATCTTCTACTTCTGGGAGATGTCTTCTTTGCTTTTGAGCTTTGATTCCTTAGGCTTCCTCTAGGTGATTTAGCTTCCTCTCGATCATTGGAGAATTTTCATTTTTCTTGTATTCTATGTACTTGTCCATGCTCCCTTAAGTCCTTGTAGTCTCCACTTATACATCTTATTACTTATCCATGCTCCCTTTAGTCCTTGTAGTCTCTACTTTGAGATATCTTTGTAGATGTCATTCTTTAAGCTCTTCTTAATCCCCTGCAAAAACATCATAATCTGCAACATTATATGTTCTTCATTTTTCTTAAGGTTTTAACAAACCAAAAGGTTAACAAATACAATACATACTAACTCATAGAGGCCAAATGACCAATTTTCTAGCCTTCAACTCGTAGACTACTTGCAATCGCTAAGTTTAGCTTATTTTAGGTTACTATGATGCTACTACCAATGGCCAAAAAAAAAAAATTTAGAGGTTCGAGGCTTGGTCTAATTCACAAATATTGAGGAAGTTAAGGGTATATACAAACTCATCATTTTATTTTTTTTATTATTATGCATATTTTGTTTTTCATTGTTATAGTGATTTTTATTTTCACGATCTAACTATAATACTCATGGTAACCTTTAATTACTATTCTTGTTAACTAATAATTATGTTAAGTTATTTAATTCTATATTGTTATGTACTATTTTGTCTTCATCATAACATTTCATAACTCTTAAAAGGGTTTACAAATTACCTATCATTATATAATTAGAGTGGTTTTTTTCTTACTTCCCTTGAATATGTTGTTTCCATATTTTTCTATGTTTTTGGATCACTTCACCTGATCCAAAAAGCTTCACATAGCATCAAAGTAGGATATTAAAAGGACACCATGGATAATGATGGCTAACAAGAATTAGCAAAAAGAGTTTTACATAACTATGACAAAGGTACAAATGTGTGTGTTAAGGATAGAAATGTATTGCCATTTATCTTAGAATCCAGAGTTTTGAATGACAATTTCATATGTTATTCTATGCAAATCATGGAAAACAATTATGTATAAATTTAGTGTAAAGAAAAATGTGAAAGTATCTCATTTTAGACCTCAGTTTAGCCTAGGATATATAATTCTATTTTCATTCTTTAGTCTTTTCTTCTTTCTACATAGTTTGTTTCCATTACTTTTTATTTTAAATATTAAAATTTTGATAATGCGCACCACTACCAAAAAATCAAGTGTTCATTGACTTATATTATAATATTTGGAGGTTCCAAATAAGATTCTTACTCCATGGAAATGGTCTTGAAGAAACCTTGGTTGAAAATGCTATGATGGATGACAACAATAAGATGGTATAGATGGATGACAACAATAAGATGATAAAAATGTTGATAGTCTTGACCATGTCTAGAGAGTTTATGCAACTTGTTAAAACACAAGATTTAGCCTATAAAATGTAGAAGAAGCTTGAAGAGACATTTAAGGTTAAGAATGAATCAAAAATAGTATTTGTTTAAAATCAACTCAATTCTTTGAAGCTAAAGTAAGGTGATCCAATTACAACACTTGTCTAAAAGCTCTTTTCACTTTAGGCTAGTATTCAAGCATAAAATGCCCAAGTTTTATATGAAACTACTAAATTTTATCTTTTAAAAGCATTACCATCATCATATGATGTTTTTCGTTAGATGATGAATAATGGAAAAAAGTAATACATCATGATGAACTTGTGTGCAAAAGTGTTAGAAAAGGAAGTCAAGATGAAAGCGTATGCATCTAACACCAAGATCCCTTCTTAAGAAATGGTGAGCAAGGGCCAAAATGATTGAAAATAAATGAAGTTGATTTAGTATTATCACATTTGTAAAAAGAAGGACAATGACAATACATGACCACTATTATGACAATCCAAATAGTCATAAGGTAAAAATGATGACCAAACATCAAGCCAATTAGTTTGCTAAGAATAGTGCTAAAAAGCTTCATAAAAAATAATGAAAAGTAAAATAAGCTAAAGCCTAGATCTAGTAACATTGTAAAGAAGGAATTACACCTTGTTGTTGTTGATTTCAATGCCCTTGCAATGTCTAATGAAAATATTGATGGTATTATGTGTATTGATTCTAGTGTCTCATGAAATTTTATGGGTGATTTATCATTATTAACTAATGTTAAAGATTCCATAAATAATCATTATGTAATAATTATAGATAAATGTTTAATTAAAATTATCAAGTGTGGGGACATGAAAATTTCTAGTCTAAATTTAAGTAAAGTTGGTAATGGTGTAGAGTTTTCCATAACATTGATTCCAGTTTATCAAATTGTTAATAATGGTTTATATGTAGGATTTAATAGGACCTATTATGATAATCCTTATTACACTATACACCATGGTAATGAAGTTCTTGTCTACTGTGTATCTTGTAGGAGAATTTTAAAACTTACTAATTGTTGTGTTGAAAATTTATATATGTCCATTGATCAAGATGAAATGTTAAAGTGGCATCTTATTTTGGGGCTTGTAAATGTTAAAAATTTTAGAAAATTGCATTATTTCTATTAAAAAGTTCCCAAATTTGATGTGTGCCATGAACTAGAATGTGTTTATAGGTCTTTTACACCTTAAGGAATAAGAAATAAAAGATATTTTGTTATATTTGTTGATGATTTTAGTTAAATGTCATGTATTTATGGCTTACTGCACAAGTTACAATTATCAAAAATTCTAAACATTTTAAAATAATGATAAAAAATTAAAAGAATTTGAAGTTAAAAGGCTTGATATCTAACAATGAAAAGGAATATACTTTAAAGGACTTTAGATCTCATTATAATGCACATGGGATAAAGCATGAATTCATCATATCTTATACTCCACAAAAAAATGATATTGCAAAAAGAAAATATGGGACAAGAGTATAATTAATATGGTGTATGATACATGATACTCAAGTGCCAAATTTTTTATAGATAAAGATATCATATTATGCAGTTCACATTATCAATAGGATTCCAACTACAACTTTAAAAGGCACTCCACCTATTAAAAATGATCCAACAATGGGAATGTGTTCATCTCGTATCTTTATTTTCTTGGAAATATATGTTATGTCCATATCCAATAAGCACATCTTAAAAAGTTAGAATCCAAGGGCATCGTAAAAATATTTCTTAGTTATACCATGGATCATAATGTCTATCGAGATTGAAATATCAAGGAATGTAAAATTATTGAATCTTATGATTTTCTATTTGATATAATATTCCTGGAAACACATCACATTGTCAACCAAGAACCACCAAAGAAGCCTATGGTGAGCTCTTTGATGACTAGAAATGACTTACAATTATGTGCTACTTTGAATAAAGAAGATGGAGAACAGTTTAAGTATATATTTATGATATATATCTACTATTTGGCTACAATAACTTTTTTATTTTTTTAAATTAATGAAATCCTAGATTTGATTCACTAAGAATTGAATTTCATATGAAAGAAATCAAACCACCATTAAATAATTTTTGTCATGGTAATTATTGAGCTTTAAAGTTTGTGTTGGTAATTGATCAAGCCATTACATACCCAAAATAATTCCTATGAAAAGTTCATATTTTAGTATAACATTATGATGAAACTTGTTTATTTTTCATGACAACGTCTAGTTAACTGATAATTTTCCTCTCAACAAAATAAAGTTGACCTAAGTGAGAACCATCAACTACCAAAGAAGCCTACAATGAGCTCCCTAAAAAATGGAAATGACTTACAATCATGTGATACTTTGAATGAAGAAAATGAAGAATATTTTAGCTATATATTTATGATACGTATACCTTTATTATTTTTCTTAAAGAATCTTTTCTTTTTTAAATTAATAAAATCCTAGAATGTTTCACTAAGAATTGATTTTCATATGAAAAAAAAATCAAATCCATCATTAAACCATTCTTGCCATAATAGTTGTTGAGCTTTAAATTTTATGTTGATGATTGATTAAGCCATTACATATCCATAGTAATTCTAGTGAAAAAGTTTATCTTTTATTGTAATGTTATGATGATATTTATTTATTTTACATAACAAAGTCTAGCCAATTGGCCTCTAGGAAAAAAATAATAATTCTTCTAAAAAATTTCTATCCTTTGGCCTAGTGTTATGATGATAATTATTTAATTCTTGTAACTATTGAACTTTACTGATGAGTGGCGAGTACCCCTACTTCCAACCATATGAATCACTAAGTGTTCACGCGTGATCTGGTTGAATTTTGTGGACTTATAGCATCCTAAGTACACTAGTATCTAGGAACTAAAACTAATCATTGCAATTGTTGTCTTCCTAATTACACTTGTGAAATGCAAAGGTATGATTAAGTGCAAGTAAGACATATGATTTTTATCATTTTTTATGTTTTCTATTTTAAGTCACCTAAGGATGAAAATAATGTATAAAATAAAATAACTAAATTGCTAATTTAATCTAATGAGCTACTCCTAACTAATCCTAACATAAGTATACATTACTATTTACTATACACATCCTAAACACATTTAACACTATTAGGTTACCAAACATTAAGCGTTACTAGAATTACCAAGCACCAAGCATATGCTTGAAGTGGTTGTACTTATGTGGTTAATTAATCATTATTTAACCTAGATTAATTTAGCTTAATTAACTATTTGATTACTTGAAGCATTAAAGGAAATTGCACAAAATAGTAAATGCATAAGTAAATAATTAATCTATTTCGAAGTGCTGCAAGGTTTATCAAAAGCTCATCTTTATTACTACACATACTATTGCGCTCAGGTACAACAATGCTTGAATAAAGATCCATACACTCTTGACTCATACTGTGGGCACTTAGAAAAATATTCTAACTTTCATGTAAGAAAAATGTAAGAGCTTCGCTAAAACTATGATAAAGATGCCATAAACATGGTTGGTGAGAATGTATTTATAAGTAAAAAATAGATAATACATCGGCAAGGCCATGTCAATGCATCAAATCATGCATCGAAAGGTCCTAGTTGATGCAACCAATTTACCATGCATCATACCCTCACAACTAAATGAAAACTCATCCTTGAGTTCTTTACAAATTTGGGAATGTATGGAATTATTGACTAATGAGAGGGATACAACAAATACAAACAAACACTAAGTGCTCGAGTGTACTAATATACAATCATTATAATTTTTTTTATGTTCAAAACTACAAAATTAAACACAATGAAAAAATTGACAAACACAATCTCTTTGATGATGTGAAGATAATGAAGAGGATTAAATGATCCCAGACAATGGAGGTTCCAGAGGTTCCAAAGGACCTTCTCCTACTTCAAGCACATGCAGTGGTTGAGGCTATTGTGGTTATCCTACTATAGCTGCAACTTCCAATGAAAGATTGAAAGCATTCAATAATGCTTTCATCTTCTCCTACATACTCTTGGGATCATGCATAGTCCATGTAGCTTTTCCAATGTTGGTTAGAATGGGTACATCCCAAGGATAGGGCATTGTTGGGAATAGCTCCTTGACATTGATGAACCAAGTATCAAATTGTTTGCATTTGATGTCAAATGCCCTTATTGCATTTTTAAGTTCTTAATAATCATTCATTCTTCTAGCTAGGTTCTCATCAATTCGTATTTGATTAGTGAATCTTACCATGATAACTTCAAGTTCAACACTTGCAATATCAAGATTTTTCTTAGTCTCCTTGTAGTGCTTGAACTCTACCTCACATAGCAACTACAAGTTGTCTACCCATTTCTCTAACTCTAACTATAGGCATTTGACAATCAACATTGCCAAGTTTGCATATTGGAGATTGACAAGCTCTATGTATTCTATCATCTCTTCAATCTACAACTCCTTCATGTAGATCTTTGCTTTGTTTTAGGCATCTATCTCATCAATGATAGGTTGCCACATCTCTTTTCCTTGCTAGAATTGCTAGGGGATCTCCTTAACTTGCTGGAGTTTTTCATTAACTTCCTTCTGTAGGCCAACCTAATCTCTGTAGTGGTTCTTGACTCTCTCAAATTTGAGAGCCTCATTCTTTCAAGCGACAATCTCAATCATAGGTTTTTGGCTTAAGGCATGGAATTCCTTCATAAAGAGATTTCTATTTTTAGTTGTCAATCTCCTCAATTTAGTGTTTACCTTAGCTAGTTGCTCTTTTTGTTAATGGATGAATTCTTGCATCTATCGTTTCTACACATCAACATTCCATAGGTGATGATTCTCTACAATCAGCATCTCATTCTCTAGGCACGTTTGGACCAAGTTCTTTTGAACTAAATATGTCTTAGCCTTGGCCATGGACTAGTCAAAGATAACCATCACCATCCTCACCTCAACCTATTTAAGTCTATCTTGAAATTATTGAAAAGATTCATCTCTTGTCAGTGTAGGGTTGAGGAGTGTAGGATCAACAAGGCAGACTCTTAATTCAAAAACCTCCATGGCCAAGCATTGGTTTTGAACTTGAGCCATTTTAAGTTTCCTTCCAAAATGATGCATTTTCCCTTTACTTCAAGTAGCTCTGAATGGGTTGCGATGATGTTATCAAGAAAATCAAATATATATGGAATCGATTACCTAGTTTCCACTTCTCATGTTGGGCTACACTCAATCTACTACTAATAGTTTTTACAGATGTCTACACATCTCTGAGTGCAAAAACATCTAGTATAGATGCCACAAGTGTGTTCACTGCTTCAGTGATTTGATCAGCAACTACTTTTGCTACTATCTCCTATCCTTGGTGCTACATCACTAAGATAGTTGCTTCCTCATCCTCCTCCAAGCATACCAAAAAGGTAGTAACATGTCTAGACATTTTTAGGAATTGCTATTATTACAAGAGAGACACTATTACCTCTCAAGCACTAAGATTTGACCTCGCAGGTAACTATGTTCTTTGGGCTAATAATATTGGCCCACCTCCCTCCATTTGATTGATTATTCAAGCCACTTCATTGAGGTGACTCATTATAAGATGGTACATAGATGGATTCCCACCACTTGTTCCTGCTTACTACTCCTACTCATGCAAGAGCTACTCTCGAATTTTTCACATGCACTCAATTGTAGCATGGGCCTTCAACGTTGTTTCCTAAGTAGGTGCTGGGGGTGGTGGTTGTTGCTCCTCTTCTTTGGACATAGCAAGGATTTTTTCTTTCATCATATCAAAACAAGAGGCAATGGAAGTATGCCTAATTGTGTCATTTTCATAGTAAACTATCCTTGCCATTTTACAAAGTTTTTTGATAAGGCATGAAAAGGGAAGGATTTTCCTTCCACATTCATTTTCCTTGAAGCACTTTTCTATCTCCAAATAGATTAGCTATGGAATGTTCATAGGGAATTTTCCACTTAAAAGTAGCACATGCACAAAAAGAGAAAGTAGTTACCTTACTGGGCCTCACTATTGGATTAAGGTGATAAGCTACTATCTTGAAGTATATGCGCTTTGCCAATGTGAGCATGCCAAATTCCTTATGGTCAACCCCATAACACCACTAGGTCCACTCCATTTTTGTTTCTAGGTTTGCTTGCATGGAGATCTCTACCAAATGGGTTCTAGAATCAAGTAGATCAATAGCCTGCGTTAATGGCTTCTACCAAGTAGGACACTTGAATGTCCTTGATTTTCATAGTGGCTCCTACCTTTCTACTATTCTAGAAGAGATATGTGTTTTCCATGTACCACTCTCCACTGGAAGTGATGATTGGCCACATGGAAGAGTTTTACAACTACATCTTGAATTCTAGTAGAGCATGTTTTAAGAATGATCCAAAGTTCAATTCTTGGAGAATTGAGCATTGGACATTATGAGGCTTGATCGTATCGAGGTAGGCTTGTGTCAATGTGACCTCAAGTCTTGGTAAAAGCCTTGGTGCCTCTTCTCAATGAGATTATTCAATTATAGACTCTTCTTTAGAAATCTATCAAAAAAATTCCACTTCAAACTCCTTCCAAAGAGGTTCCATTGTATGAGTTTCTGCTACCTACTCCTAGGCTTGTTCTTTCTGCTCCCTTCTAACTCTAGGTCATTTGTCCTTTTGTTTGGATGATCCTCCTTCCTGTGGTTATTTTGGTCTTGGTGCCATCTATAATCACAACATGACCAAGGGTTAGAATTTAATGTGTAACTTAAAATAATTAGGATACCTTATCTCTTTGGGAAGGTTACACCTAGCTAAGTTGTGATCATGACAAATTTGATCATTTTAATTATTATTTTATTATTATTTTAATATTAATAAGTAATATTAGATTTATCAGAGTTTGTTGGAAGGGTTAAACTCTCAAAAATTGATTGTTTAATATTATTCTATTCATTAAACCTTTGGAGAAGCTAGAAAAAGTTTCATTAGAAACCTTAAAGTTTGTGGCCCCCATGACTAAGAGCTTACCTTCAATAGCTACAAGATCGAAGAATGGAGTAATTTGGACAAACGATATGAAAGTTATGGGCTTTGGAAGGTTTTGGGCTCTTAAAAATTGCAAAAACTCCCCTTCCATTTTGAAACAAATGATAAAAATTCCTAAGTGTTAAGTAGTATTTATAGAATTTTTATGTTGCATTGATGGGGCCTAGTTGACGAGGCTTCATCGAAGCAGCCAGTTGCATTGATTAGGCCTGATTAATGTAGCTATTGACCACCGTTGACTTTCTCAAAAGTAATAAAAAATAAGAAGTTTTCATGTGAAATAAGGGTTAAATGAAAGCCTAAAAATCCATGAACATGATGAAACTATTAGAAGAGGGTTTTTAAGTTTAGAAAATTGAGAAATTATTGAAGAATGAGATTTAATGAAGAAAAATCCTTAAGGAATACACAGTTGAATGCACGACAGAGTGCACAGAAAATTTAATTACAAAAACATCTAAGAGTAAGGAACTTAACTAACCAAACCATGAGATATGCAAGTGGGTCCTTCCCATAGTGTCACATGCCCTTTTTTCCCCTGCATAACCTCAACTAAGGAGTCTGTGGGTCCCATAGTTGATTAATGATTATGAAAAGTTAAGGATCAAACTTGGAGAATCTATTTAAGAATTTCAATACATCAAACTTAGATATTGGTCAAAAACATGGTTAATTGATAGTGAGGTAAGTTATGGAAGCATTAATGGATGATAGAGAGAGTGGAATGGAGTTCTCGATCCTAGTCACATAAATTCCCTTGTGGGATTTGTGGATAAATGACCCAATAAAGTCCATCCTTAGTCTAAACTAAAACTAACCACATTCAATGACTTCGCATTTTCACTCTACAACCAATCCACCCCCTTGAGAAAAAATAATTCTCCAGCAAATCAATAACCATTCCTTTTAGAGAAGAAAAGAGAAGCAAGAAGTGAAAACGAGCCTTAGTTAGAGGGGACCTTTAGGCATGGATGACATGTTTTTCTAGTCCCATAACCAATTCTTGTATCCCATTTATTATGTATAAGGGATGTGCTTTTAATTCTCATCATTTTTTAAATATGTTTTATATATTTTTGGATGGAAACCATACCATGAAAAGACTTATTCAACTTCCTATTATTAGTCAACCTATAACATTAAGAAATCCCTAAAAAGCATGCTTGCACTCAAGATGGTAGAAGGTATAGAGAGCTTTGAATCCATTTGAAGTCACACCCTTTTCAAACCTTTGAATCCATCCCAAGTCTGGAAACTACCAAGGTCACAAGTTCATCAAGGTTTTAGTAATGAAAAGGGACCTTATGTTTCCAAAACAAGAAAAACCATAGAGTTTGTGGATTGGTGGATGATGTGGACTCACTGCTTGTTCCATAAAAAAGAAACTTTGTCTAGTTATCAATCATCAAAATTCAAAATTAGAAACCAAACATTAGCAATCAAAAATGTTAAGTACATACCACCATTATCAAACAACTACAACATCATTGTGTCCTATTGATAATAAAGCACTTTATTAGCAAAAATCATGAGAAAAGCACACCAAAATAGAATAAAATATACAAGAAATTGTAAAATATTCAAGAAAGATAAAATGTACTAACAATCTTGTAAAACAAAAGTTGGAAAAATTCATAAAGTAAAAACAAATAGGTGTAAGATAAAGAAAGTGTAAAACAAAAAGTTGTAAATATAACAAAGTGTAAAACAAAAGTGTGAAAAAAAAGGATGAAAATTTGAGGAGCCACTATAATGGTTAGCATGGATGACCATCTCCCCCATGACTAAGTTGTAAGAAGGAGATCTAAAAAATTGAGCATGGTTTCCCATCTGATAAGGCATTTGTTGTGATGGCTTGATTAGGTATGTGGAAAGGTTTTACTTATTGCATGTTAACTAGCTACTTTTTATTTTTACACTTAGGTTTGTAGATTAACGTGGCCCTAGAAGAAAAGGTTTCATAGATAATATAAGGCCCTTCCCACAATGTTTGGAACTTTGTCTTTGTCTTTGAAGGTATGTGTGTGGAATTCTAGTAGAGAACCTTGTCTCCAGGTTAAAATTTTAATTTTCATTTTCTAAGATCATGGTGCTTTTTATTGAATGCCTTGTGCATTTTATTCAAGGATAAAACTACCAATAAATTTTCATCTAACACATTCAAGTTGATTAATCTTTCTTTCTATGCTAGGCTAAGGTTAAGGTCCAAGTCAGAAGTTTTTGAAAATTTATAGAGCTTGGATTGGATAGGTAGAGTTGGTAATTTTTCATACACCAACTTATAGGGAAAGTATCCTATAAGAAGTTTCCACATTGAGTGGTATGCCTAGAGGGCATCGTTTAGTTTTGTACTCCATTCTCTCTTATATTTGCTAACAATTCTTGTCAGGATCTTCATAATCTCTCTATTAGTAACTTATGCTTAAGCGTTGGCTTGGGGGTGGTAAGGTGTTGTTAGTCTATGCTCTACCCCCAAGCGTTGTATAAGCTTATGAAAGCTTGTGCCTATAAAATGGGTTCTGTTATCTAAAATTAGTGCACATGATACCCCCAACCTATTTACAACATTTTTTTGTACAAACAACATATTAGTAGATGATGTATAGTCGATGACGACTACTGCTTTTGTCCATTTTATGTAGTAATCAACAACGATGATTATGTACACCTTTCCATTTGACATGGGCATGATGGGACCTAGGAAGTTGATGCCCTAGATGTAGAAGTATTTCAATGATTGAATCCATTGTTGAGGTCCCTCCATTCGAGCGATCATCCCACCATCTCATTGATAGTGTTCATAAGAGTGGACAAAAATGGATTAAGCTTTTGCTTAAGGCTGTGAAATGCATTTTTCCATTTCTTAATCCAAATGAATAGAGCATCTTTCTTTGTAAGCTCAATCAACAATTTTGTGATCTTAGAGAAATTCTCTATAAAATCCTAATAGTAGCCAATGTGTCCAAGGAATGACCAAACATCTTTAATGATTTTTAGTTGGCTAGTTATTCCTTGGATGATCTTTATCTTTTCAAGGTCCACCTCAATCCCTGCTTAAGAAATTCTATGCCCCAATACAATGCCCTCTAGGACCATTAGATGGCTTGACTAACAATTAAGCCAAAGATTTTTCTCTACACACATTTTATGCACTTGCTCAAGGTAGTCCAAGGCTTCCTTAAATGTGGCATCATAGGTGGAGAAGTCATCCATGAAGATTTCCACCCTTCTACTAATCTATTACTGAAAAATGCTAAAGACCAAACACTGGAATGTTGCAAGAGCATTGCATAGAACAAAAGGCATCTTTTGATATGCAAAAGTTCCCCAGGGACTTGTAAGTGTTTTTTTGGCTTGATTTTCTAGCACGATCTATATTTGGTTATAGCCGATATAACCATCTAAAACACTGTAATAGCAATGCCTAGATATAATGTCAAATGCTTGATCCACAAATAGCAATTCTTAACTTTGATTACTAAGAAATTGGTAGGATAAGACCATCCACAAATAGTGGTCACAATATCTTTTACTAGTCCTAATGAAATAGTGATAATATTGATTTTCTTGAGAAGCAGTAAGTTCCAGGTAGTATACATCTCATGAGAAATAAATTAACACTAGAACCTGAATCTAGAAGAGCTTTGCATGGTTCATTCCTAGCAATCTCAAATAGATAAGTGGACTTTAAGGATGAGCTAATTTCTTGGGAAGGTTGCTAGCCTAGATTTAGTCAGATACAACATGAGTTAATATAACAGTGTGGATCTTGAGAGGTATTTCGTTTGAAGAGCTCTCGATTTGATGACTTGCAGAGGATGAGGAAGTAGTAGAGTGACTAGATACATGAGTTTGTGAAGGCTTAGAAGAGCTATTAGATCAAAATAATGGTCATTTGTGAGATGTAGGCTTCAAACCCTTCAGTTGATTAACCGGTTATAGATTAACAACCCTTTTAGCATTACATTGTTATAGTTGGGCTGAAAGCTCACCCTACATGGATGGAGCAAGTGGTAGCTATGTTGAGGATGGAGGAATAGGTGTAGACACATGAGAAGGGTATGGATGGAATATGGGATCCCCTCTAGAAGTTGAAGAATGAGTTCAGTGATATTTTGAAGGGTTATAGTGATGTTGGAAAGGAGAAACCTGCTTGGAAGAGTCATGTGGAGATAGGGGTTGTTGAACATAGTACCCATATGAATCTGGTTACTTGTAAGGGTAGTGTTTTCATCGTGGTGGCATACCCCATGATTGTGGTTGCTACCACTATTGATATTGCTCATATGGTTGTGATGGGGTTTGACTTGAACAATAAAGTATTTGCTAGTGGAATTGCCTAGGATTGCCTTGATGATAAGGCAATCTTCTGGGTATTTACCTTTTTAATAATCATGGATTTAAATCATACATTCCAAATTCTAGTAAGTGTGACACAATAGGGCAACTTCCCTTAAGATGTTCATAGTAGTAGATGTCACACCCACTGTCATTATCTAATTCAATCTCGACAACTTCTTCTACTACAGCAACTTTACCCTTACCCCTTTGGTAGGTACATTCAACTTCTTTCTGCCTCCTACGATTATGATTACTACTCTACTCTCTTTATTCTTCTATAATTTTAAATTAGTTTGAAATTTTTCATCCAGAAAATCCCACATTTTATCTAGTGTAACGACGGAAAACGTCGGCAGCTGGAAATACCGACCGAAGTTCCGTGTACACAGCTTTAACCACGGATCCGCGCGAGGGCTAAGCTGGGAAAACGAATCCACGGTGCCCTGAACGGTCTTGTCGATCAGACAGGGACTTACGGGTCAGTAAAAGCGATGACGATTCGATTATGAACTTTTGTGTATGTGTCGTGATTTTGATGCGAGAGATCATAAAACGGAGCGAGACAATGACGTAAATAGATCGCTACGAAGATAACGTTAAAAACAAAGAAGACCGGAAAGATGCTGATTCGGGAGAGAAAACAGAGTGGATGTTGCAAAGATCAAAGATCTATGTCTCAATGCTGGATCTGGTGTATGTTTGCGTGTGTATTACGTTACAATGGGAGAAGACTCCCAACGACTGAATACAAAATGAGCACAAAACAACAAGAAAACTGTCTGGACAGAAATCCGATCTACCTCATAGGCCAAAGCTTAGGCGCAGAAATGGTCATGCTCTGAAGTCTATCGATCTTTTGAACGACAGGACCTGCTAACTGGGCAAGACACCTCTGCGATTCCTGTTCTGCTTCTTTGCTTCGGGTCGATCTGCTGTTGGGGCTCGGGCGCGCTGCGTTCTGTTTCTGTTAAAGGATGGTGTTTGCGGCGGTTGCCAAGAGGTTGCTCTTGTTTCTCTGTTCAAGGTGATAAATGTTCCCTTGCTCAGAAAATGCTCTCGTCCTCGTGATCTGCTGACAACAAAAGCGATCAGTGCTCTGATGCTCTAGTTTTGCTCTGATGTTTTCTCTGCCCTTGCTTTTCTGCCTCTATGCCTTCTCCTCTTTTTTTTTGTATATTTGTCAACCGGGATATTTGTAGGCCGCGATACGTGCAACCCTGATGATGTGGGCCCGAATGTCGCGGGTCTCGCCGATGCGATTCTTTTAAGTCGAACTGCGACTACGCACAACACGCTTGTTTGCGTGCTGTGCGTGTAAAGAGCAGGCTCATAATAGGCATGTCTCGGCTGCGTTTGCGCTCATTCGCGTTGTGTTGCGTGTATGAGCGCAACTTTGGCGTAGCAACAACACGCTTAAGATTGTTGTACGCTCATCACGCAACTGTGCGTGACGCAGCGTAAATGTAACACGCTCTCCACGCAGCTACGCGCGGTGGAGTATGATCAAAGTGTAACTTACGCTCATCACGCAGCTGTGCGTGACGAAGC
Organism: Gnetum montanum; assembly: GCA_015680685.1. Taxonomy (NCBI): domain Eukaryota; kingdom Viridiplantae; phylum Streptophyta; class Gnetopsida; order Gnetales; family Gnetaceae; genus Gnetum; species Gnetum montanum. The sequence continues at coordinate 7,477 of MNCI01020158.1, read as the reverse complement.
GTAACGAGCGTGTTGTTGCATTCTGACCTACGCACGAGCACGCATCATTGCGTAACGCGCGTAAAGATCAGTTTAGCGTTGCAAGAACAAGTGCCAACCCGTCGTATTTCCATGGATTTTTGCTTAACTGCCTTGGAGCTTATTACGCTCATCACGCTGCTGTGCGTGATAGAGCGTAAACTTGTCCTTAGCCAATTCGCCTTTGACTGTCCTGGAGCTTATTACACTCATCACGCTGCCGTGCGTGATAGAGCGTAAACTCGTCCTTAGCTTTGAGGCGCGTTCTCGCTCGAGTTACGAATCTTCGTTTGAGGTGGACCCGTAATTTTTTCCCGGTGTTTCAATGGCCCCTCTTTGTTGACGGTTAGAGGGCTTACCCGAAAAACGTCGACAAAGAATGCGAAACACCGGATTGGTAGAAGCAAGAACAACGTCTATCCATGACTACTCAGATGTTGCGCTATTTATGTAAAAAGAAGGCTGGCGGGCGTGAGAGGTGGAAGGGTGTAACTGGAAGCAGGTTCGGGGAAGATGCAAACGACGTGTTTATTTATGTCAACAGGAATGCTTTCAGACGAACGTAGCGCGTCAATCTGAGATATCTCTGTTACAAATTGTAGCAGGAATGCGTGCAAAAGGGAGCATTGCGCGTCACTTTTGCGATGTCTCTGCTAGCGCGAGTATGAAAAATGAAGGTTTGCGTATGTGAATGCTGCGTATGGGAACTGGGTGGTGGGGAAGAAGGAAACAAAGATTAAGGTTAGGCGCATGTCGGGAAGAAATATGCAAAGCTGAGTGGGTGGGCAAGCTTGAGCAGCCATTTCAGCACGTTGTTGTACTTCACCGCTCAGATGGACGCACCCTTGAACGACATCCTCGAAGTTAAGCAGCCTGCAACCACAAAAGGAAACAGAGGACGCCCATGCTGTCTGCTGTTAGCCGGAGCCAACGAACTGTAAGTGTTGAGGTTGAGCACCAAGGGAGAGCCGCCAACCCTGATGACTTGGCCCTGCATATCTTCGACAAAGGCATCAGATGCAGTGCCTCTCACGGATCGCACCGGAAGTCGGCCAGATGTATTTGGGACGCCGGTGCATGATAGCGATGATTTGGCGAAGACTCCTAGGGCCATGACCAACGAGGGTGTTGTTGGGGCTTCTGCTAACGAGGCTAAACTCCCAGAGGTACTACCACCG